>OW240916.1:218005712-218023016 GCA_933207985.1 Pelobates cultripes | reverse complement strand
TAGGCAATAACAGCATATAAGACAGGATATGCATATATGTACAGGAAATTTGGGATGTGAGAGGACTTTGTAAGAGATAAAGACATGAATAATAGTTGTGCTAAGCAAGACACCAAAAGGGTCCCTAGATGTGAAGATTCAATCCATCCTTTATCGTTGTTACAGGATCACAGGTACTTGCTTTGTATGAAAAAGAACTTGCAATTTATGAAAAGAACCGCCAAGAACTGGCAAATGCTGAAAAACTGTTTGACCTTCCCATCACAATGTATCCAGAACTCATAGCAGTCCAGAAAGAAATGATGGGTTTGTCCCAAATATATGCAATCTACAATACACAAAAGGTTTGTCAACTTACATTTGTAAATTAAATTAAAAGATAGTATATGAATTATGAAATTTTTATTGTTATAATTATTTGAACCTTAAATTTAAAATTCACTTTGAATTCTCCTTTAAGTTTATAACCCTGCATGTCCTGTAGGGAAGGGAAGGCTTTATTTGGTTCTGAGATATTGATCTGGAATATACTGATGTAATGAAGTAAAACATTATTCCTTCCTAATGATAAAAGTGTAAGCACTTTCAAATATGCAGTGGATTAGGATGCAAAAATTACTTTTAGGGTAAATGTTAGTGATATTTAACCTTAGATGTGTTGGTGTTTTTTGTTTTTAGCTTGCCAAAGATGAATGGTCACAAACACTGTGGGCAAATTTGAATGTGCAATTTCTGCTGGATGGTATTGATGGCTTTCTCAAGACATACAGGAAGCTACCAAAAGATGTACGAAGCCTACCAGTGGCTTTTCATCTAGAATCCAAAATGAAGGAGTTTAAAGACTCAATTCCTTTACTGCTTGATCTCAAGAATGAAGCTCTTCGAGACAGGTTTGAGTCATCTGCTGAAACGTTCTCAATATGCTGCACATGGGTGCCTTTATATAGATAATGTAACTTTAGTAATTATTTTATTTGCTTGCAGGCACTGGAAGGAACTTATGAGAAAAACTGGGACAAGTTTTGAGATGAACCCTGATACCTTTACGTTACAGAACATGTTTGCCATGGAGCTACACAAATACAAAGATGTTATCAGTGATATTGTAGCAGCAGCTGTAAAGGAGTTGAGCATTGAGAAGGTATTGTTTCATTCAATGTGCCATTCAATGGCAGAGTATGTACTCAGTGATTAATTTCTAATCTGATATTGATGGAGAAAAATATCTAGCACTACAACATCTCTATTAATGCTATCCTTAATGCCTTTGTTATATTATGTCCTCAAATATAGTGTCATCTACTTGCCAGCACAATTGCAAGTTACATTTTGTTTCTCTGGCTTTTCTTAAAGTATTGGGGTACATGTGAAGCACTTTTAGGGGTTCTAGTACAGACCATGTGTATAAGAGATCATACTGTAATGGTGTATGTTTGTGCACACATTGCTATACTATAAAGTCTCCGTGTTCTCTGAAATCTATTTACTAGTAATTTATTATCTATTATATTTAATAATAATAAGAAGAAAATTATTTTCATGCAACCAAGCTTATCATGTAGATCTAACTGTAATTACTTCTTAAAGGATCGGGCATTTTTTTCAGCATGGAGATGGCCACTTGCATTCTAACCTTTAGTGAAATTTTCTGTTAAAAAAATATTTTTAATACAACCGACACAAATGTTGACTTTAAATTTACATTTTATATGACTTATGTAGCTATTGCATACAGTACAGCAAGATCGATTTTGTGTATGATTTTCTTCTCTAAAACAATTGAAGTAGGTAGATTTTGAGAATGTTGCTTTTTCTGCAAATGTTCATCAAAGGCAGAAATATTTGGCACTATAAAATATTAGCGATATTGTACACAGGTTCTGACAAATGAGCATTGGAGCACAACTACATTTTTGTAACCAACATAAATAAAATAAATAAAAAACCTGCTTAAGTGAAGGGGGCAATGCCATTTACAGTCCCTCTGCCCCATGCAAATGAAAAGACTTGGGTCTGACTTTGAACTTTGTTTCTCAAGTGAGGCTCATCTCTGGAGCAGAAGGTTTACTGTAGTAAAAAAATATAATACAGCTATTAACAATCTAATGTTAAATTGTACTTCAGTTTAACACTGTTGCTCTCTTCTTTTTTTTAACAGGGTGTAAAAGAAATTGTAGACACTTGGGAAAATATGAAATTCAGTGTACTAAAATATATTAAGGGCACTCAAGAGCGTGGCTATATATTGGGCGCTGTCGATGATATCCTTCAAATTCTTGATGATAATGCAATGAACTTACAGAGTATATCTGGAAGTCGATTTGTTGGCCCATTTCTCAACACTGTACAACTATGGGAAAAAACCCTCTCTTTAATTGGAGAAATTATTGCGGTAAGTGCATTAATAAAACTTTAAGGAACACTCCAAAAAAAAAAAAAAACTTCATTAAAACTTTGTGGTTTTGGTGGTTGGACTGACTCTTCAGGTTTTGGTGCTTGGACTGACTCTTTAATGTTCCACCTGAATCTGCATTTTTTTCCGTGGTGTTAGCCTTACTTATTTCTTTGTTCTGGATCATAGGTGTGGATGGTGGTGCAAAGAAAATGGATGTATCTGGAAAGCATTTTTATTGGAGGAGATATAAGGGGCCAGTTGCCTGAGGAGGCAAAGAAATTTGACAACATTGATAGAGTAATCAAGAGGGTAAGTATTACTCTCTCTTTAAAATACAGCACATGCTGATTATGTGTTGTGTTGTCCTGTGTCTTTTTTATATTGTTTACAGCACGCTATAAAGACCAAGGGTTCCCAATAAATTTTTCTTGTGGAACCCTTTGACATAGTGTATCACCATCGTAGAACTCCCACTGGCACATACACACACTCAAATACATACATTGACATACACACACAGGCACATACAAACAAACTGATACACACTGGCACACACACACACACACACACACACACATACTAACATACACACTTAAATACACACAGTGACACATACACAAACCTTGACACACAGATACACCCACCGACACACATACACTCTCACTGACAAACATACATACTCTTTGACAGACACACATACACTCTCACTGACACACATATTCTTTGACAGACACACATACACTCTCACTGACATACACACACTTTGACTGACACAGATACACTCTCACTGACAAAAACACATACATTCTCACTGACAAACACATACACACCCACTGACAAGCACACATACAATTAATATTTTAAAATTTTACGCCACCCAGCCGCCCTACCTTTGGGAATGCTCACATGGAGTCTCTATGTCCCATTGGTCCAGTGGGGCTGCTGGGCTGAGCGTGCAGTCCCTGGGGTCCAGTGGGGTGCTGTGCTGAGCGAGCTGTCCCTGGGGTCCAGTGGGGCTGCTGAGCAGCTGGCGTGTGGGCGAGGGAGCAGTGAGCTCCCTGTTCAGCTCCCTCTTGCCCCTCTTAGTGATGCCGGAGCCAGAGTGACATCATATTCCAGCTCCAGCATGACTGCTGTGTGTGCGAGGGAGCTGTGCAGGGAGATCACTGCCATCTGCTCCCGTGCTGCCCGCGGCCATTTTATTTGTAAAAATCTCGGCCGAACACCAATTGTGAAACGCTGATATGGACCAGTGACATAACAAAATATTAAAGGTGCACTGACAGTGATACATATTTTAAAGTCCAAATAATTCTATGTACACACTGTGCTAATCAAACCCGTATACAGATATACAGCTGTACAGTTACTGAGCAATAAAATATACTTTCCACCAAACTTGCCCCCCCCTAAAATCCTGTTGTTAGGCCAACGTTTCCGTAGGGTTGTGATCTTAGGGTTTCAAAATGGTGTACTAATGATCATTACTTTATTGTAAAAATGTGTTTTACTTGTTGATACATATGAATTGACAGTCCACACCTGTAATACAAAGTGTCGGATGTGAAACCTATATATATTTATATATTATTTTTGTACAGATAATGTCTGAAACCGTGAAAGATCCCGTTATTAAAAGATGCTGCCAAGCCTCTAATCGACTATCTGATTTACAAAACCTCAGTGAGGGCCTAGAGAGATGTCAGAAAAGCTTGAATGATTACCTGGACTCAAAGAGAAATGCCTTCCCGAGATTTTTCTTTATATCGGATGATGAGCTGCTTAGTATACTTGGAAGCAGTGATCCAGCCTGTGTCCAGGAGCACATCATCAAGGTATCTCATGTCTAGTCAATATACAACTGAAATCAATCTTCCTCAGGTGAATATGAGTGTTCTATAATAGAAGATATATTGCAAATTTAGCTCATCTAAACATTTTCCTTATTCCAGATGTATGACAACATTGCATCCTTAAAATTCCAAGTGGGGGATAATGGTGAAACTGTGGCAACCGCTATGATTTCAGCTGAAGGGGAAGTGATGCCATTCCGCAAGGCTATACCTGCTGAAGGACGAGTTGAAGAGTGGATGACAGCTGTACTACAAGAGATGAGGAGGACAAACAGACTCATAACCAAGGAGGCTATATTTAGATACTGTGAGGACAAAAGCAGGTTTGTATAACCTTATATTTAATAGTTAAACATATTGATCGATAAACATCAAGCACATTTTCCATAAAAAATTGAATGTTTAAAGAGAGATCTTGAGGTAATGTTCTTAAAGAGGAGCATAAAGCAGAAATATTCTCTTGGTTTCCATGTTGACAACACACTTTTAGAGCATTGCACTATATTTACTCTTTGTATCTGAATCCTATAACACCTGTGTTTATCATGGATGATAAGCACTTCTTGTGACATACTGATTTATGTATGTCTTTATTTGCTGCTCTCTCACACCCTCACTTGTTGATCATATCTCCCATGTTGGTCTTCCTCACCTCCTTTATATTGTAAGCTCATTTGAGCAAGGGCCTCATTAACCTCTTGATCCTGTTAATATTTTTAATACTTTGTTTTATTTACTGTTGTATCCCAACTATAAAATTGTAAAGGGATGTGGAATATGTTGGCACTATATAAATACCAGTAATATTTTATCATACAGGGTAGACTGGATGCTAATGTACCAGGGCATGGTGGTATTGGCTGGTAATCAGATATGGTGGACCTGGGAAGTAGAAGACGTCTTTCAAAAAGTAAAGAAAGGGGAGAAACTAGCCCTGAAGAATTATGCAAAGAAAATGCACCAGCAGATTGATGAGCTTGTTACCAGAATAACCCAACCTTTAGAGAGGAATGACAGGAAGAAATATAATACTGTCCTTATCATTGACGTGCATGCCAGAGACATTGTGGACATATTTGTAAGAGACAGGTGAGCTAATGTTCTTTTGTGTAGATGGTCACTGTGATTCTCAAGGATGTTATTGATGGTGGGAATACTTTCTTTACCAGTATTATGGATGCCCGGGAGTTTGAATGGGAAAGCCAGCTGCGATTTTACTGGGACAGAGAGCCTGATGACCTAAATGTTCGACAATGTACTGGAACATTTGCTTATGGCTATGAGTATATGGGCCTAAATGGAAGACTGGTCATTACCCCACTGACCGATCGCATATACCTAACACTGACTCAGGTAATGCATGTTCATTCTGTTTATATAAAGCACAACTATAAACATCTTCCATGAGAAAAGGAGCAAAATGCATTGTATCCTCCAGGTTCATGGGGGAATTTGCTTCTTTTAGTCTTTGGTTTTTCAGTGTTCTCTTTTGACTACAGTCTGGTTAGTCATCTGCATTAGAAACAGCAACTTCCAAGAATAGGAAATAAAATGTTGATAGCAACAGGTAGTGTTTTTTTTATTTTTAATATTCTTGATCCATAGTTAAGTATTTGAGTCTACATCAAAATGTTGTTCCAAAAAATTAGATAATTACAAAGGCTCAAGCTGCAGGAATATGAAGACAGGATATTTGTATATGTTTTTATGTTTAGCTGAACTTGTTCTTTTGACAGGCACTGTCCATGTATCTTGGGGGAGCACCTGCTGGGCCAGCAGGAACTGGTAAAACAGAGACAACTAAAGACCTGGCTAAAGCGCTTGGATTGCTCTGTGTCGTTACAAACTGTGGCGAAGGAATGGATTATAAAGTAAGGAATGTTCTCCTGTGCAAGAGTAATATCAATAATAGATTCAGGTTGGGGACTCAATAATATTTTCTGGCTTTGTCCTACATCTGTTTCCCCCGTACGCATGAATACTTCATGTCACTCGACAGCCCCCCATCCTAGGTTCAGCATCTTCACAGTAATGTCCTCTGCAGTTGCATATTGCTAGCATGTTTCTTTTTTTCCCACAGTCATAGACCAATGCAACCATGATGTATCCATGAAGGCGAATCACCTCTCTTTCCCAAAGGGACCGTTTCATACGGTTTGCCATATAAGTCTTATTCCTGATCACTTTTAGGGTTAATTTTTAAAACGATCTGGACTTTAGATTTAACTTTTATTTCATGATTGAGTTGTATTTTAAATTTTGTATTTATTGTGTATTAATATTGTTTTTGTATTTTATTTTACCCTTATGCATATTGTAAAAATGTTTAGAATGCTGAAAAATCTAGTCTTATACCTACTAATGTATGTGTATGTTACTTCCAATTACAGAATGAAAGAACGTGTGCAGTTTCTGATCTTTACTAGAAAAGTGTTAAAGTATCTAACTCAACGCATTCTGGGTTATTCACGTAACACTGGATTTTGTAAGGATGGACAAAATCTGGTGAAAATGTCTAAATTATGACCTGAATGGCAATTCACATTTGTGGACCCAGGACATACTTGAAAACCAGAGAAATTTCAATGTATCTTTCCTGGTAAAATATTTTATAAATAAATATATATTTCTCCTGTTATGTTCTAGTAAAACAGGAAGGTAGAAACCTTAAAGCCATTTTGATCTGTGTTGTCACAGTTTTTACATTGTATTGAATATCAATTTACTTTCTGATTTCTGTTGCTGTCTCATCCTGTGATACACTCATACACAATCAGTATTCTGAGAGCTCATTGAAAAGACAGAAGGATTTTGTTCACAGAGAAGGACAGTGAGAAACAGAACAGTTTTGATAATTCATGAAGGAACTGAATGACAGAATGGTATTTTCTGGTGCATGAACACTATTTATTTTTATATTAGGCTGTAGGTAAAATCTTCTCTGGACTTGCCCAGTGTGGAGCCTGGGGATGTTTTGATGAGTTCAATCGAATAGATGCTTCTGTGCTTTCAGTGATCTCCTCCCAGATCCAGACAATTCGGAATGCATTAATTCATCACCTCAAGAAATTTCAGGTCAGTGCTACTTTTGGTTACATCTTCAGATTTTACTGAATTACTTTGCTACCATATGGGTAGCAAAGAAGGCTCCTGTTGCAGTTGTAGTAATTGTTCAAAACTTAGATTCACAGTTTTGATTACAGTATTTTCCGCCCTTTAAGATGCACCTAGTTTTAAGAGTAGGAAAACAAGAAGAAAAAAAAAAAGTGTTCCTTACCACCCACTCCCCTCCCCTGTTCCATAGTGTTCTCCCCCTACCTCCCCTGTTCCATAGTGTTCTGCCTCCACCTCCTCTGTCCCATAATGTTCTCCCTCCACCTCCACTGTCCCATAGTGTTCCTTACTACCCACTCCCCTCCCCTGCCCATAGTGTTCTCCCCCTACCTCCCCTGTTCCATAGTGTTCTTCCCCTACTTCCCCTGTTCCATAGTGTTCTCCCCCTACCTCCCCTGTTCCATAGTGTTCTCCCACTACTTCCCCTGTTCCATAGTGTTCTCCCCCTACCTCCCCTGTTCCATAGTGTTCTCCCCCTACCTCCCCTGTCCCATAGTGTTCTCCCCCTACCTCCCCTGTCCCATAGTGTTCTCCCCCTACCTCCCCTGTCCATGGTGTTCTCCCTCCACCTCCCCTGTCCATAGTGTTCCTTACCTCCCACTCCCCTCCCTGTCCATGAGTGTTCCTTACCACCCACTCCCCTCCCCTGCCCATGGTGTTTCCCCTACCTCCCCTGTTCCACGTGTTCTCCCCTACTTCCCCTGTTCCATGGTGTTCTCGCCCTTCCTCCTTGTTCCATAGTGTTCTCCCCTACCTCCCTGTCCCATAGTGTTCTCCCCCCTACCTCCCCTGTCCATGGTGTTCTCCCTCCACCTCCTGTCCCATAGTGTTTCCTTACCTCCCACTCCCTCCCCTGTCCCATGGTGTTTCATACCCCCTCCCCTCCTGCCCTTGTGTTCTCCCCTACCTCCCCCTGTCCCATGGTGTTCTCCCCCCACCTCCCCTGTCCCATAGTGTTTCTTACCACCCACTCCCCTCCCCTGCCCATAGTGTTCTCCCCCTACCTCCCATGTCCCATAGTGTTCTCCCCCTACCACTACAGAAAATGTGTAGGCAATATTTGCATTTGAGAGACTGCAGGGTCTATGTACCTTAATCACTTACGGAAGCAGGTAATTGTCCACTGTGGCGAAACCGACCTCACCACTGGGCATTGGAGAAGACTGATTGCCAGCCTCCTGCCATGTGACTATGGCCCCTGGGATGTATTGCCCTTTAAAGACATGATTTGGGCATAAGGGATTTGTGTTGTGCTTTTGCTGGCCCTTTAAGAACCATCTGGGGACATACTGTGGAGTTACTGGGTGGCCACCATTTCCTGTATCAGAGGCACATGGTGAGAACAATGGATGGCGGCCATTTTAACTCACAGACACTGTTTGGACTTTTCAACACGGTGCCATCTCGCCAGTATTTGGTGCACAGAGACATCGTGCAGTGGTTTTGGACTATACAGCAGGGGACACATTATACAGTGATTGTTTTCATTTAGCCTGTATATGTTCTGCAGAATCTGCATTAAACTGTATCTTCCAAAGTACTGAATGGATCTGGGTGAATTTCGGATATGTGGTTCACCCAGATCCCCCGGTTCCAAGGATATACTTTTTATGGGGTTATTGCATGTTTTGGGGTCCCTGTGATGTGTTTTATGAAACTGTATTTCTCTGTCTGTAATAATTAGATTACCCATTGTGTAAGGTAATTGTATTACAGGCAGAGGAGAGGATTTTGTGTGGGAGTGTCTGTGTGTATTGCACAGATTGATTGGTTGTTCTGTAAAACCCTGTGGGCAGTACTAAATTTGTGGATTGGGAATAAAAGAGGCTGTATGTGCCAGTCCAGTGAGTTCGTGTTTTAACCCTCAAAGTGAAGTGTCGTCTCATTATTGGAGGAAGGATTTATTGTATGCTGTTCCAGTTTGACTGCTAGGAGAGTAAACCTATTCGTATGGTTCCTATTCAACTGTCTACAGCATTCATATGCTTGAGAGAAGGTATACGCTTCTCTGGTTCGGTGATTGTGGTGTCTGCCAGAGTGCTTGGAGTCCTCAGGAAACGCTAGGAGCATCCTTTAACGGAGGTACCCAGTCGGGGTGCCAGGTGATCCGTTACATCCACATTCTGAACCAAAACAAAAACTATGTTGCATGAGGTCATCCAGAGTCATTGAAATCCCCATATTAAAGCACTGAAGCAATGCTTTTCTATGGGGAGGGCCTAATGCACTTACAGAGCACCAACCAAGCGCCACAGGACATCAGCGCTGGAATCAGGTCACCCTTTCACTTAACTAATTAGATGACAAGACATTCTATTCAGTAGTCTAAATAAATTAATGAATCCAATTAAATTAAAATTGCTTTCAGTATATTTTCCACATATGTCACATATATGAATATTCTGCAGTGAAAACCTACTGTAATATTATAGGACAGCAATCCTGAATATTATTTAACCATTTTGCTAATAAGCCACTTGTATGATCATTTTAACTGCAATGTTTAAGGTAATTGCACCATGTTTTTCAATAATCATAATGGTATATTCATCATTTATACATGACAACAAGTGAATGTTTGTGTCTTGATTTACTGATTTCAGTTTGAAGGACAGGAAATAGCTTTGGATTCTCGAATGGGTATCTTCATTACCATGAATCCTGGCTATGCTGGCCGTACAGAGTTGCCGGAATCTGTCAAGTCTCTTTTCAGGCCTGTTGTGGTAATTGTACCAGACCTCCAGCAAATTTGTGAAATCATGCTGTTTTCAGAAGGATTTCTACAAGCCAAAGTAAGTTGTTTTAAAAAATAAAATAAAAAAGGTTGTTCAAATTACAAGGTCAGAGGTCAAGCATTGAATTTGCTTCCCAAACTTTTAATGTTGAGCTTATAATGTTAATAAATAAATGTAACAACTGAATACCAAACACATGTGCTATTATAGGAAAGTTGAAGTTTTTTTTTTTTCTTGTTTTTTTTTCAAGGAAGGAATGGTTTTATTCTTCTTCATTGAATATTAGGCCAAATAACCTATGGTGCTAGCAATTCCCTCTGTATAATTTGTACATACAGCAACATAGCTCATGTTATTAGGCACATCTACTGTATTGTTGTCGTTACCAGACATTTTTGAACGTTTGCAATATCCATTGATGTCTTCCTATGGAACAGCATGCCTACCACCATCAGACTCTCCGCTAGTCTTCAATCATTTAAGAAGTGCCTTAAAACCCATCTTTTTAAGAAAGCTTATGGCCTCCCAGAGTAACCTCTACCTCACATACCTGTCTCTTGCTCCCTCCTAGAGGGCAGCACTCTACTCTCTCCTCCAGCTCTGCTTCACTCCCACCTATTTGGATTGCTATTCCCTGTCCTTTTGTGTTTTATACCTCACCTCGAATAGACCGTAGGCTTGTTTGAGCAGGGTCCTCTTCAACCTATCGTTCCTGTACGTTTCCTTGTAATTGTCCTATTAATAGTTAAATCTCCCCTCTCATAATATTGTAAAGCGCTACGAAATCTGTTGGCGCTATATAAACGGCAATCTTCATAATAATAATAATAATGTCTCTCTGTTTCAGAACCTAGCTAAAAAGATGACTGTGTTATATAAACTTGCACGGGAACAGCTCTCTAAGCAGCATCATTATGACTTTGGCTTGCGTGCCCTCAAATCTGTGCTGGTGATGGCTGGAGAACTGAAAAGAGGGTCACCTGAGCTTAATGAGGTAAATTTATATGGACCAGTTACAACATTGGTCATCTAGAATTGTAAATTGTACATTAACTTCCTTTAATTTATTGCATATTGTAAAAATGTTTAGACTGCTGAAAAATCTAGTCTTATACCTACTAATGTATGTGGATGTTACTTCCAATTACAGAATGAAAGAACGTGTGCAGTTTCTGATCTTTACTAGCAAAGTGTTACAGTATCTAACTCAACGCATTCTGGGTTATTCACGTAACACTGGATTTTGTAAGGATGGACAAAATCTGGTGAAAATGTCTAAATTATGACCTGTATGTCAATTCTCATATTTACTTAAGTGTAATTACTGTTGGAATTCAGTCAGCCCGACTGAATTGCAACAATCAGAATGGATTCGGTGTCTGGTTGACAATCAATGCTTACCTAACTACCCCTCTCATCCTAAATACCTAATTTTCAAAAATCTGATGGAATAAAACCAAAAAAAAAAAAAAAAACAACAATCCGCAATAAAAATAGATCCAAGTAAGCTCTTTGAGCTCTCCAAATAGAATGAACTTCAAGGCAGGAAAAGCCTTTATAAAGGCTTTCCAACACTTTGATATTTCAGTAGAGTGCTGACACATTATTGAATAACCATGTCTGGTGTTCATGCTGCACTATTAGAGCATTTTTATAATAATATGTAAGGGCAGTGAATATGTTCAATTATAAGAGATAAACTAACTCTGATAACTGAATAGCAGTTCTTCATTTGACAACTATAGGAAATTGCTATTCAGTTACCAGAGATATCTTATTAAATACAATCTATTCTATAATGTAATAATCCTATTTCTCGAGTACCTATCAAATTGTATAGTTGTAATTCATGAAAAAAATTGATTTTTTTCAGGATGTTGTTTTGATGAGGGCCCTGCGAGACATGAATCTCCCAAAATTTGTATTTGAAGATGTACCCCTGTTTCTTGGCTTAATTTCTGACCTGTTTCCGGGACTGGATTGCCCACGTGTTCGCTACCCAAGTCTTAACGATGCTGTAGAAGAAGCCCTTCTTGAGGGCAAATATATCTTGTTACCAACACAGGTAATGCTGCATTTCACCTACCCTGTTCTTAAAGCTATATATGTAAAGGTGTCTACTTATTATTGTGTCTCATTGCATTGTTGCTGGTTAATGAAAGAAGTATGTGGAAGACCAAACTATTCAAGCTTGATTTTCTAATGCAATATTAGTAAAACATTTTTTATATAATTCTTTATTTTTGGTGAGTCGTTGCGTCACATTTTACATACCAGAATAACAATACGCAATACATGCATCGTTAACATGGGTATATACGCAGTGGTCGTGATCTGCTCTACAGTAGTTGGTTACCCTGCCTCTGTAAGAGGGTACTTGCGTTCTGACGACATCAAAATTTCGTTATCCTATAAACTTAACACAGTTAATCAACATCTACCAGGAGAGCTTGTGTTTTCAGGCATTGCCTCTGTTGGATCATGGTTATATCATTATGCCTGTTGTTGTGTACGTGGTTCTATGGTGCTTTCTCCGGTATAAGTGAAAGAGGAGAAATAGGTAGAAAAAATAAGAGGAGGGAGCAGGGGGGAGAGAAGGGGAGGATGGGGGGTAAGTTGGCAGGACAATATCCCTCTCATGGTCTAGTCGGAGTGAGGCGGTTATTCCATTCCGATATGGATTGGCTTCCATGGTCAGATGCCAGCCCCCCCGAAGACCAGGTGGCCCGGTGGGAGTCCCACGGCAGCCCCGGGTCCTCGGACCCTGGGGTACAATATTAGTAATTTAAGTGCATTATTATATAGCTATCAGTAGGAAGTCAATATTTTGCTCATGTATTATGTTTGAAATAACTATATGAATAATTATTTAGATTGATAACTATTTCTTCTAAAGACTATATCTTGCACTGCTCATCATCATCATGTGGCAAGCCAGTGGATACCCGCTAAACCTTTTCTAATTATTTCAAATTTTATTCCTCCAGCCACTACTACGTCATCCTTAGCTAGGTATAAGCATTAAGACTGCTCAGTAATTTTGCATTTGTGAACTCATTGTGTGTCATTGTAAATGTGTTATTGATTGTTGATGTTTGATCTGATCTAAAGGTGGATAAAGTAGTTCAGATGTATGAGACCATGCTAACACGTCACACAACCATGGTGGTTGGACCCACCGGAGGAGGAAAGTCTGTCGTAATCAACACATTGTGCTTCGCACAGACAAAGTAAGTGCTACCTGTCATTATCCTATTATTTGATATAATTAATCACAATGAAGATTGGACAGCACTCCCGACAAACTCAGTATAAAAGTGAAACACATGTTGATTTGCCTATTTTCCTCACAATTTATCTTGAAGTATGCATTGTCATGGTGTCAGACCGTAAAACTGCTGATTAATGGACATCCTGTTTCACCACCAAGTTCCTTTATCTCTCTCTTTACTTATTTGTCAGAAAGCCTTAAAAGGTGCATCCAATCACATTCGCCCTAGTGGTTGCTTTATATTATATGACTTGTTTGTAAATATTTATTTTCATTCTCTCAAATAGCCCCGGCTATAATCTTAGGGGCAATTCAAACTGTAACTGCTGCCATGTTACTATTTCTAACAGCTATTCTGTATGATTATACCTGTCTGATTATAGGTAGAGGGAGAATGCTAGTAAATTATATTGCGCTATAAATTATAGAAATTAGTTCTATATTGCTGAATTCAGAAGCATAGCTGGTATACAAAATAAAATATATTTAGGAAATGTAATAAAAGTTCAGTTTTATCAGTTTTTTTGAATAAGCCACGTTGTTCTTGATGTATTTTCAATATAAACAGATATGTCTCAATAAAAACACTAACAGTAGAATTATAGACAGAGTATCTTAGAAATATGTTAGCATATGAATCAAAATCATCTCAGCTAGTTAAGATTTTAATTCAAAGCCTGGTTTCGTTGAGATAGGCACGCCTGCAAATTGTTCCTCTGAGTAGGTCACACATAGGTTCTCCAATCAGGTTGGCTCGATACCGGTAAAACAAAATCTCAGCCACACTTCAAGAGTAGAGATGCTGACCACAAAGAAGAAATCCTGAAAGAGGGATTTAAATGATCTTTTGGTGTCAAAATCTAAAAGAAATGTTTTATCTTCTCCTGCTTTCTTCTCCACTGGATGGCACTGTTATTTAATAAGAGGAAGCATTGCATTTTCTACTATTTATTAGAAAATCTAATGCGGAGTAAATACATAATGTATGTATATTGTTTTCAATACTATAGCATTGTTTTCACATATCATTGCATTATTATCTAGAAGTGGCATATAGTGGGGAAAGCTTCTGATTTTAAAATAATATAATGCCATGTAAATTTCATACTACCTACACATTAATTAATTTGATAAAAGAGTGCCCTGTAAAAAGTGCAGTTATCCAACGTAGGAAACACCAATTTAAAAATGTATCGTTTTCATTCTACTTTAGTCTTCTCTACCTACATGTAATCCACCATCACACATTCCAATATAACAATATTGGTGTAACATATGCGTTTCGAAGTAATCAGTCTTGTTTATAAAATAATTTCAGGATTCTGGGATTAAGATGTTATTTGTTTATGCCACATGCATTAAAACAGTAAAGGATTATCCATATTAGAATAAAATGGTTTGTAAGTGATCATGATTCTTCGTATATTGGGAAAATCATATGCTAACATTATAGTGATAATCTGGTCTATGTATAATAAATGAACTGTATATCCTCCAGACTTGGTCTTGTTACCAAATTATACACACTGAATCCCAAGTCCATGAGTGTGATTGAATTATATGGTATCCTGGATCCTACGACCAGAGATTGGACAGATGGGGTTCTATCGAATATCTTCAGGGAAATTAACAAACCCACTGATAAAAAAGAGAGAAGGTAAGAAAGGTTAACTGATACAGTGTTTTCCCAGACATTAATACTAAACTGAGATTTGTTGGCAATTCATAGTCACTTTAAAGTGAGTTTCACATATAAGGCCAAAGTAGCCTAACTGGAAGCATAGCTGATTTAGAGAATGTTTCTAGTTTATCTATTGTGGCCTTAAATTTGAAATTCTCTTGAATTCCAGACAATTCTCACTTTTTAAATATCCCTCTAAATGTCTTGTATTTTAAGTGCCTCGAATATTAGTTGGTGTTTCTAAATATTTTATTTCCTTTTCAGATTTTCTTTTATACCACTTACTAGCTGAAGGGATAGAAAATGCATATACTGCAAATTATGCCGTAAAGAGAAAGTTCACCAGGGTTGTTCACTAAAGTTCGAATGGCGCAAAACCATCTGGCTGCATTTGGGGCCATTTGAAATTGCAAAATCCAGACATATTGTTGATGGAATTCATGTCCAGATTTTGGAATTCGGGCCCTGAACAGGACTGTATTTGATCCAGATTTCAGCTGGACTGGACGGTTGAAATCCAGACCAAATTAATTAAATCGTAGACGCCTCTGTGCCCAGATTATAAATAAAAAAATCCAAACTATTTGATGGAGGCACGAGGGTTAATTAGGTGTCAGCTGGACTGCGCTTGCAAGCCGGCCAGCGACTACTGTAAACGAGTAAAATAAATAAATAAATAAAAATCCTATGGGGTCCAATAACACACCTCAATATTGCTATAAAGGAGGTTGTGAACTTCCATATTTCCCCACCTGCCACATGAATACTAAATGGGGCATGTATACTAAATTGCAGCCCAGTCACTAAAAAAGGATGTAAAATAACTGGGGAAGGGGCCAATAGGGACCTATTGGCCCCTCCCCTGGCTTCCCCCCATAGGTGACAGGTGAGTGCTCTAATATTCATAATAAAGTAGGGACCGATTATCCCCTCCTACATCCATGGGCAGCAGTTGGGATCCCAATTAATTATATAATGCGTGGACGACATGCCATTGTCCACTCTCTAAATAATAGTATGTCCCCCACCTGGGTGGCTAGGGATCCCCAATACCCTAGCCACCCCCCTAAAATAAGTCCCTTCCAGCCCCGCTCACCATAATAATAGTGAGGAGGGGGACAAAAAAAACCTAAAACCATTTAAAAAAAATTATTTACTAGTCAAAGTCTTCTTTCTTTGAATTCATCTGTTCTTTAGCCTCCAAAAAGGCCAAATAAAATAACTGACACCACTAATTAAAATTAAAGGAAGTCCTCACACAAAAAACAAAAAAAGCAACAACCAAAAAAACATGCAAAATAAAATAAAATCATGTTGCAATCAAAAATAATAATGTTTTACTCTTTGAGGTCTCTCCACAGAATGAGCACTCATATGACAGAAAATTTCCCACGCTTTTCAATGTGACCATGCGTGCTCTAGGAAGCGCTCTGGTTGTCCCCTGGTTATTAATGATATTGGTGCACTCTATAATAGCTAACTGTTTCTCTTTTGTTGCGTTCTGGGACCTCGCAGATGCCAGAATTTTTTTATTTGATATATTTTTAATTTATTAACTATTTCTTTTTTTTTTTTATGGGGCAAGTGGTGCTATGGCTGTGAACAACGAAACACAGCTCTAGATTGCCACCTAGCCTAGGCCACCTTTTCTTTTGCTGTTGTACAAACTGCACTTACTCCAGAAATCCACATACACCAAAAGTGTGTACTATGAAGTGAATTGCAAATTCAGTGACTGAACTGGAAGCACACAGTGCAAATTCAGTGACTGAACTGGAAGCACACAGTGCAAATTCAGTGACTGAACTGGAAGCACACAGTGCAAATTCAGTGACTGAACTGGAAGCACGCCGTGCAAAGTCAGTGTCTAAACTGGAAGCACACAGTGCAAATTCAGTGACTGAACTGGAAGCACACAGTGCAAATTCAGTGACTGAACTGGAAGCACACAGTGCAAATTCAGTGACTGAACTGGAAGCACACAGTGCAAATTCAGTGACTGAACTGGAAGCACACAGTGCAAATTCAGTGACTGAACTGGAAGCACACAGTGCAAATTCAGTGACTGAACTGGAAGCACACAGTGCAAATTCAGTGACTGAACTGGAAGCACACAGTGCAAATTCAGTGACTGAACTGGAAGCACACAGTGCAAATTCAGTGACTGAACTGGAAGCACACAGTGCAAATTCAGTGACTGAACTGGAAGCACACAGTGCAAATTCAGTGACTGAACTGGAAGCACGCCGTGCAAA
>OW240916.1:217855226-218005612 GCA_933207985.1 Pelobates cultripes | reverse complement strand
AGTGCAAATTCAGTGACTGAACTGGAAGCACACAGTGCAAATTCAGTGACTGAACTGGAAGCACGCCGTGCAAAGTCAGTCTCTAAACTGGAAGCACACAGTGCAAATTCAGTGACTGAACTGGAAGCACACAGTGCAAATTCAGTGACTGAACTGGAAGCACGCCGTGCAAAGTCAGTGTCTAAACTGGAAGCACACAGTGCAAATTCAGTGACTGAACTGGAAGCACACAGTTCAAATTCAGTGACTGAACTGGAAGCACACAGTGCAAATTCAGTGACTGAACTGGAAGCACGCCGTGCAAAGTCAGTGTCTAAACTGGAAGCACACAGTGCAAATTCAGTGACTGAACTGGAAGCACACAGTGCAAATTCAGTGACTGAACTGGAAGCACGCCGTGCAAATTCAGTGACTGAACTGGAAGCACACAGTGCAAATTCAGTGACTGAACTGGAAGCACGCCGTGCAAATTCAGTGACTGAACTGGAAGCACGCCGTGCAAATTCAGTGACTGAACTGGAAGCACACAGTGCAAATTCAGTGACTGAACTGGAAGCACACAGTGCAAATTCAGTGACTGAACTGGAAGCACACAGTGCAAATTCAGTGACTGAACTGGAAGCACACAGTGCAAATTCAGTGACTGAACTGGAAGCACACAGTGCAAATTCAGTGACTGAACTGGAAGCACACAGTGCAAATTCAGTGACTGAACTGGAAGCACACAGTGCAAATTCAGTGACTGAACTGGAAGCACACAGTGCAAATTCAGTGACTGAACTGGAAGCACACAGTGCAAATTCAGTGACTGAACTGGAAGCACGCCGTGCAAATTCAGTGACTAAACTGGAAGCACACAGTGCAAATTCAGTGACTGAACTGGAAGCACACAGTGCAAATTCAGTGACTGAACTGGAAGCACACAGTGCAAATTCAGTGACTGAACTGGAAGCACGCCGTGCAAATTCAGTCTCTAAACTGGAAGCACACAGTGCAAATTCAGTGACTGAACTGGAAGCACACAGTGCAAATTCAGTGACTGAACTAGAAGCACACAGTGCAAATTCAGTGACTGAACTGGAAGCACACAGTGCAAATTCAGTGACTGAACTGGAAGCACACAGTGCAAATTCAGTGACTGAACTGGAAGCACACAGTGCAAATTCAGTGACTGAACTGGAAGCACACAGTGCAAATTCAGTGACTGAACTGGAAGCACACAGTGCAAATTCAGTGACTGAACTGGAAGCACGCCGTGCAAAGTCAGTCTCTAAACTGGAAGCACACAGTGCAAATTCAGTGACTGAACTGGAAGCACACAGTGCAAATTCAGTGACTGAACTGGAAGCACACAGTGCAAATTCAGTGACTGAACTGGAAGCACGCCGTGCAAAGTCAGTGTCTAAACTGGAATTTCAGTTCTGCCATTTTCCACAAAATTTTGAATTCACTTTGAACTTTAGTGAATAGCCGGCCGTGATGGTAAACATTTGTTTCTACTTCTGAGCTGATCTTAATTTTTCAGATATACAAGTAACAAATATAGGGAAATGCCTTAGAAGGAATGTTGACAGAATAGCAATAAATCTAATCTAATATAAATCATTCAACTAATTTATTTTTAAAGTGGTAATATATTTGCTGCACAAAATGGAGTTACAATAGACATAATACTAAATTAATATCAAGTGATCAATGCTATCATAATTAATGTGCTGAGAATATTGTAGAACAGGTGTGTAATGCATAAAAAAATGAAATGACTGCTTAGTTAACTTCCTCTGTGAAGCAAATATTTCTTTTTCTTCCAGATATATTCTTTTTGATGGAGATGTGGATGCTCTGTGGGTGGAAAATATGAATTCAGTGATGGATGACAACAAGTTATTGACCTTGGCAAATGGAGAGCGCATTAGACTTCAGCCACACTGTGCATTATTATTTGAGGTCTAAACTATTTTCATCATAGCATTGATTTTCTTTTTACCTGCTAAGAGGGTTTTATTCTTTGGCTCCAATAATACAGCGCTTCTAATTGCTTTGTCTCTGTTTGTTTAGGTTGGAGATTTGCAGTATGCATCCCCTGCAACAGTATCTCGCTGTGGCATGGTATTTGTTGATCCCAAAAACCTAAAATATCAACCTTATTGGCAGAAATGGGTCAACAATAGGCAAAGCAAGGTAATATTGATTAATTATGCAAATTTACATTCACAGTTGTTTTGGTGACTTTATTAGGTAAACTAGCGTATTAAAATAAACAACCAAACAGTGAATTATGTTGTTGCACAATATCTAAAACAAACACAATATGTAACAAGATGTTATGCAGAAGGATTGATTGCTTGATTGTAAAAAGTCTTCTTATGTGAAGAAATGCCTTTTCTGCTGTGACATGTCTTTACCCTTCTCTACTCCAAGGTCTTTAATAGCTCATTGTTTGGAAATTGGAAACACAATTATTTCATGTTTTCAAATAAGCTTTTAGAATTATGTAATATTTTTGGAAAAACTTTTAAAAAAAAATTTTTTTCACAATATTGAAATATCAAAAAAAATCCTATGAAAGTATTAAAATAATATAAAATATGAAATCATTTGAATAGCCTGTCCAAAAGTATTAAATGTTATGTGGAATAGGTAGGGAACGTGGAAGAAAAGAATAAATCTAACTTCCCTTGAATGATGATATGCTGTTAGCAAACTTAATAATTTGATAACCTTTCTGATATCTGCGGATCTCTTACCTGTCATTAATGAGTCATTCTTAAAGTGATATATGCTCTTGACACCTATACTGACTGATTACATGCATTGGGTGTATTACATATCCCTGTGTTACTGATGAATAATTAAATAAACTGTTTCTTTATTGTGTTTTTATTATCTGCTGTCCATCTACAAAGCACATTGTGTATGTTTATTAAAAGGAGAAACCTCTACATATCATGGCTAAAGTGTGTGTGTGTGTGTGTGTGTGTGGGGGTTGGGGGGGTGTTCCAATGGTTTGCACTCTAGTTATGCTTGCTTTAAAGGGAGACTCCCTTTGAAAGCATGTGGGGTTTAGCCAGGTTAATATATAAAAGTGTCACTTTCTACTGAAATCTACACTCTTTGTAAAATGTAAAAAAAAGATGACAGTCTTCACACATAAAGCATTTCAGCAAGTTAAAGTGCTTTTGTGGTCTGAAGCATCCCTTTAACAAAATAAATGTAGCTGCCTTACTCCTACCCTGTTATGTCGTAGTGTAATGGGATAAATGTTTACTATTTCTGTTACCTAAACCTTTTCTTTTTTTCCTCCCCTTTAAGCAAGAGCTAAACGAATTAAACCGCTTATTTGAGAAATATGTCCCTCAGTGCCTAGACATGATTGTTGAAGGCATCATGGATGGAAAACAAGTAGAAAAGTTAAAAATGATTGTTCCTCAGACTGATCTGAACATGGTAGGACCTAAACCTTTACAGTTTATCTATTTTTTTTTTTTTTTCAATTATTTTTGAAACATTTCTCCATCGCTTGCTTTTCTTACACTAGTATGACAGAATACTAAAGCAACAAAAAAGAAAGTGTTTCCACTAGCATTTATTTTTTGAAACTTACAGTGAGAATTCAAGGTAACTTCAGTGAATTTAAAGGACCAATATAGTGCCAGGAAAACATACTTGTTTTCCTGGCACTATAGTGCCCTGAGGGTGCCCCCACCCTCAGGGTCCCACTCCCATGGCGCTAAAGGGGGAGGAAGGGGTTAATCCCTTACCTCTTTTCCAGCGCCGGGCTCCCTCGGCGCTGGGACTCTCCTCCCTCTTCTTCCGTCATCAGCTGAATGCGCATGCGCAGCAAGAGCCGCGTGCACATTCAGCCTGTCTCATAGGAAAGCATTCTCAATGCTTTCCTATGGACGCTGGCGTCTTCTCACTGTGAAAATCACAGTGAGAAGCGCGGAAGCCCTCTAGCGGCTGTCAATGAGACAGCCACTAGAGGCTGGATTAACCCTAATGTAAACATAGCAGTTTCTCTGAAACTGCTATGTTTTTACAGCAAAAAGGGTTAAACCTAGCTGGACCTGGCACCCAGACCACTTCATTAAGCTGAAGTGGTCTGGGTGCCTATAGTGGTCCTTTAAATGCTTAAAGTGGTCCTTTAAATGATTGTTACTTGTGGCGTTTATGTAAAGAGTGTGGGGCATTCTCAGGGTTAAGTTATGAGGATGGACTGCTGTTAAATGGTATGAAAGGCAGTCTGGTTATCTAGGACTGACTGGCAAATTGGTGATGTTTAATAAATAGGGTTTGCAAAGTTTTTAAGTTATATGTTATTTGGTTAATTCTTTTAAACTGTATGATTGTTATGCCCCCTTGGATTTTAAATAAAACACCACAACCTAGCCAATAAAAGTTAACGATTTGTGTCTGTTTTCATTGTGTGGTCTCTTTATTTAAATATATACTATTGCCTACCATACATTTTACATTTAAGGTCAAAATAGCAGAACTAGAAAAACTCTTTAAGTCAGTTATGCATTCAGTTTGGCTACTCTGGCATTACATTTGAAATTCACTCTGAATTGTCAGTTTAGTAAATAACCCTATTAGTATACCATTGTTTTATATATATTTTTATATATATTTACTATATATAATATTTACAAGAAAGTTGTACATTTTTTTTAAATTTTGGTTTTAAGTACAGTGTTTAGTAACTAAATCCCTCATTTGTGATGTCCAATCATTTCTTGATAGCTAATTTGTAAAACAATATTTTGCAGCTGTATGGTGGATACACAATAATAAAAAAACAGACGAATGAAATAAATGTATATTAAATAATACATCTTTGTTTACTGATGCCATTTAATAGGGGAATCTTTGTAGTTTATTTTTTTATGTCTAATTGTTCATCAATCAAGCTGTTTAGTCCACAAAAACTATTACCCAATCAACAACTTTCTTTCCAATCTAGAAGTGTGGAATGGTCTATTACTGCAACTGGTTTTCTCCAATAACAGTAAGCAATATGATGTTTAATGTGGTGGCTTCTACAGGTGACCCAATTGTCCATGATGTTGGATGCATTAATTCCAAAAGAAATTGAGGATGCGGATGTTTTGGAATGCTACTTTATTGAGGCCTTATACTGCTCTCTGGGAGGAACATTGCTTGAAGCAGGAAGGGTTAAATTTGATGAGTATATTAAACGTTTGGCCTCAATGTCAACTTCCTATGAGGAGAATGCATTAGCTGGACCTGGTGAGCTTCCAGGTAGGTGTTCTTGTATTTTACATTGATCTAATAAAAATATCCTTCTGTTGTAGTAGCGATTTGTAAAGGATGTTGCCAATCAACAAACTGAATCTGATTTTTTTTTTTTCTTTGCAGGTCAGTTGCCCACTATTTACGATTTCCACTTTGATGGAGAAAAAAAGAAGTGGATACCTTGGAGTAAATTGGTTCCTCAATACATCCATAAATCCGATGTGAAGTTTATTGATATACTAGGTGAGCAGAATGCACAATGATCTATGCACAGAGGGTTGGGGGGTTGTTAATTTGGGTATCTGAACACCTTGACAGCACATGTCTTTCAGTTTGGAGACTTGGATACACAGACCATATATTTTGCTCTGGACTAATGCCTATCATTCCTAAAGGAAAAAATCGAGGCATGCTCACTTTTCACATTTTAACAAGAGTTTATTCATTAAACATAGAATTGTAGACAATTGAAACCCAAACTGCAAAATGTAGGCAAAAATGTATGATTTGCTAAATTCTCCAAATGCATAATTCTTGCTACATTTTGCAATTGGACTTTTGATTCACTACCATTCAGTGTTTAGTGAATAAAAAAAAACAGTGTAAAACATGTCCATTATATTATTGGAGCATATTAGAATTCTAGAACTAAGTATGTAGAATTGTTTACAGTTAGATATGAACAGATGTATATCATAATACTAAATAATCATGTCATTTTGCAAAAAAACTAAACAATCACATATACTCAATCACAATTGGTCTATAATTTGTTGCATGTCTCTTACACCATTATTCAAAGTAAATATTCATTTAAGAAACAACATAATTTTTTTTCAGTTCCCACTGTGGACACTACACGTACCACGTGGCTCTTGGAGCAGATGGTAAAAATTAAAAGGCCAGTGGTTCTCGTTGGTGAATCTGGCACTTCTAAGACAGCAACTACATTGAACCTCCTTAAGAACCTCAACAGAGACAACACTGTATGTGATTCTTTCATGCTTTAAAAAAAAAATTAAAAAAAATGTCTCCTTAGAGTAGGAATTAATAATTCAAGCAATATTTGTATTTGTGATATAGGCATGATGGTTGTATTTATTCATAGTGGCTACAATTGAAAACATGAAGAAAAAAAAATGGTCAAACAAGTTTGAAACATATCTAAGAGATATTGCTAGTTAATATGAATTGTATTGGAGATTTGTAGGTAAGATTGTAAACTGAGTTCTTAAAGTGTGTATCACATTAATAATTGTATATGCTTTCCAGTAAATATTATCATAGAAATGTGTTTTGTTAATAGACAATCTTACCCAATATCAATTTGCTATTTGACTTTAATATTTCCTAGATGCTTCTGACCATTAACTTTTCCTCGCGTACAACATCTATGGATATCCAAAGAAACCTGGAAGCCAATGTTGAAAAACGTACAAAAGATACCTTTGGACCTCCAATGGGAAAGCGTTTGCTGGTTTTCATGGATGACCTGAATATGCCAAAGGTTGGTTTAGATTGTTTCCAATGTGTCCCTGCTCTCATCTGGCTATGTTATCCTTCTTTTTGTATGCATTTAGCCCAGCTTTCAGTTTAGAAATACTAGATGATGTTGTATTGTGCGTAGTTGGTAAAAAAAAAAAGCTCTGGCAGCTCCTTAAATTATTTTCATAAAATCGTATATATGCGGTAGTGACTCCCTTCCATGATACAACATGGACAAGCATTTGAAAATGCAATTCACTGCAATGAACAATTTTAGCTGTCAACTGTCATTACTGTGGCAGCTTGTGATGAATACTACGCTGCTCAAACCATATCATGTGGCTTGAATGTCAGTATGTAAAAGAGAGCATACTTTTCTTTCATGGTAAATCAGATGGTAGCTGTTTGCTTCATATGTCATTGTGGGGGCTGGTAGTATGTTTCCTTTAACAGCCATTATAGCTAAGTCAAATGCTGTTGTATTTCAATTTTATTTTGTAATGCCTTATCTTTTCATTGTTTGGAATATAGGTTGATGAATATGGTACACAGCAGCCCATTGCTCTTTTAAAGTTGCTTCTTGAGAAAGGTGGCATGTATGACCGTGGAAAGGAGCTAAACTGCAAATTTCTAAGAGACCTTGGCTTCATAGCTGCTATGGGGAAAGCTGGTGGTGGCCGTAATGAAGTGGATCCTCGATTTGTTTCCCTGTTCACTGTGTTTAATGTCTTGTTTCCTTCAGAGGAGTCCCTACATCTTATATATGCTTCTATTTTGATAGGACATACAAAGGTAATAACCACTTCAGGATTTTACCATTTGGTAACCAAATTTGTGTATGCAAAGTTTCACTAAAAAGTAAAAGAGCCAAACAGTGAATTTGCTTAAGTCACTTACATGCACAATTGGTGGCTGTTCCACTATTACAGCAGATAGCCTCGTTTGTATAACCGTGAACTGAGCTGTGTAAGATGATAGCAGCCTCAGCATGGATGCCTTTAGGTTTTAAGGCAGGGTTCCATTCATCCTTTTCGATAATGCTCCAGTGAGGTAAATGACCTATTACAGCTTAAAAGGGGTTAACCGGGTAAAATCAGACTGGATAGACCGAAATGAGAAATTCTTGATTGTAAAGTAAAGTTGTTTTTTTTAAATCTTTAATTTTTGTGAAAGTCATGTCGTGAATATAACAGACAGTATATTATGTACATGAAATACATGAGGTAAGTGTCGACATTATCCATTGCACATCTCTGTTTCTCCTGTTTTTTGTTACGTTTATCTTGTACTACATACAACCAAGACATTTCACTTTTTTTGTGTTTGTAACTTAAATGTAAAACCAGCAGTAAGCTTCAAACAAAACCTTCTGGGATACATATTTTTAAATGCATTTTGTTTATATTGCATTCAAAATTCAAAGTGAACAGAAACACCACCTAGGAAAACGCTACCACGTAGACCCCCAACCCAGAACCACTATACACGATCTAAGCCCTGAAACTGGCCCGGCTCGCACGAGCAGGGCCAGCTGATCACAGCCACCCTCTTCACCACGCCTCAAAACAACGGTCCGCGTAGGCAGAAGCCAGATCAAGACCTCTCCAACGCTTGACTGGGTTGACCTGAGACCGGGTGCTTACTGAATCGACATCACGAAAAATGTGCCCAACCTAAATGCAATATGTGCTTTGTCATATGCGATTTCCTCACTCCCCGTTCCCTGCTTTCTCTTCTGTATCCACAACCCATACCGAAAGATAATTGAAAAAGTAATAAATAAAGAATTAAAAAAATAAAAATTCTAAGTGAATTTTGGACAGTTGTACTTCTTTAGGAATATGGGCCTCGATTTAGTAAACTTTTTTTATATGATTCAATATTGTTAGAAAAACTGTGCAAATGATTTATCTAAAAATTACTACAGACTTTAATAATGAATTCTGTAGATAAATCATTTTGGAAAAAAAATTCAAACAGCATTGATTATTTTGGAAATGTATGAAATTGAGGCCATGGTTGGTAGTAAAGTACAACAGTTGATATATAAACCCTTTTAAAGTACTGTATATATATATCAATGCTTTCCATTTGAGAGCTAAAACTCCTGCTTAAAGAGCTCAGTGTGCCTCAGCAATGCAGCCGCATGTTGTTAATTACAGTTTATAACCACTGAATTAGACAGGAAAGTGCATGCATATTTAAAAAAAGATACTTTTGCATCTCTAAATATTTAAAGAGTTCTATATATATCCTTTGCAGCTGTTTCATGAAGATATACAAGCCATCTGTGACAAGCTGACCTTCTGCACTTTGGAACTCTACAGACTGATTGTCCGAGACTTGCCCCCTACTCCGTCAAAGTTTCATTATATATTTAATCTGCGCGATCTCTCCAGGGTTTACAATGGCATGGTTCTTACTACTCCAGAAAGGTAATAGTTTTGTCAAAAACAACAGAAGAGTAAGCGCTAAGTAACCAAACAGAAATAAATCAAAGTAGGCAAGTCAGCACACCTAAAGTTGATGGGGCTCCCTCACAGACCCTAATATACGTAAACAGACCCCAAGATAGGAATACGAGTAAGTGGCGCCTATAATTGCAAATATATAAAACTGTGATATTAAGTAATAATACAAAGCAGTAAAAAGCAATAAAAAGTCCAAGATAATAAAAAACAATAAGACATTTATAAAATAACTCGTAAAAGTCCAAACTTTGAGTTGCTGCTAGCACAACAGTAGAGACCTTTTGGAAATTAATTTCTTATGGGGAAGGGGAGTCAAACACGGCTTTGGATCCATATCCACATAGAGAGAAGAACAAAAAAGAAACCACAATGCTGTAGTATGCTACAAACAAGTAATGCATGGTGTGCAGATCTTTATGGTCTTACTCGCATGCTATAGAGCTAATACAAGCTCTGGTGTAGTTCACATTCAGTGGTGTTGATCCCTCACTGGTGGGCTATTGGTGAGGATACGTCCAGCAGATGTTCTCGCAATATGGTAACCCAATAGAAAAAAAAAAGGGAGCAATAGTGTTCTCTGTATAAAACGAATTTATAATATAAAATATATAAAAGGTCATATACTCATATTTTATTGAGCAGGACATCCCCACCTAGGATTCTTTAGTAGGGTCTTCTTTAGAGTCAAGGTGTGACATTGCCTGAGTTTTGTCATACTGTAAACTACTGTAGAGAAGTTTATAACTATTTGTAGGGAAAAAAATGCTAAATGAAAAAGCAACAAACATTTAACTATGTTTATTTATAATATCCTCACTGGTTGCAAGTGAGACAATTTTTTTTTTTGTATGTTTTGTTTTTCATGCGTACTAAATCTTTTTATTTGAAGATTCCGGACTGTGGGTCAGATGGTGCGAGTATGGAGAAACGAAGCCCTACGTGTATTCCATGATAGGCTCATTAATGAAGATGATAAGAAAGTGGTATGTATGGCTGATAGTTAAGTGTGTTTCTATAAGATGGGAACAATAAAATATTCTTGGATAAGTATTACTCCTTTTCCTCTTCCATAAACCATTTGAAGGTCCAAGGCCATTTAGAACATTTGATAGCAGAACATTTTCCTGCTGATTTGGAACATGCCATGAAGGATCCCATTCTTTTTGGAGACTACAGGACTGCGATGCAGGAGGGAGAGCCTCGAGTGTATGAGGACATCCAGGATTATGATGCCTCTAAAGCTCTCTTTCAGGTAACATGGTTCTGCAAGACTTATCAATGCCAGGAAAACCTCAGTGGTAACAATTCACTGTGAACGTTAAGAAATGTTTTAATCGCTATAACTAATGTAAAGTATTAACTGTGTTTTTTGTGATGTTGTATAGCTTATCCCTGTAAATGTTTTTGTTAACAGGAAATTCTTGAAGAATACAACGAAGTGAATACCAAAATGAACCTTGTTCTTTTTGATGATGCTCTTGAGCACCTCACTCGCATACATCGTGTTATAAGGATGGATCGAGGTCATGCATTGTTGGTTGGCGTTGGAGGGTCTGGAAAGCAATCTCTGGCTCGATTAGCTGCTTTTGCAGCTGGTTATGAGGTGTGTTGTGATTGCTGCAGCTATATACTTAGCCAATAATTCCTGTACAACAAAAAAAACCTTTTTTTTTCCTCTTGTGTGTTAGGTTTTTGAAATTGTGCTAAGTCGAGGTTATGGAGAAAATAGTTTCCGTGAGGATCTCAAGATTCTCTACACAAAACTTGGCCTGGAAAATAAAAAGATGATTTTCTTGTTTACTGATGCTCATGTGGCAGAAGAAGGTTTCCTGGAACTGATAAACAACATGCTAACATCAGGTGATAACTGCTAATCTAAATACATTTTTTTTTTTCTAAATTAATAATTACAAAAACTAGCAAAATGTGCAATGCAATACTACTTTACAGAAAGGCCAGTAGATGGGCTACAAGTGCAAAGATTAAAGCAAATTCAGTAACTGAATTAAAAATGCAAAATACCATGTATCATGTTTTCATTATGATTTATTTTATTCTGAACGCTTTAAATAATGTTTTTCTTTGTGGTTTTGGTACATAATTTTTACTAACATATTTCTAGATCTTAGAGAATTCTATTCAAGCCAGACACATTTCACTGCTCTTATTATGCATCAATATATTTTATAGTTCACACAGGTCCTTTTTGTGTCAATATAAAAAAATATAATACTATTTCCACATTTAACTGATTTCAGATAAATGATCTGATCCCCAAACACCAATGAAGGTCACTATAAAATTATTTGAGATGACTATAAATGATGTTACATCTTGTTTAATGTACATACTTGAGCTTCATTTTTTTATAGTTATATCCTGAACTCGTTTTAAGCAATGCTAAAAATATAATCATATTGTGTTTTGTCTTAGAACATAATGCTATAATGAAATACCATACAAACATGTTAATTTCTCTAATGTGCTGAAAGCATTTGCCCATGTGTAAAAAACCTGTTGGAATATGATTGCCACAGTTCCAAAATAAACAGCATTCGATATTTCCTACCTAAACACTAGTTCTGGGCAGTTTGATCAAAATACTAAATAACCAATATCAAACAGAAATAGAAAACACATTGCAAATATTAGAAATCTAATATTTGCAAACTTCATTTACAATGTTTGAATAGTAAAACAGAGTATTTCATTGATAAATAGTATATTTTGGCTTTTTTCCATTTATTACATACGTTGACAAGCAAAGCAAAATTCTGATCCCCAAAAAGAATAACCATGTCCCATAAGAAGATTTTAGTATTGATTGCATTAAACATTTGGAATGTTATTTAAATGACGCATTAAATAATCTTTAAGAGAAGCAAATTAAATCAGTTAAAAATTAAATAGCTGCTGAAAATGACATAACTCTTCATCCCATACTTCTTCCCACTGACTTCTGTACTCCGATGACTGCCAAATCAAATAAATTGAGCCAGGTACTGGAGGCCAGAATCCCTTTAACTCTTAACAATATATCCCTTTCTTTTTTATTTGTGAAAAGGCATCAAACATAGGTCAATACATTTAATTGCAATGCGATCTGTTGAACAGATTTTAATCTGACATTGTCTAGTACAGCTGAATGAAACCAAAGCATATTTATATCAATCAAAGCATTAATAATGTATCTTGTGTACTGTTGCTTTATTTGTATTTTTATTTATTTAAGGGATCTATTAGGATCAATTTAATATTTTTCTTTTGAATGAAGGATATGCATGTTATGGCATTTATACATACGTGCGTGTGTGTGTGTGTGTGTGTGTGTATAAAGAAAAATGTATTTTCTCACTCCTCCTGCCTGGGTGGTATAGTTATTCCTCATTATCGGGTCCTCTACCCAGAGGCCTTGGAGTCTGAGGGTTCTTCTCAGTATTTTAGCTGTTCTTAGAACTGCACTCTTCTGGACAGCGATCTGTTGAAGCCACTCCCCTAACTTGGGAGTCACAGCCCTGAGTGCTTCTATCACAACTGGGATTACTACTGCTTTCACTTTCCACACCATATCTTGTGATTCTTTCATTCCTTGGTATTTGTACATCTTCTCGCGTTCCTTCATCCTGATGTTATAATTACTGGATATTGCCACATCTACCATAACTGCAGTCTTCTATTCCTTGTCAACGACCATGATGTCAGGTTGGTTGGTCAGTACTTGCTTGTCTGCAAAAAAACAAGAGTGTAATGCACACACTAAAAAAGGGGGAATACTTCCTGCAGGGTGCTCCAGTAAGGGATCCCTGACGACATCAAATGGAAGAAAAATTAATATCCAGGCACACCTGAGGTTTCTTCTAAAAGGCAGTCTTTTTTTTATTTGAAACAAGGAAGTGGAGATAACTTTCTGCTACTCTCTGAGCCTTTATCAAGTCTCACTAGTTAGGTGGATCATTCATGTAGAGTAGGTGGCTGATGGTAGCTCCACTCTTGAATCTGTATCATTACCCACTGAGTACAGCATTGGGGAATACGCATCACCTTGATATATGTCACATTTGATGCTTACTTGTATTATTGCTTGTTTGTGTTGTGTTATTAGGACAATTATACAAGTGTGTGTGTGTGTGTGTGTGTGTGTGTATATATATAAAACACTGTGTGGTAGGAGCTTCATGGAATAGGTTTCCATGGCCCAGCTGCATACAAGCCTCACATCACCAAGTGCAATGCCAAGCATCTGGTCAAGCGCTGTAAACCTGTTTATCTAACAAAGTGTTTAATCTATTAACCTTTACTTTTAAATAGTTAGCCCAATACCTAAAACTTGGTGCCCCTTTGGTTGAATACAGTGATGAAAGCATTGAAAATGTACTGGTCACCGCATTCCCTAGTTGTCCCATGTTGACCTCTATTTCTCTTCAGCATAGTTGCAGTGTTGGTGGAGGTGGGTTAAAATATGCTTGTTACTAAGTGCCTAGAGCTCCACTGGAGAGTCAGGCTGAGTTTGGTTCAAAAGTGTTACGTCTTCTGTGGATTTGGATGAGATCGACCATTGTGGATAGATTTTTGACTTGCAATGTTAAGTAAATCCATAATGCATGTATCTCATTTATTTCATGTTGTTATAATTTAATCATATTTGGTGGCTACACTTGGACCAAACAGCCTCCAAATAGACCTTTATGATGAATTGTTAAATGAGTTGCTCAGTAGTTTGTGTTCATGTTTCCTAGGTTCATTAAATGAATACTATTAAGATAGGTTGTAGTATACTATATGCTTTGGTTATGTACTTTTATGATATTTTTATTTACTTACATAAGCATTTTTTCTCTAGTTATATGATCAACAGTGATCATGTTTAATATTTGGTAGAGTTGCGAGAAGTTCATCTGTTGGAGATAAATCCATAAAAACACACAGTGAGCAATGTATCTTAATGTTTCCTTCTTTATGCGTAATATATCAATAGCTATATTAATATAATTTATACTGTGAATTCTTTTCATTTGTAGGCATTGTTCCAGCTCTTTTCCCTGATGATGAGAGGGAATCAATATTGGGTCAAGTCAGGGATGAAGCTACTAAATGTGGTATGGGCCCTGCCAAAGAAAGCATTTGGCAGTTCTTTGTAAATAAGAGTGCCAACAATCTTCATATCGTTCTTGGAATGTCACCAGTTGGTGAAACCCTAAGGACAAGATGCCGAAATTTTCCAGGTAAAAAAAGGGTAGCTTTTTTTGTTAAAGTGTTCCACGTGAAAATTTAATTGGGAACCTTTGCCCTAGAGCATAATAATTTTAAAGTGTAACACATACTTCTTGTGTAACATAGCAAGGTTTTTGACAATGTAAATTGCCTTTCCTTGGGTGCTAAATGTGTGACAATACGGGGTAAATAATAGAAAATACATTCACATTTTTATACCTGATATGTTTTAAAGGGAGCAACTTGTACAGGTAGAAAAATCTAATATGCCACAGCATCAATATAACGAAGCATTGTGTTTTCATTATTGATAGTTTATTTGTTTTACTTCTTATAGGTATTTATTATTCAAAGAAACACAGTGGTTTTGTAATATATGGAAATGTCTAGTCTATCGTTTAATTTAACTAGTGCAAACTCATGGTTCTGTTTTAAATTGCATGATTAGAAGACAATTTAATTCCATTATACGTAAACCAAGCTGTTTGTATACTGTATTTCATTTCATTCTATGGTTGAAGCAGTACAATGTCTGCTTCTCTGTGCTTCTAACTCAAATTACAGCAGTTTCAGTTTTTTCTTTCTTTCTTTCTTTTTGCTGTACGCAACATTAGAATATATATGAACTCTAATGCATAAATTGTGTCTATACTAGGTTTGGTAAACAATACTGGGATAGATTGGTTCCTGCCATGGCCACCGCAAGCTTTGTATGCAGTTGCAAAATCATTTTTAGGTAAGGACATTTGATTTTATATTATTTAAATATTACACAGTAAGTATTGCTTCTAAATAGCAATTATAACAACAAAAATAAAGCACAAACCTCTAAACTGGCAAATTTAAACAAAATAGCCATTGTCCTAAAGGGACAGCCCAAGAACCAAAATCACTTAATCTTAATCAAGTGACTTTTGGGTATAGTTGTCTCCCCTCCAGATAAAAACAATGCAAGAATTCAATAATGGAATCTATTTGACTTATAGTGTCAGCATTCAAAGTATGCTGATGCTGGGTATGTATTCAGTGCTTCTCTGTGAGAATAGTTGGATCAGTGCAGCGCCCTGATTGCTGCACATGCATCGTATGTCCGCTATACTTCTCTGTGAGAATAGTTGGATCAGTGCAGCGCCCTGATTGCTGCACATGCATCGTATGTCCGCTATACTTCTCTGTGAGAATAGTTGGATCAGTGCAGCGCCCTGATTGCTGCACATGCATCGTATGTCCGCTATACTTCTCTGTGAGAATAGTTGGATCAGTGCAGTGCCCTGATTGCTGCACATGCATCGTATGTCCGCTATACTTCTCTGTGAGAATAGTTGGATCAGTGCAGCGCCCTGATTGTTGCACATGCATCGTATGTCCGCTATACTTCTCTGTGAGAATAGTTGGATCAGTGCAGCGCCCTGATTGCTGCACATGCATCGTATGTCCGCTATACTTCTCTGTGAGAATAGTTGGATCAGTGCAGCGCCCTGATTGCTGCACATGCATCGGATGTCCGCTATACTTCTCTGTGAGGAACATTTGACTGGACGAAAGTTAGCATTCATATTGATTCCAGCAAGGAGGGTCCAACTGCTGTGAGGAGTCTGCTTTGGCACTGAATTACAGGTAAGTATAAATTGTAAACTTTTATCTTCCTCTAAATTTATAAAGCAACACAGGGGACTTACAAATAAAGTTCTTTAGAATGTTCTGTTAAACAAAATAAGGGATATATAATCTAACAAAGTGTGGTTATTCATAATGTCCACAGTGTTAGATGTAAAAATGAATATTAATCTAGATTATACATACAAATATCAAAGCTCACAAAAAAAAAGGTACCAAAGCTACCAAAATCTAAAGTAACTGGTCCTAAAGCTTGCAGGGAGCCTTAACAGTATAGTCTTTCTGAGACAAAATGAACAAGGTCATAGTTAGGGCATTTATAATTTCCCTGCAAGCCATTGGTTTACAATTATGCAGATGTACTCACACTTACTGTGGCAGCAATCTTGAATGAAGCCAAAACATTTATTAGATAAATATGTCCTTTATATATTGGGAATGACTTAGATGATTATCCCAGACTGAAGACTCTGCTGTGTTTCTCTCATCTATTACCACGTGCCAACAATATTACCAAAGTAAACCTGTTATGAAAAAAAATAACTTACCTGAAATTGCTTCCATACGCAATGAATACACCATAAGATTTAGTCATGTTTTCTCCATTCCAGCACCTCTTCATGGGTGTTACTCTTTGTGTAACACCCTCCTCCTGGCCCTCCTCCACTCTGCCTGTCTGCAATGTCTTTGATTTGCCCTGCTTGGGATGCATCCCCAAGCAGGACAAATCTCGTTAGTTACGTTGGCACGCTGGCGTCAGAACGTAGTGACGTCAAGTCACTCCGTTCGTATACTTTAGTTTACATAGCAACCACAGTGCATGCTCTGGGTAGAGAGCAAAGGGACCTCATGTGGGAGCTTTTTTCTTCTCTCCCTTGTAAGTCAGTGCCTTGGCACTTCAAGGCATTGACTGACAGCTGGGAGAAAAAGGTTAGCCACCTTTTGGCCTGTGGGCAAGAACAAACAGAAAACTCATAGATGTATGTGTGGATGATATTAATCATGAGTTCTGTCTCATTTAGCCCTGCTGTCACTTACAAAAACCTACACAGACACTATACATATTCATAATAGTGTAGTCTGCTCCAGATACTATGATTGCTACAGAATATTCCAAAGCGACCATCCAGGCCTGAAGAACATTGAGATTGTAGGCCGCTCAGGCATGAGCCCATACAGTTCTGATCTAGACCATGCACAAATCCGCCTGCACTCACTCCTGCAGGATTCAGATAATATACATCCCAATACACCAACCGCTATTATAATCCAAAGATGAATCATTTGAGGCTGAACCCTGTATCCCCTCTCTCTGCTCATGACCAGTGGGAAATTTTCCTTCTGTGTCCCTTGCCAGCCCTTCCCTGATCCCAAGGTGTTTTAGATAAAGTCATTATTCTTCTGGAAATATAGAGGAATCTTATAGATTTGTGTTAATGTTTAGAATGTGCTGCTGTTCTGTTTTTGAAGATCGTTTATGACCATGACTTTTTTTTTTTTTTCTGAGTCAATGAATAATATATATGTATTGTGGTTTAATTATTGTACTTTGCAACTATCTAATTTATAATATATTCATATTTGTTTCTGAAAACATCAGGAGACAATGAAATGATCCCATCCCAGCATTTGGAGCCAGTGATCGGCCATGTGGTCATGGTCCATGATTCTGTTGGGAAGTTCAGCAAGAAGTTTCAGCAGAAATTAAGGCGCAGTAACTATGTTACTCCAAAGAATTACCTTGATTTCATCAACACATATTCAAGACTGTTGGAAGAGAAGAACCAGTTTAACTTTGGTAAAATTTTGAGCGTTAGAATACAATTCTACAATTTAGTGCACAGAGTTCCTATCATCTGTACTGCAGACTCAACTGTCACTTCAAGTTATTTGTTACTTAATGTGTATTAAATAGACTGTGATTAATGATAAATGATGGATAACTTTACATTTTTTTTACTTTTAAAGCATTTCCAAGAACATGCTGCCTTAGCACCTGATTGTTCCCTCCAGGATAAGGAAGCTGTCAGACAGGGACCTTTACTGTCCAGTATTTCTCCATCCTACCATGTCTTTTCATTATGCAAACGTCCTGCAATGTCCCTCCAGTGCCTTGCTCCATCCCTGCAGTGTCCGTCTCTATTCTAGAGCCTCTCTCCCCTGCCTTCATCTCCTTTAATGTTTCTCTTCATTCCCACTGGCCTGGTCCATGTTTATACTTTCAAACTGGGCATACCCACCTTGTAGTATCAATATGAGATACAGAGACAAGACTAAAAAAGAAATTTCCTATCTGATTTTGTACTGTAGAAACCTATTTATCTTCTAATACTATACAGAAATGAATCGGCCAGTAACATTAATAGATAGTGATTATTTTGTCTAAACTTTATATAATATATTGCTTTAAAAGCATTTCATCAATTCGATCAAATAAACAATATATGCCAGCATGAGTGTATAGTATCAAAGTAACTGTAAACTACATCTAGGCAACTAGTTCTCCATCTATGTGCAATCTGCAATTCACATAACACTAGCCAGCAATAGCCAGAGGGTCCCAGTGAATACTTTTCTAGGACCCCTACTTATACCCTTTGTGTCGCCATACCCCACTCCCTCTAGAATGTAAGCTGATTGAGCAGGGCCCTCAACCCCTTTCTTCCTGTGCGTCCATTTGTCTGGTTACAATTACGTGTCTGTTAGTCCACCCATTGTACAGCGCTATGGAATTTTGCTGGCGCTATATAAAAAATAAAATAATAATAATGGGAGTTGCATTTCAACAACAAGTAATTAACCTTGCTGTAACCAGTCTCTTGAATTTTACAGTCTAATAGTAATGAAGTGCTGGTTTCTGTTTGATTATAGCTCAATGCAAACGTCTGGAAGGGGGTCTGGACAAACTAAAAGAAGCCACTGTTCAATTGGCTGAACTAAATGAAAAGCTGGCTGAACAGAAGAAAGTGTTAGCTGAGAAGTCAACTGCTTGTGAAGCTTTGTTGCAAGAGATTTCAGACAACACAAAAGTTGGTGAGTGGTGCAATGACTGTATTGGGGCTGAGCAATGTACCAATCACATGGCTTTTCTTTATGCTATGTTTGATGAAATAATGGATTGATAAGTCAAGGGTGTGTACACGCACACACATATATATTTATTTATGTTTAATCAAATAGTTTTTTTTACATTTTTTTTTATTTTATTAAAAATGTCATTGTTGGTGATATCTGGGCATTGACTTCATTTTTGCTGAGGACTCATGATGTACCCTCAACTCCATCAGTGATCTGAGCTACCAAAAATCCTCCAAACTGTTGAAAGTACTTGTAAAATAGCCCAGATCTGTTGGAAACTTCTAGGTTATATTGTCTGGCTTCAGATTCCTTATTGTATAAAGCCTGTATATACGCTCTTATGTCTCAAATGGCCAAGTTTCTTGTTAAAGGATATTAGCAAACATTATAAGAATTAAAGGAAACAGCAATTTTACTTTGTTGGGGGAATGTTATGTGGTGTCAGTTTAAGTGAATATTCAAATTACAGTTCCACCTGGCTTTTTAAGAATATTTTTTGTGAATATTCTACATGAACTAGGTCACTGATTGCAAAAAATATCCCCAACTCCCATCACAAGAGTTCTACCACAACTGGATATCTCCCTACCCTAGTTTAGGCTGACAAGTATCTGCTTAAAGGAATACCGTCACTTCCCATGATTTTAAATATGAGGTTTAACTACTCTGTATATTTAGAAAATATATTTTGTGAGATTTAAAATATAAAAGTCCACACTTCTATCCCGGAACTGGGCTCCTCCATCTCAGCTCCCTGTCAAAATGTTGCCCTTTATTGCCGCTGACTGTGGATGAGTGGAAACAAAATCTTTGTGTCCTTCTCTTCAAGAAGGCTGGACTGAACTGGGTTGTGATGTCACTTTCTATATCTCTCAAAAACATGAAAAGAAAACTGAGCATCACACGAAAAAGAGATTAAAGCGACTCTGTCACCCCCTCCTCCTTCCAAAATGAGTATTTCACAAAATATTTTATTATGTTTATGATATACTCACTTTGACTGTGATGGGATTTTACTGAACTTCCAAAGCAGCCAAAACATATACTAAGACAAGGTAAGTTTCCCTAACCATCGCTAGTGACAGCTGTAGGAAGAAGGCATTGCCTATGGAGGATACCCCAGTCCTCCTGGATCCTCCATAGACCTCAGTGTTGCACTTTCACGTATGCACAAGAGTACAACACTGACGTGGACTCCTGGAAGATGGAGCTTTAGGAGTTGAAGAGGACTGACAGGAAGACCAAAGCAGCAGCCAAGGGGGACATGTTCAGGTAACTAAAACTCACCTCCCTTTGCACCCCGTGACCTCCGGACACCAAGCTGAGCAGTCACCATCGGGAGTATTTGCAAATTGTCCAAAGATCCCAGATGGATACAGAGCTGCTTTAACACAAATCATACCGGTAGATGACTTTCAACATTTCACAGTGGTTTTCAGAGAAATGCCAGTTCCTTTTTAAAGACAAAATGCAATGTGAGCAAATTTGGTGATGTAGTATAATGCCTTCTTTTAGCATGCCTGAAATTGTTCATACCAAGACATTAACTAAAGTCAAGTGTAATTGTGAGCCATTTAGGTCTTTTTCTGATCTCACTGTCTCATTTGGGGTTTCTCTGTTGTTTTCTAGCGGAGGAAAAAAGGGAGCTTGCTGAAGAGAAGGCAGCAGAGATAGAGGAACAAAATAAAAACATTGTAGTCGAGAAACAAGAAGCAGAGAGTGCCTTGGCAGATGCTATGCCAATACTGGAAGCTGCCAAATTGGAACTGCAGAAACTGGATAGGTCGGATGTAACTGAGATTAGGTAACTGGGATTTTGCTGTCCACAAATTTGTTAATGAAGGTAGCGTTTGTCTATTAGTTAATCTGACTGACAGGTGTAATTACTTTACAGGCATGAGGCTGAAACCTGCTATTTATATAAAATGTATTAACTATTCTAACTACATATTCTTCCATGGACTTGTACTTTTGGACCATTAAATATTTTATTCACTAGATAAATTACTAAAGTTGCAAAATGTAGGCCTAAGTAACTGAGCACTATCACTGTTACACCTCCGTTATTTGGGATCTAACATTTGCTCTTACATTGTCAAATTTTTACAATTAGACAAATACGACCTGCCCTCCTATCTATCCCCGATCTCCCCCATATGGAGAAACAAACTATTCCCACCAGGTCTAACCCCAGCACACTTCGCAAGCTTTGACAATAGGAATATATGTAGATTGCAACACCTATACGCGGCAGATGCTATCATCGCCTACAACGATTTACCAGACAAGGACACACTCACCACATTTGATCACTTTAGATACCTGCAACTCAGAAGTTTCGCTGCCACACCCGTCATCAAACAGGCAGGCACAGCCCCTCTAACACGATTTGAACAAGATAGTATGGACCACCCAGCGAGAAGGGGCCAAATCTCAGACCTCTACACCACTATAGCAACACACCCAACCCAGGTGAAGCTCTCCTACATTAGGGCATGGGAAAGGGATCTAGGCACATTGGAAGACCCCACAGAGTGGTCAGATATATGGGAAGCCATAGCCACCACTTCAATATGCGTCACCCACAAGGAACAAGCATATAAAATGCTGTTCCGGTGGTACTTGACACCACAAAGACTAGCCGCCATGAGAGCAACTCACCCCAACCTCTGTTGGAAAGGTTGCGGAGAAATAGGCACCTTCCTCCACTGTTGGTGGTCCTGTCCTAAACTGAAACCGCTCTGGCAAAGTATCACAACCCTGATCACTAGACTATTCGACAGAAAATGCCCCATGGATCCCTGGCTACTATTACTATCCAAACCTAGTGACACCTACACAAGAAGAGAAAACAAACTAATAGCAAGAATAACACTCGCAGTTCGCAGAGCGATCGCTGAACAGTGGGCCACACCACACATCCCATCGCAAACTTCCATCACACACAAGATACAGGACAGCGCAAACATGGACAGCCTCACAGCCCAAATACACGAAACAACCACACAATACCACAAGCTCTGGGACCCCTGGCTAAACGGAGACACTACACTACCCTGGTAAAACTAACTATCAAGAAATACACCACAAAAGACCTAATACCTCATAAAACTGTTCCTACAGAGACATACCCATGCTAAGATACACTCTTAGCACCCACGGCAAACCAAATCAAGACCTGCAAGCCCGGGCTGGGGAGGGGATGGGGGGACCGGTCGATACACCCCTACCTCACCCGGATCCAGAAACATCCTGGCTTTTCATGCCACTATCCCACCTCCCTCTTTCCCCACTAATGGACACAACTCAGGGAGGCTACAACTATCACGACAAACTTCTACCTACATAACAAATCCCAACAGTCACCTACAGTAGCAGACACAGACAAGGGAACCAAAAGACCCCCGGAACGTCTTGAGAGTCGAGGAAACCCCACCAAAGCTCAGGGATAAAACCGAGCCACCAACAAAAAGACTAACAGATAGAAAACGTAGGGCCCTCAGAAATACCAGCACCAGTGAAAACCAATAGCCAGAAACAGATACCCTACCCACAGAAAACCCTGAAACCCGGCCTGAAGGGCCGAGGAACCAAAGACTTAGATAGCACAAGCCTAACCACTCACTAGACTGATGGGACGTTCCGGTCCTCCAAGCATGCCATAGCAGCACCCTGACGACTAACCTACCCTCACCTACCCAAACAACGAATTGTCAAACAGGATATCTCAAAACAGAACAAGCTTGCAATGTATATATGACAAGGAAACGTTGTATCCCCCTACCCTCTCTTCATTCTGTACCTTGAAACCAAACGCAAAAGAAAAATGACAAAAATAAAGAATTAAAAAAAAATTTTTTACAATTATCTGCATAGCTTGCAATTAAACACATAAGGTCTCTTTTCCTGTTTTTCTTACCAGTTCATGGTTTTTATCCCAGTTTACAGATGTGATGGATCACATAACGTTTTCTGCATTAAATGTAATGTTATTTGTTTTTGATCAAAGAAAATAAGATCTTTTTCTTACTTTATGCATATCAAAGGAAAATGTAAGTAAGCATATCACAGTAACGTGAAATGTTCTTGATGTGGGTGCTGTGTTGGGCTTCAAAACTAGTGTCTTCAGTTTAGATTTTTTTGCACTTTTTTCCTTATATATACAAACGGCCCAATAGATGGAGAATAGGAAGAACATTGCAAATCATACCCTGTTTGGCCATTTCTATATTAATAAATACTTCAGTTATAGTTCTGTAGTCCATTTTGAGATGACTGCTGTTTTTGCCAGTGCTCATGACAGCAGCCTAGATGAGTAATTTTACAAGGTAAATTATAGCATCCTTGGATTGCGCCTAGTATAAACAACCTTAAAAATGCATGGTTTTCATTGTGTCAAAATCAGTCTCCTTGTATGTTTGACTGTTTATTGTGTGTGTTATTTTGTTGGTTGGCACCTTTTTTATTTTTCTGTATTTGTTTGGATTAAATGTATAGCAGGTGAATTGATATCTCTTAATATCGGTCTTAAGTTTTCCTTCTTTGATTTCCAAAAACTGTAAGCCATATTAGATATTCAGGTAATGAATACTAGTAGTGATTTGTTAGTATATTCACCATAGAATTTGGTAGAACATATATATTTTGTTAGTTTGCAGTGACTGAGATTGCCAACAATATCCTCATTATTTCATCTAATCACACTCCCTTTATTTTTTCTTGTTTTGTTTTTTAATTTATTTGTTTTATTAAGGGCATTTGCAAAACCACCAAAGCAAGTTCAAACTGTATGTGAGTGTATTCTGGTGATGAGGGGGCATAAGGAGATAAGCTGGAAAAGTGCAAAAGGCATGATGTCTGATCCGAATTTCCTAAAATCGCTAATGGAGATAGATTTTGATTCGATTACCCCAAACCAAGTCAAAATAGTCCGAGGTAATGTGTGAGACCGAATTTAGTAAGATACATTAATCACATGTTCTGCATTCGTGTCTTTACTTGTGTTTTATATTATTATAGTCTGCTCATTATACAATACCTTTATATAATCAAAATGCAGACATTGGTAAATTTGTATGTAACAACATTTCAGGATGTACAGATAACAAAGAGTCTAATATGTGGCCTTGAGGGCTATCCGACCAGATACAGAGTCAAATGTAGAGAAACAAAAAACAAGGGTGAAAATTGAAAATAGAAAGTGAGACTGAAACAACAGAATCATTCAGTGCTGAGATTGATAGACCATATCTTTTTATCTGGGTGCTACCACGGAATTGGAAGCTACAAGAACTCAGAGGGTCAGAAAAAGTCCTACTTTTACTGTAGTAGAGATAGCATCATGCTGAGTAGAATAATAGCCATGTCAAGCAATTTGTTGTTTTTAGTTTTTTTTTTTACTACAGTTGTAGCAATTTGATGCTCAGTATATTTCTTTGTATAGGGATCAGGTGTAGAACATCGCTGTTAGTTGGTGTTTTGTGATTTTTTTTTTTTTTTTTTTTATTAGGTTTCATACATTTATAGATTTTCGAATAGAAATTACCTTTGAGATATCATGTTGAATACATTAATCTTCTGATATAATTTTCCATGAACTGTTAAGCAAAAGTTAACTTTCTTTTTGGGTTTATTCAGTAACCTCTGATTTGTAGCAAAATAATATCCAAATTGCAATGTTAAGGTTCAAATATGTAATTTGTAACAACAAAGGTGGGTGAGGTGGGTTTTTAAAGTCAGCTATTTTTGTCTAAATGTTGCCTTCCAGGTTTTAATTCAGAGTTAATTTTTTATTTTATTTTTATTTTTTATTTTTTTTTATTATTTATATTTTTATTTTTCAATATACATAATTGAGTAACAAACATTTCTCTTATTTTGGTATGCAAAGATGGATAACAATCGTTTCTCATACTTCAGTTTGTGTAGATGAACAACAATCCTTTCTCGGATTGCTAAACCCGTCAGGGTGATTATATAACAATTCGTCATTTTGAGAACGGATTAACAGTAACATTGGTTTCGTAAAACGTAACAATGCGTAAATAATATACCAGCTGTGTAGATGATGTGGCTTCATGTCAGTTTACAATGGCACAATCAAATAACTATATGTGTCGGAGATATTACGAATATGTAGTCTATGTTGTCTGCGTCAGTCCTCGTGTGTGGTAGCCGTGACTGGAGAGATCGTTAGGTTCGTCCTTGTGGTAAGGTTTTGGTTATAGTCTACAGCTAGTGTGTATAGTGTCAATTTTCGGTCTTACCGTGTGGTGCTCTCGATTGTGTCCCTTTCCCTACTCCTGATTGCCTCTGTCTAGAAATTGGGTCCAAGGTTCCCAGGTTTGTTTGTAGTGTGCGTATCTATGGGTGAGTGAGAAGGTAAGTTCTTCCATGACCCTAGTGTCTTCCACTTTTTGTATCCATTCCCTAACTGAGGGTGCTAGGGTCTGTTTCCATTTTATAGGTATTAGTAGGTTTGCTGCCGTCAGTAGATGGTTGATGAGGTGGAGTCGTGTCGTGATTTTTTTTTTGTGATGTGGCAATGCAAGATTCTCTGTGAAAGTTCATAATATGTTTAATTTAGGAGGTTGTGCTAAGAAAACGTCCTGCAAGGGTAATTCTGCTTAGTCAGGTTGACGAACCTGGGGGAAATCTCTTTCTGCACATAGAATAGTTTATCAATGACATTGCCACCATATATATATAGAGAGTCGAGTCATGTTAAAGATAATTACTGAAGCATAAACAAGGATGATGTAGGAAATATTCTTACAAGTCTTTAAAATATCAGATACCACTGTTATTTAATCTTCCCAAGGTTGCCAGATAGGAATAATAGGGGAGGTTATTTGCCTTATAACTCACAAAGCTGTATATGATTTCATAAATAAAATTAAAGGTTTTTTTCACCACTCAAAGTCACAAGATTTGGGAAGCCTGGTTTTTCGACCCTATCCTACCCAACTGATCATTTCTGTCTCATGTATCTTTTATTTCCTGGGGGGTTGAGGGCACCAAATCCCTTCTTTTTATCTTACTAATGTATTTCAATTATTCCTCTGTGTTCATCACTTTCCCCTCTTCTTCTGCACTTGGTTTTTTTCTTCCTCTTTCCCTTGTTTTCCATACAATGTTTTATTTTATTGTGGTTATTTTTGCCTCCCCAATTGCAATATTCTTTTCTGCACATTACTCACTCTCTGCTTTTTGCATTTTATCTCCCAGTTCTATGCACTTTCTTTGTCTGCCTCCTACTTTTTAGCAGACAATTACATTTTTCTCATCAGGACAGTATGTGAAAGGTGTGGAGCCCATTCCCTACAAAGTGCTGTATTTTAAACCATCTAAATGACTTGTATGCAATTTCCACTATATCTCTTGTGTATACTGCACTGTTGTGTATACTGTCACCTTGTTAAAATCTTTAAATAAAGAATATTTTAAGAAAATCACCAGTAAACAAAAGGATCCACAACAAAAATGGAATGTCAAGTGCAAAGGTCAATTTTTATTATTAAAAAGAAAGCACATATGCAAAGCAACCAACATTACGTATATACAAAACTCTATACAAATAAAGTGACTGTAGCGTTACTTACAAAGTCCTGTGATCAGGCCTCACATGCCAAACACAGTAGTCATGTAGTTTGTACTTTATTTGAATTCTACACGTTTAAATATAAATATTCTGACTGCTAATCTAGTAATATGATGCACAATGTATGTGTTTATCAACTTTTGCGCAATAGGTTTCCTGAAAAATCAGAACGTAACCGTTGAGGAAATGGAAAACATCAGTAAGGCGGGCTCAGGAATGTTGAAATTTGTGGAAGCTGTTATGGGTTATTGTGATGTGGCCAAAGAGATCAAGCCGAAAAGGGAAAAGGTCAGTGGACAGAAATCACAGCTTTATAATAATGTTTCCATTTCTTTTGGAACTTTATATGGATTTTCTTTTTCTTTGTTTGCTAAATCGCAACAAAACTATGCTGTAAAACAGTGTATTAAGATCCAGGTACAAATGTGTCTAAATGCTTTGAAGACTGTGGAACATTTGTTTACCTTATTATCTAAACCTTTCTAGGTATCAACATTCGAATGCAGCTGACCATCATGGTATAAGGCAGGGGTCCTCAAACTCCGGCCCCCCAGATGTTGCTGAACTACAACTCCCATGATTCTTTGAATTACATAGATAGTCAGAGAATCATGGGAGTTGTAGTTCAGCAACATCTGGGGGGCCGGAGTTTGAGGACCCCTGGTATAAGGGGAAATCACAATGCACTTTGCAGTCTACCAATCATATCCAGGACTGATAGGAGATCTTTAGTGTATACATTATATATAGGTATTATTATTAGTTTTAGCTGGAGGGGAGGGGGTGTTTCCAGAACACTGATATCTTTGTATGCTGTGCACTAAGTTTAAGATGGATTATTCATTGAACAGTCAAATGTGGAAACTAGACAAGGTCAATTGAAATCATTCTCCAGCTATTCTCTACTATTATGCTGAACATTTCTAATCCCCACTTTTTATCACCATTGTAAAGTCTTTATAGTCCCTGTGACTGCTATAATTTCACGTAAATAGTGAAGTGCTGGATAGTGAGAATGCCAATGCTGTGCTATCCATTTGCAGATCGACTTGCAATATTAATACCATAGCACTGTATTTTTTCAAGTTTCATCCCTTAATAAAGATTAATCATGGAAGTTTTTTATAGCATTTATTAATGATGTTTAGAAATTACAGCGAGTAAGAGTATACAAAAAGGTTTTTTGTTTGTTTTTTTTTTTTACACAAGTACAGAATTGATTCATGAATACACTCTGAATCGTTTCTGCTCTTAACACAGGTAGCAAAACTAGAGCGTAACTATTACATAAGCAAGCGTGACCTGGAGAAGATCCAGGCAGAACTAGCCGTTATTCAGAGTGAGCTGAAAGCACTGGGAAAGAAATATGAGGCTGCTATCACTGAAAAGCAAAAACTGCAAGAGGAGGCAGAAATAATGGAGCGTAGACTGATTGCGGCTGACAAACTAATTTCTGGATTGGGATCTGAGAATGAAAGGTAAGTTTGACCAACACATGAAATTAACAATAGAGAAACTGTTATTTTAGGCACTCATCAAAGTTTTGTCTTTGACATTACCATCTCTTTTTTGTTGTTATTCATGTTTGATAATGTGTGTTATCTTAAAGGGGAAACCTCTCTTCCCAGATTGAGAAACTTGAGAAATTAGCAGTGGACAAAGTTTTAAACACAGATTTTTTTTTTTAACACAAATGATCTATGATCTATTCGAAGAGGATCAAGACCAGAAAACCAGCCATACTTTTGTTTAAAAAAAAATAAACTGTGTTTACAGCAGTGTCCATTGCTAAGGGTATCTGCTGAAAAGCAGCATGGAGTCTGAAACACAATGCCTGTCTGTGCTCAATTTGACATATGCAGATGAAGCAAAACAATAATTCTTTAGTAGTGTTTTATCATGTTTGGTCTCACCACAATCTTTTTTTTTTTTTTTATAGTGTAATTTTGGATAAGTGACATTCTGTAAGCCTTTCTCTCTAAATGAGTAATGCTTATGATAATTCGGAATGATTTATTAAACATATTGTGAATTTAACTTCACATATAAAGTGAAGTATTATACTTAGATGAAAGTCACATGCACCATACACTCTCAACTGCTGGCAAATTCTGTCATGCTTGTAATGTGCATTGACCCATTCTACCAGTTTGGTTTGGTGTCGCAAAGATACACTAAATCAGGGTGTGAACTATGTACTTTGTTCAAAAAGAAACTAGAAAAGTACGTAAATATAAAGATAACCATAGATAAGTGATGAATTTGTTATCTTTGTTTAATTAATACACTTTGAAAAATTTTATTCCAATTAATGATTTCTGTAGATGCCCGGTCATAAGATGTATTTCATACTTTTTGCAGATGGACAAATGATTTAGAAGAATTAAAAGTGAGGAGAGTAAAGTTGCTTGGGGACTGTTTACTATGTTCAGCATTTCTGAGCTACGAAGGTGCTTTTAACTGGGAGTTCCGGAAGGAAATGGTATATACCGAATGGCAGCAGGACGTACAAGTTCGTGAAATTCCTCTCAGCCAACCATTTAGAGTGGAAAGCCTCCTTACTGATGAAGTTGAAATTAGCAGGTAAATAGACAATGCTATACTTAAAGTCACATTGATGGCAAAATGGCAGTTTGCCTTAGCCGAAACTCACATGCACCAAACACTTTAAAGTGTAAACAGATTCTATGGCGTGGTTAGAATGACCCATTCTACATTCGTTTGTTTTGGTATCACAGTGAAACGCAAAGCCAGAGTATAAACAGGGGGTCCCAAACTGAGACAGTATTGCATGATTTTAGACATATGTTATGAGATTTAAAAAAATAATCAACCAAAAATAAACTATTTACTGGAAAACTATTTTGGCTTGGAAATGTTGTCAGCATCTTAAAAGTGAAAAGAGGAGAGCACGGTCATCTGTTTCACATCAAGCATTTGGACTCTAAAGAAGGAATTAATGCTTCTGTAAATCCTCAGTCAGACCTGCCTACACTTCAAGACTTTATAGAATCACTGTACCCGTTTAAAATCAATGAGAAGTATACAAGAATAATTTACTTTACTATGCATTTCTTCCAGCTGTGATGTTCAGTAATAATATAGTGCACATAAACTATAATAATGTTACTCTCCACTTCACAAATTACAGTTAGAAGACATAGTCCCTATTAAGGTCCTGCTCTAATACAGTTAGAATCTGAGCGAGTTGTCCATGAATATATTGTTTAGGTTTCTGTTCCTGAGAGTATGTCCAAAACATATGCCAACTGTGACAATTTTACAAGTGTTAGTAAAGTAGTCAATAAACTGTATGAAAGCAAAACTCAAAGCTGTGTCACAAATAAAAAATATGCAAAGCAAAACAAATCGCATTAATATGAGGTCAGTGTTTGCTTTGCATGTCTGATTTGTGTCAGTGTCACACAGTGCAGCTGTGCCTAACACATGTGTCACTTGTGCAGGTGGGGTTCTGAAGGGCTGCCCCCTGATGAACTCTCAATACAGAATGGAATATTAACCACTCGAGCCAGTCGTTTTCCCCTGTGTATAGACCCACAGCAGCAAGCATTAAACTGGATCAAGAGGAAGGAGGAAAAAAATAATCTAAAGGTAGGTGCATCGTCTCTGCCTTTCCTTATGTTATCTGGTATACAGACCTATGTATAGTACTAATTATTGTATAGTTAACTGGTTTATTTTGAGTGCTAATGCCAATATGGTAATTGTTAGAGGGGAGTTCTAAGTGTACCATCTAATATCTAACAGCATCAACAAACAAGTATTACTTGAGTTAGCAGGTTGAGTTGACTATGATAGGAATTGAACGTGCAACACACTGAGGTTTGAACAATACTAGCGTTGCAATCACTATGATTGATATAGCACAGTGGATTTAGTAATACATTAACTTACAAATATAATGCATTATTCTAGTTCCATTCAGTTTTTTCCCTTTTGTTTGACATTTCTATACTCTTTGGTATGTTTCAGATTTCTTCGTTTAATGATCCAGACTTTCTAAAGCAACTAGAAATGGCTATAAAGTATGGCTTCCCATTCCTTTTTCAAGATGTAGATGAGTATATTGATCCTGTCATTGATAATGTATTGGAGAAGAATATAAAGGGTGCCCAAGGCCGACAATTTATTATTCTTGGAGACAAAGAAGTGGATTATGATCCAAACTTCAAACTGTATTTAAATACCAAGTTATCTAACCCCAAGTATTCTCCTTCAGTGTTTGGTAAAGCCATGGTCATCAATTATACAGGTGAGAACAGATCCATTCTTCGTTTCTTTCTTTCTCTCCTTTCTTCCTCCCTTCTTTCCTGCCTTCCTTTCCTCTTTTTCTCCTTCCTTCCTTCTCTCATTATTTTCTTCCTCCCCTCCTTTCTTCTCCCCTTTCATTTTCCCGTCCCCTTATCCTTCCCCATCTCTCTCTCTTTAAATTACTATTGTTTTGTAACAACCCAATTGTTCATTGTGGTATTATGGATGAACATCTCTGTGAATTAGAAAAAGGTTTGATCCAAAATATCAGCTCTGTATTAGTACATAAACACTTGCCCCCTGCCCATGATTTGGGCTTGTTTTTAAGCAGACATGTTGAGTACTATTGATCATATTCAGTTCACTACCTAGTTTATCCGTTCTTATTTTAAATGGATACTTTGTGCACCATAACAACTACTGCCCATTGGACTATCCCCTGGTTCTGTGTAAAAACTCTCAGTTGGCATTTTGCTATTGCAGAAATCACACTTCAGTATAAATCTATATTTATACAACAAATCATACAGTTTCAGCAGCTTGACCGTAAGTACTGGGTGGGACCTATCTTGCTGACCCCCACACAAAAGTATCTGTTCCTCCCCACCCAGGCGTCCTACACAATTGGCACTAATCTTCACTGACCTTATGCAGGTTTTCTATAGTTGTATATGAACCATGGTGTGTGCATTAAGCTTACATCCCAACATCTGACCAAAGTGGGACATTGTCTTAAGCCTACAGATGGTCAAAGTCAATTGTGATTGTAAGTATAGTTGAATCATTTAGAGTAAGATCAAAGCATATGATGTATGTGGATAACATCAGACATATTTACCGCAGTTTAACCCCTTAAGGACACAACTTCTGAAATAAAATGGATGTGTACTTAAGGGGTTTTAAAGACTCTTACTGCAAGTTCTATTGACATATAATGAAAAAGAGGGGCACATGAATGGAAATGGGTGCTTGGGTCCACAAAAGGACTGCTAAAGAGGCTCATTTTGGAAAGATTAATTTACTACATGGACATTTAGTAGCTTGTAATATTTGATAAATCATTTTTATACTGCCACTTGCTTACCACACATATCATTTTGATGTGCAGTTACTCTGAAAGGTTTAGAAGATCAGTTGCTGAGTGTAATTGTTGGGATTGAAAAAAGAGAGCTAGAGGAGCAGAGGGAAAATCTCATTCAAGAAACCAGTGAAAATAAAAAGTTGCTAAAGGACTTAGAGGATTCTTTGCTGCGAGAACTTGCAACCTCCACTGGTAACATGCTGGATAACGTAGAACTGGTTCAAACCCTGGAAGAAACGAAATCCAAGGCTATAGAGGTAATGCTTCTGTTCTACTATGCAATGCTACATCTAGACAAAAAATGTGGGAACTATTATTTAGTTACTTGGATAAGGACACAGATGTATACAAATATGGCGATAGTCAATATTAACTGTTCCGTTGTGGACTACTTAAAAAAAACAGGCTGGTCTTTCCCTGATGCTTGCGAAAACAAGATTTCACAATTAATAGTGAAAGCAGTTCTCCAAAACAAGGGCAGTAAAGGTATGGAATTTCCTGCCAATTCAATAATAGTTTATAGCAGTAGATTGGAAAGAAGTCAAGAAAAGCAACATGCTGATAACCTATTTAACCACATTTGACCAAAACATATACAATTGAAAGACTCTAGACAGAATAGATAATACCAATAATAATTTAACTAGAAACACCCATAGATTCTCTATAGGTAATGGCAAAAATGTTATTTCATTAACTAACACTATATTATAACACAGGTTTCTGAAAAACTGAAACTAGCAGAGGTAACTGCGATAGATATTGACAGGTTACGAGATGGATACAGGCCTGCTGCCAAACGTGGTGCTATCCTTTTCTTTGTCCTATCGGAGATGGCGCTGGTCAACTCGATGTATCAATATTCACTGTCATCATTTTTGGCTGTGTTTGATTTCTCCCTACGAAAATCTATGCCGGATGGCATTTTAGTCAAAAGATTGAAGAACATCATGGATACTTTGACCTTCAACGTATATAACTATGGATGCACAGGTTGGTAATTGTGCTACATCTTATAATATTAAACTGTTTTCTAGAATATTTTAGCATAACCAAACGCAAACAAAAATCTCACTTTATTCTTCCTCGAAAAACACTTTACGATATTTGTATAGTGGAAATACTATAATATCTCACAGCTGTGCTGTACTGTATGATGCTCTGAATCTCTACAATGATGGAGTGCTAGACAAGACTATATATATATATTCTTTATAAATACGGAGTACATTATAAGGATACTCTGTTATAAGTTGCTGCTTTATGATGTTACACGTACATAAATACCCACACATCTTTCTGTTTGTCTGTCTGTCTATCCAATCTAGCTAACATTAGTAGCAATTCTTCCACTATTTGATTACTAGTTAACTAATTTAATTAAAAGCCCTCTTTAATTTTAGCCCTCTCCTCTACTAAGCAAGGCAAGCAGGATCGTCTCTACTTGGCTATAGACTGCTGTCAGTGGCAGCGAGCCTCTCCTGTATACTGCTTGTCAATACCTTTATAGATCTACTAAAGTGAGAATTACTGGGAATTCAAATTTCATTTCAAATGTAAGGCCAAAATGGTAGCTATGCTTGCACTTTGGCTACTTTTTTCTTAAATTTGAAATTTACCTTGAATTTGCAACGATTCTCAGTTTAGTGAATAATCCTATTGAAGTGCACCAGCCTGCGTTTCGGTTGTCTTGACGCTGCTTTCATAAGTGTAAAGTGTCTTTATATTTCTGTTCCTGGGTTCCTCTTTTTCCAGGAATGGCTAAGGGTACATAGGATTAGGGTATATCTTAACTTCAATATGTACACATAAAGGGTTATAAGAATGTAGATGTTGTTAACAAGGTAGGCAGCTGTAAGCCAAGCTTTTTTTTTTCTTTCAATCTTTCTTTTATTGAGGCATAAAATTTACGGGTACAGAATAAAGAAAGGGAGACAATAAAAAGTCATACAGGATGGGGTATCACAGTTCACTATACATCATCTCCGAAAATTGTCTGCCTCTTTTTTTTTTTTTTTTTAAATAAAGTGTATTAAAGGCGTTGTATAGCATTAAGTGCCTGCATGCTTAGTTTTGGGGTATGACTTGTAGTAGGAATTAAGGCACCTCTAAATGTGAGTGTGTTGAGCGTGGGACCTTAGTTAGGTGAGCTCGGGTAGGTATGTGTGTCGTAGCTGGGTGTGGTGGACTAAGTTGCTAGCGGAGAGTGCAGCAGGTAGTGAGCGGTATATTTCGAGCTGTGTTACGCACTCTGGGTGTAATGGGGGGGGGGTGTTGAAAGTGGCTTAATGCGTAGTATTATTCGAAGGCTTACAGAGCCAGTATTGTGTGGGTTTGGGAAGAGCATAGTTTAAAAAAGCAGCATATGGTGGAGAGAAAAAGAGAATAAAAACAGAAACCAACAGCATCAGCATTGGAAATAACAAATAACAAACGTGGAACGGATCAGGTATGTCTACTGTCAGGTGCAACAGGTAAATGGCGTGTGGGCCCTGCTCTGATGCTGCTTCAGGCTGGTAGGGTAGTGGTTTTCTGAGCCTCTCTTCTAGGCACAAAGGGGGTAATCTCCGCTACAGTCCATGTTGGACGGGTCAGCTGCTGTGTTGTTAGCGCTGGAAGGCTGAGTACCTGCAGGAAGGTTGGTATGTCAGATGCGTGGGATAGCTTATGTGTTTCGCCCGCCTTCTCTGCCTGTAGTCGGTGTGGGCCCCATTTGTAGGGGATGGCTTGTTCCCAGAGTAGCTGGGTGACCGGGTGAAAGTTCTTCCTCCACATCATGGTGTGCCTGGAGAAGTCTTTATAGAACGTCAGTTGTGCCCCTTCAAACGCCACAGTGCGGGAGCCTCTTGTAGCCCCTATAATCATGCCCCTGTCAGAGTCCAGTATAAATTTAATCAGTACATCACTGGCTCCTTCGCGTGGTGTGGAGGCCACCCTGGTGAGTCTGAAACAAGAGTCTATTGTGATCAACTTAGCTTGTCATGGCGTAAGTAGTGTGGCTATAAGCCGTCTGCAATAGCCCGCAGGTTTCTTGCCTTGTATCGCTCCTCCATGCCAGCCAGTTGGGCTTGTTGGTCCACGTATTGCTTGTGGAGTAAGCTCAGCGCCGCGTCCGTGGCACTTTGCGCCAGTTTAATGTCCACCAGGCCCAACTCCACGTTTGCCACTTTATTGGTAAATGTGGCTACGTCTGCCCTTACCAGCGCCATGTCCGCTTGGAACATGGCCTGAATGTCCTTCACCGAAGCTTTGATATCCGCCTTGGTGGCTGGAGCAGCGTCCCCCATGTCCATGGGTCTCTGTGGCAGTTGTTGCACGCGGGTCAGCAGTGCAGGCTCTGCAAAGTAGCTATCCTCATCCGAGGATTGTGAGGCATAGATCTCGGGCGCCATCTTGGACTCAGCAGGCCGCGACGTGGCTCGGAGAAAGCCCCTATATCTCCGGATCCCGTGCCCGGATCCGCCCTCTGCTTCTTGCTCTTCTTCCCCATATTGTCGGTAAGCTGGGAACCGGTTTAGGGGCCCGGTGTGTGCGGGGATTATGGCACGGAGCTGTCTGAAGATGTGGCCAGTTAGCTCGGGTGCTGGCTCCGCCCCCCAACATCAAAAATGTAATTAAAAGGCAATCTTTACATCTGCTCGATATAGGGCTGTCCTTTCCTGCAGCTTCTGTCAGCTCCCTTCTGTAAGCCAAGCTTTAAAGACATAAAGCAGCTTTATTGTAATATCTCTCATACTGCAATTCTACACATAAGGACTTTATCTTGGGTTGATGGAGACACATTCTCTCTACATTAGATCATCAATACCCTTCCCTTGCTGCATGATCTTTGCATGTTCTAGTGCATGTACATGCATGCACAACCACCTATGTGGAAGATTACTGGCCTTGCTCCCCTGTAAAGTTTGACAGGCCCAGTATAATCTCTGCTATGAGGATGATTGTAGCTGAATCTTGGTTTAATTGTGTGTTAAATTAATTTTAAATAGTATGTTTGTTCATGATTGTTTTATATACATTGGTACACAGTATTTAAACATGTCATTTCACTGTAGGTTTATTTGAGAAACATAAATTGCTGTTTTCCTTCAATATGACCATCAAGATTGAGCAAGCAGATGGCAGGGTGCCACAGGAGGAGCTGGACTTTTTCTTAAAAGGTATTATGAGCTACAATTATTGACATGCATTTTATTAAAGTGACTTCAGTTTCAATAGCTCTTTATCTCTTTTTAATGTATTATATCATTTATTTATTACATCTTTTTTATCCCTTTATACTTCTATCATCTTTATCTCTTTTTAATTCATTACATCATCTGTGATAATGGGTAGCCATGCCTGGTTCTTATTGGCTCACATTAGTGCCAGTGTTACTTCTCTCCAGTGGCATGTGATAAAGGGCTACACACTGTAAACAGCCCAATGGTAACTTATTATCAGGCACTAGTTAGTCCAGGTACACCTGTCTACCATTGACTAAGGAAACTAAACGAGTCGGTCTCAGATAGACTTGTGATATTGTCCAGCACAGCCTTAAAGGGACTCTCCAGTGCCAGGAAAACAAACTATTTTCCTGGCACTGCAGGTCCCCTCTCCCTCCCACCCCCCATCCCAAGTTGCTGACGAGGTTAAAACCCCTTCAGTGACTTACCTGTATCCAGCGCCGATGTCCCGCCCACGCTCCTCCCCCGCCGGCGGGGGAGACCTATTGAACATGTGCGGCCACCGGTGGGGGAGACCTAATGCGCATGCACGGCAATGCTGCTCACGTGCATTAGACCTCCCCATAGGAAAGCATTGAAAAATGCTTTAAATGCTTTCCTATGGGGATTTCAGTGACGCTGGAGGTCCTCACATAGTGTGCTATAATCACGGAAGTGCCCTCTAGTGGCTGTCTAGTAGAAAACTGCAATAATTACACTTGCAGGGTTACGGGTAGTGGGAGTTGGCACCCAGACCACTGTAATGGGCAGAAGTGGTCTGGGTGTCTGGAGTGTCCCTTTAAATAGTAGACCTATTACTGCTCTCTTACTTTCTCTGTATCTATTACTGCTCTTCCTATATGCTATAAACCAATCAGCAATTGCTGTTTTTTCTATGTGCTTTGGAGACAACATGCACCATCATATAGCACTTTAAAACCTGCATGTGTTGTATGTGGGTACTGTTTTTTTTTTTTTTTTAAATGGACTAAAAGTTTTCAAGCTTATGCCTACTTCCCTTGCACAGTGAGTTCGGAGCATGATCGGGTAGTTTAAGAAAAATAACACTCTTCTTCCCTACACACTGGAATGCATCAGATTACTGATGTTAATGTTTTTTATATATTAGTTTGTATTTTTACATTCATGCATAGCCTTAATTCTATGTATTGAATCTGTAAATTTTTAAAGAACACTTTGTGTATCATAAATATGTTATTGTCTTTTCTAGGAAACATTTCCCTGGAGAAAAGCAAAAGGAAGAAGCCTTGTTCTTGGCTTTCAGACCAAGGATGGGAAGACATTATACGGCTCTCTGAACTGTTTCCATCATTATTTGGGTCTCTTGCTGATGAGGTGGAGAGACAGGAGACAAGCTGGAAATCTGTAAGGGATATAGATGATATGATGCACTTAAACACACTCCAGACCCATAAAATAATTTAACTTGCTGAACTGATTTATGTGTAAAGAGAGTGTCCTTTTTCATTTTACAAAAAGTGCAGATTTCAATAGTTTGGCTGCCAATCAGACAACAGCTCCTGTTACTTCCTGGTTTGTTTAGCTTATGTGCACTGAACTCAAGAGGCAGCAATTGTTTAGAGCACCTGCCTTGTAAAGACTTCTCATTGAGCTGCATTGGGAAGTCTGTGATTGGACAGACACAGAAAGTCTGGGACGGGGTTAGAAGGGGAGTTCTTTCAAATGCAACAGACTAGATCTGTGACCTTTGCAAGCTGTATTTAGATATACCCCCAATGAAAACATGCATAACTAACTGTATCCATGTTTTAATTTGAAGTAGATCTATTAAACAATGATTTCAATGTTTTTGTATTTGAGCAGTGTAGTCTCCCTTTAACATCGTATGACAATTATCCAACCACTGCTTAGAGTTATCTAACTCTCCTAGTCATAATAATGGTTTAATATTTGTAGATAGATTATAGCACTGAAAAGTTTAATAACTGTTAAAGAAGGATCAAATCATTAGGAAACTCCAATCTGTTTACACAAAGATGTGCATCGTGATTTACTTTCTATTGTTGTCTATTGCCTCCGAGGAGACATTTTCACCACATCATGATTAATAATAAAGAAAATCATTTAGAATGAATGACACTTATTATGTTTAGAGAGTTGCTTTGGTTAATATATTGACTTGTAAGGGTTCAATATACAGCATTTATCTGGGTGCCCAAAAGCTAAATCTTAAGATGTTGCAGAACTACAACTCCCATGGTGCTTTGCCAGCCTTGTATGTATCATAATAATAGAAACTGGTTGAAACAAGGAGTGAGCCTGGAATGTGACTAAGCCTTATTTTATTTTATGTAGTGGTACGACCTGGACACGCTGGAACAGTATCCATTCCCACTAAGCTACAACAACAAGCTTTCTAACTTCCAAAAACTGCTGCTTCTGCGTTGCTTCCGAGTGGACCGTGTTTACAGAGCAGTCACAGACTATGTCACAGTTACCATGGGAGTAAAGTAAGTTTTACATTCAGCTCATTGTTGAAATTTATGAAAACCATGAATACATCCATGTCAGGAGTCAAACTCCATCAGCCATTTAAAAGTTTGGTTCTATATTCCTGATACCTATAAGTATATTTCTAGGAGTGTGATGGTGAGAGGGAGGGGAGTTATGGTGACAGGGGTGATGGCGTGAAGGAGGGGGACAGGCCCGGTCCTAGTGGTGAATGAACTCTAGCCTGCTCCGCCGAGTTCCTCTCGCGAGATTCGGAGCGTTGCCATGGCAACGCACCGGGTCTCGCGAGAGTGAACTCTAGCCTCACAGGCTAGAGTTCACTCACCACTAGGACCACCAGGGATGGATGGCGGCAGCAGGATCCCCCTCCCAGGCATAAGATAAGCAGGGAGGGGGGAATTAATCACCCAAGTCACATCAGCCTCACAGACACCCCTAACACTCCCAGCACCCTCACTCACACACTCACACACACTGCACTCCTATCACTCACAGCACCCTCACTCACACACACACACTGCATCCCTGACACTCACAAACACACACTGCACCCCTGAAACTCACAGCACCCTCACTCAAACACACATACTGCACCCCTAACACTCACAGCACCCTCACTCACACACTCACACACACTGCACCCCTCACACTCACAGCACCCTCACTCACTCACACAAATTTTATTGGTCGTTTTCTCATGCCAGAGCTCTTCAGCAGAGCTCTGCACATGGTCTACCCTGGAAGAGCATTGAACCAACATGCTCACTTTGTGATGGGGCGTGCTTGTCATTGGTGATGACAAAATACACCCTATCTGGCCCCGCGCCCTTTTTAGCGGGCCGCTGTAATTAAAAAAATGCCCAGGCCAAATTTTCTTCCCAGTCCGGCCCTGGTGAGAGGGAAGGGGTAATAATGTGTGGGAGGTGGGTGCTGGTGTGAGGGAGGGGGAACTAAATACTTTTTGTCATTCGCTTGTGGTTCAGTGTGGGTTCCCTGGTAATCCAGTGGGCTCCCCGGTGGTCCGGTGGTTATATCCGTTCTGCAGTGTGTCACGTGACTGCCACCGCCAGACATCCAGAGGTCCCCTTCCCCTGCTATGTGAAGTAAAATGGAAGGGAGGGGGACCAACAGTGTGTAGGGAGGAGAGCAGAGCAGGCTCTGAAAAAAGCAGCTGTTTGAATGGAAGAGGTGGAGGGGGGGTAGTTATATGAATGGAAGAGGTGGGGGGGTAGTTATATGAATGGAAAGGTTGGGGGGAATATGAATGGAAGGGTTGGGGTAGTAATATATGAATGGAAGGGTTGGTGGGGTAGTAATATGAATGGAAGGGGGGTAGTTATATGAATGGAAGAGATGGGGGGTAGTAATATAAATGGAAGGGATGGGGGGGTAGTTATATGAATGGAAGGGTTGGAGGAGTAGTTATATGAATGGAAGGGGTGGGGCGGTAGTTATATGAATGGAAGGGTTGGAGGGGTAGTAATATGAATGAAGGGGTAGTAAATAAATGAAGCCGGTTGGAAGGAATGGGGAGGTTAGTTATATGAATGGAAGGGTGGGGGTAGTAATATGAATGGAAGGAGTAGGGGGTATATTAATATGAATTGAAGGGGTGGGGAGGTTAGTTATATGAATGGAAGGGGTGGGGGGGTAGTAATATAAATGGAAGGGGTGGGGTAGTGATATGAATGGAATGCACTTGTGAAAGTAAGTGTCCCTGAATGGCAGTTCGGAAATGTGGTCACCCTAAGTCAGGGCCGTCTTTAATGCAGGGCAAAAGGGACAGCTGCCTTGGGCCCAGTTGTTCCTGGGGGCCCAAGGCAGCTGCCTCTTGAGCTCCGCTGCCCACAATAATATGCTAGAAATGTTGCCTCCCGAGTCCCGATCTGATCCGATCCTTCACTATGCGAGCGGCATCGTGAAGGACTTTCTTGCTTCTCCTCCCGACCTCCCCTGCCCTCTGCGTACGCGAGTTCCGTGACGTCATGCAGAGTCATGGAAACGCTAGGGTGAGCCCTGGTCTCCTAGAACTGCAGAGCGGCGCAACACACGCATTCAGCCCTGAACCCTGAGCACAGAGCACTGCTGGTGTCTTCAGAACTGTAAGTATAAGAAGATATATTACTTGCTCACATCCAGCCAGGGATATCATACTGAACACATGGAATGCTCACATCCACCCAGGGATTTCATTAGTACAGTACTATCTGCACATTGTTTTAAATAAAAAATAAAAAAAAGTAATTTGTAAATACAAAATATTTGTGTCAGTAGCTGTGCTTTTTTAATTTTTAGAATAATGATACAGCCATTTTATTTCATACATTTGTGCTCATATATGTGCTGGTTGAAGGGGGGTGAGGGGCAGTATTACAAAATCTGTATATGTATAAAAAAATATATAAAAAGTAATCTGCAAAGTACAAAATTTTTGTGTCAGAAGTTGTGCTAAAAATCAAGCTAGGAATGTGCATAGTTTTTTTAAAAAAAAATTTAAAATAATTTTTAGAATAATGATACAGACATTTTATTTCATACATTTGTGATGATTCTTTTTTTCCTCTATATTCAAGGGAAACTATAGTGACCAGAACCACAACAGCTAAACATAGCAGTTCTGGTGTCTATAGCATGTCTCTGCAGACTTTTTAATGTAAGCACTGCCTTTTCAGAAAAAGGCAGTATTTACATTACTGCCGAGGAATACCTCTAGTGGCCACTTATCAGATGGCCACTAGAGGTGCTTCCTAGTCCAGTGTCCAATCTAGTCCAGTGTTGCACAGTGTTGAGCACTCCTCATAGAAATGCATTGATTCAATGCATCTCTATGAGGAGATGCTGCTTGGTACCGCGCAGTGTTTTCCTATGGGAAAGCAGTGGGTTGGCTGATATATACTGTACATTCCTGTGCATTGTATTGCTGAGGTGATCTGTGATGTACTTGCACATCTCACATTCTCACATTACTGTGAGTTGTATTGCTGTGGAGCTATGCGATACACTGATGTGCTTCACATTACATTTTCTCTCTCTCTCTCCTCTCCCCCCCAGATTTGTGGGGGTGGGGGTTCCTACGTCCATGGTTATATCACAGTATTCTTGACTTATGAAGTGTAAAAGGAGAAATTGTGCAAAGGGACACATTTATGTCAAATATATATGGACTGTAAATTTGGCCAGTAATGTCTGGGAATGCAAACGTTAAGTGTAACATTGCTGATCTATATTTCTTTGTTGATCTATATTTCACTTTATCATGATGAGTCATTAAATTCTCATTAGTCGTCAAATCATCTCATTTAGCTGACTGGAACGCTTATCTCAGAGCCAACATTTCCAGACAATAAGGATAACGCACTCCCGGAAGAAGCTGCAGTACACACAAAATGTTGAGTTTTGCTGGATCCTCATTTAGAATTTATAATTTGTCTGGTATAGGTATTTCACTATTAGTGTCTGTAGTAGACCATTGTAACAACTCAGACGGTAATCTTATTGTTTCCTCTAGGTATGTGCAGCCTCCAGTAATAAGTTTTGAAGCAATATTTGAACAAAGTGTCCCTTCCTCACCAATTGTATTTATATTGAGTCCTGGCTCTGATCCTGCCATAGACCTGATGAAGCTAGCCGAAAGGTCTGGGTTTGGTGGAAATAGACTTAGGTTTCTTGCCATGGGACAAGGCCAGGAAAAGGTAAGCTCCTTGCATAGACAATCATGTATGGAATTAGATATGACTATGCCTAGATAAATACAGCAATGTCACTTTCCATCAATTAGGTGGCTCTCCAGCTTCTAGACGTCGCAGTGTCCCGTGGGCAGTGGCTCATGTTACAGAACTGCCATCTCTTGGTGAAGTGGTTGAAGGATTTGGAAAAAGCCCTAGAGATGATAAGGAAACCTCATCCAGACTTCCGTTTGTGGCTTACTACAGATCCCATCAAGGACTTCCCTATTGGAATATTACAGAAATCTCTGAAGGTATATTAATTCATCTAGATTGGCATGTCCAGTGACACCAAACAGTCCTTCAACAAAGGGGAATGATTCCAGCTCCTAAAGTGAAAGAGTGCCTCTCTCCTTTCTGATAATTAATAGCATTCCAGATTGCATACAGGTTTAGAAGTTACATAGGCTGTGGAATAGGGTGAGGGGAATGTAAGTGATAATCTTTGTCAAATGGTTTTCACTTACTGTTATATAAGTAATGTAGAAAACAGAAAGCAAGAGGTGCTTTAGATGACTGTTAGTAGGTCCCATTGCATGAGTTCCAAAGAAGGTGGGGTAAAATGTATTCATCAGTCCTGCACCCATGTCAGGATTTATCTAGACCTTCAGTATTATAATAGATTATATGCTTTGTCTGTATTAGGCATCAGTTTAACCCACTCTCTCACTGACCTTCTGACCTGCAACTTTGAGAATCATTGCTAATCTGGTCATTTTACTTTTGAACCCAGTTTTATCCAGTGCGGAACTGGGCTGTCTTGTGTTGTAATCCTGAATTTGCACCGTACATAATACAAATACTTAGGATTTGCTACTGGGCTACTAACTTTGTTAGGGTAGTTTTACTAGAGAACCTAAATACACTTAAAAAAAAGAAGCATCTTACAAACAGCTGAAACATTTCAAAATGTTAACACAATGTATAGGCAGATTTTGCGGTATTGATTGTTTTTGTGACATCTTATGTTATGTTTGCAGCAGTGGTTATAGACTCCATACTTTCCAGTTTAAAGTGAATAACATTTTGCTTTCCAGGTTGTTACCGAACCTCCTAATGGGTTGAAGCTGAACATGAGGGCGACTTACTTCAAGATCACACATGAAGTTCTGGATACTTGTCCACACCCTGCATTCAAATCCCTGGTCTATGTGCTTGCGTTTTTCCATGCAGTGGTGCAGGAACGGAGAAAGTTTGGGAAGATTGGCTGGAATGTGCCATATGACTTTAATGAATCTGATTTTCAGGTGTGTTTTAACACATGCTTCTTTAAGGCCCTTCCATAATACATCATAAAAATAAGCTGCTTAGGTTATTTTGGGTCCCTGGATCCCACTGGACTTTTAAAGGCCTGTGTTATTATACGCTATAATTCTGCTATATCATTAATGCTATTCTATGGTCTCAAGACATCAATATATTTATGAAATACCAATCATGCATTAGTTGAAAAACCATATTTGCATGTAAAAAGCTAATTAAGTAACATTTTTCTTGCACAAAATTCCAAGGCCTATCATTTTCCAATGCAGTTTAGAGAGTCTGAACAGGGGGAGATAATGAACTTATGACTGTCTTTTTCTCTCCAGAACTTTGCTTTACTTTTACATGTGATACAAAAGATATTCTTTTAGAGTTCCTGCTTTGGGCTATATAGAAACTAAAATTAAGGGTGTGCACCATGAACTTGTTTAGCATATAACATTGTTCAAGACATTTTGTCAATTAAACACCCCAGTTTAAGAATTGGAAACATGATTTGGGTTGGGGATGCAAGTCTAAATTGTAGAGAAGTGTGAAGTCCAACATATAATCACAACCTGCCTCATACAGGAAGTCAGGGAACACCTCTTTGGATCCCAAAAATGACTTTTCTAGTCATCTACATAATTTTACAATCATAGTAGTAATAATAGAAATAGTGATGTGATGGCTGTACTGACTTGAAAAAGCAAAAATGGATCATAACATGTCTGAATCTATGCCAATAAATGGATACATACAACTTAAGTGGACATTGTCCCGAGATTTTGATGGCAAATTGACGCAGTACTGCAGGTTTTCCCTATAGGCTCCACACCATTTCATTATGTTCTTGGAATCTTGCATTCATGGCAAAAGCCATTTGTGTTCTCATCTGTATACTCCCTGACAGTTGTTGCCTTATACACCAATGTGAACATCTTTGCAAGACTTGCCCTGTTCCAGTGTTGTTTTTATCTAATTTGTGTTTAATTACTGGGGTAAACCAAGAGCTGGTCGAAATTCAATGCAACTCCATTTATTTTGTATTGTCTTGCCACTGTCTGTAGAGTAGAAGTATATATTAAGTCTTATCACATTATATTTTTTACAGGTCTGCATGGAGATATTAAATACATATTTGACCAAAGCTTATGAACAAAATGATACTAAGATACCATGGGGAAGCCTAAAGTATTTAATTGGAGAGGTAAGCTTTGAGTTGTGCTATATTTATTTATTGTACTGCCCTAAGATAACACAGAGTTCTATGTTTTATGTTTAGAAAGCTCAAATCGTTAATATTCAAATAATTATGTAATTTAATGGGACACAATCACAAAGTTTAGTGTTAAATCATTTTCAGACAGTTTAACACTGAGTGAAGGTCTCCAGCGGCCCATAGCACTGCCACCCACTGGAGGGGAGACAGAGTGCAACTCCACAATAGCATTACCAGTTTATATCCGCAATGGAGGACAGGGATAGATAGGTTAAGAAGGGTCAACTGATGCTTTCAGCCTATTGTTGGACCTATTTGGACCTTAAGATTTTGCCAGCTTAAGAATAGGTTTTCCTTCTATGGCCATATACATAATTTGAATCTCTGTTAAATAAAACAGACTAACCATGGGGTAAAGACCATGAGAAGTTCCTCATGGTCTATGTCCCAAGTGTTCCTCCCACACAAATCAATACTGGAAGTGTGGACAAGTAAGTCAACCATTATCCACATTTGATGGTATTGCCTCCTTTTAGCAACTGATTCACAGAGATCTCACTATCATGTTTCACTCAGTCACTCTACTCCAAATGTAACGTGTGCTTTTTCACATCACTTGCTTCCTGCTAGGAAATTACAGGTCAAGCATTTACTCAACACAACAACGTTATTTGGTACCTGCACCTTTCCACAAGTCATTTAATAACAAGTGATTCGTTGTTGCGTATCATTGCAGGTTATGTATGGTGGCCGTGCAATTGACAGCTTTGATCGTCGTATACTCACCATCTATATGAATGAATATTTAGGCGACTTTATATTTGACACATTCCAGCTGTTTCATTTCTATAAAAATGAAGATGTTGACTACAAAATTCCTAATGGAACAACAAAAGATGAATTTGTTGGTAAGTGTTTTGTGTGCTAAAGTTAGCATTATGCAATAGCATTTACTGCTACCACCCCGTTCACCTGAGCTAGTCCTTCATGTATGTGTTAGCAGGCCTACACCTTCTTGTAGCAGTATTGGAATGTCCCATGCTTCTTGCAGCTGGTCGTTCCATGCTGGCATAGGGTCTACAGGGACTAGATTGTGACACAGGCAAGAAGTGTCATTGGTATTTAAGAGAAATAAAAAAAACAAATGTGTTGTATAAAATAAAAAGGAGAAAGGAAGTTGGTGTCATATTAATATCCAAATTAAGATGGGAGAGATACATGAACACATATGTAATGAATTAAGAAAATGGGTTAACTTCTGGCATACCTCCCACTTAAAAACCATGAAATATATATTACTGTTTTGCAGAGGAAATAGAATCTCTTCCACTTGCAAACACTCCTGAAGTTTTTGGACTTCATTCAAATGCTGAAATTGGATATTATACACAGGCAGCTCGAGATATGTGGTCTCATCTTCTGGAACTGCAACCTCAAACAGGTAACCAAGATTTCAACTCGTTGATACTGTACTGGATTAATGGAAGATACTGATAATCTTACTCTGGGCACACATTTTGTGTAGAGCTGAGAACATTAACAGTGTGCATGTTCATCAGTGTGGGATGTTAAAGGGACAGTTTATGCAACATAAGGCACCATAACAACTTTCAGGAAATGTGGAGTGATGAGCAGGGGCGCCATTGATTAGCTGAGAGTGGTCAGCTGATGCTCTCAGCCAATCAGTGACTCCACATTCACAAAACTCGCTTGGACAGAAACATACCTTTTCCAAGCTAGTTTTGTGAATGGGGAATCACTGTTTGGCTGAGAGCATCAACTGACCCCTCTCAGCCAATTAGCTGTGCCACTGTTTGGCTGAGAGCATCAACTGACTCCTCTCAGCCAATTAGCTGTGCCCTTGCCCGGCCACGCTCCGTGCTTCTTGAAATTGAAATTTCAGAAGCCGAATGCCGCCTGGGGGGGGAGCTGAAAGTGGCGCTGGAGGGAGGCAACTTTGGGGTTAAATCTTGTGAGAACAGTTTTAAGAAGGTCTCCTAGGGCCTCCTGCCACCATAAAAACTTATGTTTGTTGGTATTCTAAGGCCTATCTGATAATATTGTTTAATTCACTGAAGATAGTTTCACTAGAATAACTTGAGTTTATATTTTTCTTAATTAATATAGATAAATAGAAAGTAGCTTCCATACAGTTCTAACTTGATGTCTCTGCAGGTGAATCTGGCACCGGTATCAGTCGGGATGAGTACATTGCGCAGGTGGCAAAGGACATTGAGTCCAAGCTGCCCCAAGTATTTGATTTGGATCAGATCAGAAAGAATTTGGGGCTAGAGATATCACCTACAACAGTTGTGCTGCTGCAGGAGTTGGAACGGTTTAACAAACTCATCGTTCGCATGTCCAAATCCCTGGCTGAACTGCAGAGGGTGAGTTGTCCAAACTATTGGTGACAGTGCCAAACTATTTTAATTTTCACCTTGCTATGTTGTTAATGTTTTTCTGCCTCCTTATGCATTTGCGATTTCCAAATTTGGCTTCAATCCACCAAGCACATGGGCGTTCATTAAAGTAGGGATTTTGCGAGTATCCTTGTAGTGCACATTTATTACAATATTACGAACAGGGCAAGCCTATCAAAATAAACAGCAGTGATGGGAATTAGAGCTAACACATTTCTGCACTGAGCATCAAAAAGATATGGGAGGGAGAAAATAAAAACTTGAAATTAAACCAGGAACCAAACACTTTAAACATCACTACTGGACACTTTCTAAACGTTTATTTTATTTTTTAATTTGTTTAAATTTTTTGATGTGCAAGTGAGTACAGATCATCTATGAACGCCACAATAGCGTACACAGATACATAAAAGATAAGCAGGGGCATGAAAAATTGCACATTTTTGTTATATGAACAAGCTTAACTTACATGTCTCAGTAGTGAGTAAATTGGTAGGCAAGAGTAGAGAGACATGTATTAGGAGTAAAATATAGAGGACCAAGAGCATAGTAGAAGCTGAATGGAAATAAATGAGCATACCACAGTAAGTATGCAAGAGTATACGATATAAATCCACTGGGTACCAATCACATAGGAACAAATCAGAGCACATAACTAAAGAGAAAATGTGTGATTAGAAGCAGGATAGATTCTGCCCAGAATGGTCAGCATATGCCACTTGCAGGCCAGAACAGGTAGGATACATCGGTACCAGGGTTAAATTATAGAAAAGAATTACAGGGCAGTGCCAAAGCAAAACGAAGAATAAACAAAGAGAGAGGCTTGACAAAGGTACTGAGATCTAGTGCAACAGATATTTAGTGACCACAGGAAAGCCGATCAACAAAAGGCAAATTACAAACGAGAGAACCGGGAGTCCCAGAAGTATGTAAGCATCAGCCGATGCCCAGTCTAATCAAGAGCCGCACTCTCAAATGGGTGCCCTCATGAAGGCACGTCGGGTAGACCAAGTAGGGTCACCACACCGTCCTCATATTCCCTATAACAAAAATACTGGAAATAAAGTTGTGGCACTCTTCTATACCTTGTGCTTATATTAAATAAGACAGCATTGGTTTATACTCACAGATTTAACAGCTAATTGTTGTGTAATTGGATAACTTACATGCAAGTGTTTTAAGGGTGACTAAAACACTGGCTTGGTTTTTAGACACACTGGGATTTATTTATTTATTAATTGTATATTGTTTAGCGCCACTTACCCATTTTCTGTGTAATGATTGGCACAGGCTTTGGCTGGTGAAGTTGGGATGAGCAATGAGTTGGATGATGTGGCCCGATCGCTATTTAATGGACAGATTCCGAATATATGGAGGAGATTGGCTCCTGCTACTCTGAAGTCTTTGGGAAATTGGATGATCCACTTCAGGAGACGATTTAATCAATATACTTCCTGGGTAATTACTTTGGTACCAATAATTAATTATTAGGTATTTTTCAGAGAGACATTTAATAATTTCTGTCTACTCTGATTTAATTCTTAAAATTATATAAAAGTCTGTTACTTTTCTTTACATATTCATAGACTAAGGCTTCCATTTTAGTTTATATGTATCTACATTTTAACTCAATATTTTTAATTATAAATATTTTTTTGACTAATATCCTGTCATGCCTAATGTGTTTCTTGCCTTCAATATACTAATGATAATGATTCTTTTAGGTAAAAGATGGTGAGCCAAATGTAATGTGGCTGTCAGGTCTTCATATCCCAGAATCCTACCTGACTGCTCTTGTACAAGCCACCTGCAGAAAGAACGGATGGCCCCTTGATCGCTCTACGTTGTATACTCAAGTTACCAAGTTCCATACAGCTGATGAGGTTATTGAAAGGCCTGGGCAAGGTTTGTGAACATTATTGTACCTGGAAATATGGCATTTATTAGAAAATTATGAATTGTGCTATGACCACAGGTTTAAAAAACAAAAGACAAAACATTAAAAATTGAAATTATACAAAAAAAAAAAGCATAAGTAGTTTGGCTACATAAATAGTAAATAACATCTGCACATGTAAGAAAATCTGAATCGCTAAGTGAACATTAACATTTTATATTTTCGCTCTCTCTCTCTCTATATATATATATATACGTATACATATATTGTAACTATTCTTGCATTCCTTATTTGCAGGATGCTTTATTTCTGGTCTGTACTTGGAAGGAGCTGATTGGGATATAGAAAATTCATGTTTAATTAAAAGTCAACCAAAAGTACTTATTGTTGAGTTGCCTGTTTTGAAGGTTATTCCAATTGAATCTCATCGTCTGAAATTGCAGGTAAGGAACCAATTGATTGAAATAATTAACTCTAGATATAGATTCTGTGATGTCACCCCATTGGTTAATTAAGTCATTTCATTTTACATATATGGATGACTTTTACCTTGAGATGGTAAACACTGGAAGAGAAGCCATCAGTATGAAACAATACAGTGGCTATTGAGTTACTCCGTAGTGAAAGTTGAGAGGTTTCCCATCTGTTGAAAGACTCATTCTATACAGCCATAGCATTAGCTTGTAAATGAAGACAGAATAATAGATTTCTCTAGCTTTCTGGCTGATTCTAACCCACAGGGTTTGCATTACTGGTTTGGTAATACTCACACAAAAGCCACATACAGCCTGGGTTAGAGTGGAGTTTGGGGGAAATCACTGCTCCAGGGAATTATTACACTGCAGGGTACACTACTGTACTCCATGCAAGAATGAATGCAGCACTGTGGCATCGCTGTAATAAACCATGCCATTTCCAGCACACAGGTTACTTTTACATATCAAAACATCCTTTTCTTATTGACAAGTGATATATACTCCTTTTGATCATAAGAGACAATAAGCACAAAATGGAAGAATTAAAGGATGACATTAAACATTGCTCCCTGTAACAGAAGATCAAGTGATGGAAGGTGTCATGCTAAACAATTCAGGACTGACTGGGACTAGGACAATCTATGCTGATGTTAATGGTTGAAAGTGCTTACAAATTAACCTTCCTTGGGATTCTAGGCAAAGAGAGGGATGGGTAGAAAGCAACCCAAACTCAGGCCAGATGAACTTTTTACAGGAAGCAAGCTTATCCACCAAGGATCCTGGGAAATCCAGCTATCTGGCACTTTAATCGGGAGCATTTTATCTCACGAAGGAAGTGACTCTCACTCCTGAAGAAAATTAGACTGTATAAATGCCTAGTGAACAGGATGTATAAAAAGTGATAACTCCAGTAATGCTAAGAAAGAAAAGATGCTGTCTATTGGTCATTAAAGCAGGCTTTTTTTTTTTTTTTTGCATGTTCCATATCATGTGATTATCAAGAATAATTAGGAGAAAACCTAGTCATGAATTTTGTTGTCCTTTTATCACAGTTTGGTTTTTCTCCTGTCATACTGGCTAACTGCAGAGGGTAATAATAAAGCATGCAAAAGAGTAAGGTCTTACTTTGCAAGACCTGCCTGTTTTTGTATGTTTTTATGTATTATTGCATGACATCAGGCAAGGTTTGTGTGTCAGCTGGAATGTAACTGCAAAGAACCTTGCTAATTAAGCAGACAACTGATCGGGGGCATAATCGCATATTTAAGAAGTATAATACACATGATCTCAGGAGAAAACCTTGTATTATCTAGGATGAAAAGGTAAATACATTCAAACACTGAGGTAAATCCAAATATAATAAAACTTTAAAAGGGTGTATGCAGGACAAAAATAACTGAATGACCGAACGACTTTCACTGTTTCTGTCCTACAGAGGAGACACCAGAATTCTTAGTTTTTTGCCCCAATGGCATTGGCGTAGGAACCCCAAAAAATCTGGGGGGGGGATAGCATTTTTACTCGCCGGGTATATTCTTATTCAGTAAACTAGGAGTTGTTTATCCCATTGTACAGCGCTACGGAATTTGCAGTTGCTATATAAATGATTAAATAATAACTTTAAAGGGTCACTTCAGGGAAGGGATTTTACTTACCTGGATACAGCGCCGGGATCCTCCTGATGCCGCGCCCCCTATTTCGTCAAAATGACTTAATAGGAGGGTGCGAGCAGGGAGCAATAAAACGCTTCTATTCAGAAGTGTAATTGCTCTCTGGTGCGCATGCGCAGCTTTGCCGCACATGCACAGATACTTCATAGGGCGGCATTCATGTCTCGACTAGGAAGCACCTTTAGTGGCCATCTGAGTGTCCACTGGAGGTATTCCTCATCAGTAATGTAAATACTGCCTTTTCATGAAATGGCTGTGCTTACATTAAAAAGCCTGCAAAGACATGCTATAGACACCAGAACTACTACGTTTAGCTGTTGTGGTTCTGGTGACTATAGTGTCCCTTGAATATAGAGAGGAAAAAAGAATCATCACAAATGTAAGAAATAAAATGTCTGTATCATTATTCTAAAAATTATTTTAAAAAAATAAAAAAATATGCACATTCCTAGCTTAATTTTTATCACGACATATGACACAACCATTTTGTACTTTGCAGATTACTTTTTATATTTTTTTATACATATACAGATTGTGTAATACTGCCTCTGTCTTAGGGTGACCACATTTCCTAACTGCCATTCAGTGACACTGTCAGAAATGCATTCCATACATTTTACTACCCGTCTCTACCCCTTCCATTTATATTAGAACCCCACCTACCCCTTTCATGAATATTAGAACCACCCCTACCCCTCCCATGAATATTAGAACCACCCCTACCCCTTCCATGCACAAAAGAACCCCACCTACCCCTTCCACGCATATTAACCCCACCTACCCCTTCCACGCATATTAACCCCCCAACCCCTTCCATGCATATTAGTACCCCCCTAACCCCTTCCATGCATATTAGTACCCACTAACCCCTTCCATGCATATTAGAACCCACCCTACCCCTTCCATTCATATTAGTACTCCCCTAACCCCTTCCAATAATTTTTCTACCTCCCCCCTCCTTCCATCCATATTAGTAGCCCCCCTAACCCTTTCCAATTATTTTTCTACCTACACCTCCCCCCATCCATATTAGTAGCCCCCCTAAACCCTTCCAATTATTTTTCTACCTTTGTCCCCCCTTTTACCTGACATAGCAGGGGGACCTCTGGACGTCTGTCAGGCGCAGTGTCAGACTGAGCGCCGGGTAGTCACGTGCAAGGATTTTTGCCGACCTAGGCAAAAGTAAAGTTTGCCGCCCCCCCTCCCCCATGTGACATCACAATGCCCCACACATATGATCTGCCATGTTAACTAACGCCAGTGCTGGAGTGCCGCCGTGTTTACATTAAAAGGCCTACAGGGACAGGCTATAGACACCAGAACCACTACATTAAGCTGCAGTGGTTCTGGGGACTATAGTGTTTCTTTAATGTGAGGTAAATTAGAGATTAGTGCCACAAATAATATACTAGATTGCCTACTTACAACCAGATGAGGATGATGATGGGCTCTAGCTGCAGTCTGGCTCCACTGGTCTGGTGTAGAACAGGCTCTCTGTAGGCTGTTTGTAACTGTGGTCACAAAAATCAATGTTCTGGGAGAACGGGAAGCAGCTCCATTTTTTGGGGGGCCCTTTACACAGCTCAAGGTCTGGGTCCCAGGGTCCACCTTCATGTTCCACCAATGAGTTTGTTCACAGGGGGTGGAGTGTGTAGGGGATGGCCTGATATGTGTGTAAGGAATGCATTGTGTGAATCTGTGTTTGTATGTGTAAGGGCTGCAAGGTGTGTTTCTGTGTGTGTACGGGATGCAGTGTGTGCGTCTGTAAGGGGTGCATTTAGTGTGTGTTTCTGTGTGTGTAAGGTTTGCATGATTGTGCGATTGTGTGTGTGTGAGATGGATGTCAATCTCTCTCCCTCCCTTGTCACTCTCTTTCTCCCCCTCCCTCCCTTGTCACTCGCCCCCCCCCTCGTCACTCTCTCTCTCCCCCTCCCTCCCTTGTCACGCTCGGGCGGCTGCAGCATGGGGGGGATTTCCCCATAACCTGTCCACCCCGCATGATTTGCTGGGGGGGATGCATCCCCCTCGGTTCCCATGCCCATGCCAAATGGTGAACTAGGATATTGCATATTTGTCCTGCATATTAAAAAATTGGGACAGATAGATATAAGGAGACACAATAATGTTTTTAGAAATATGCAGTAAATACGCATACAGTGTTGTGCAGAGGATCAGTATTGTGTGTGTAAATGCAGGAATGTTTTTCTGCGGAGATCCAGTGAATGAACCTTGATAGATTGCACACCACTTGCTGTCACTTGCCTTCACAGAGTGAGCTGCTTGGGAGCTGTGGTAAGTAGTGCTGGCTGAGGAACAGTTCTGTACAGTTGTGCGTCATCTGCTAGATCAGGTGTAGGCAACCTTCAGCACTCAGTTTGTTGGCAACTACATCTTCCATAATGCTGCCTAAGCATCAGTCGAGATGTAGTCCACATCTGGAATGCTAAAGGTTGCCTACCCCATCCTAGATTGTAAACTCACAGACAAAGTTATTTTCTCTTTTGTATCACTTATATAATTAACCAATTTTACTTTTGCACAAATTGTTAAGCGCTCTGGATAAAAGGGCTATACAAGAACTGTTAAAATAAATATTGCTGAATGTGTCTCTGGTTCATGAGCATCTTGGAGATCTGCTGCTGGCTTCCTTTGTATACAGCCCTTCTACACCTAACTGCCAGTCAGCTTGCTTAGGTAAACGTAAATTTATATATACATATATATATTATTCCCTTTATGGTTTACAATGCCCATTGCTAGACCAACAGGCCACATGGCATTGACCTATCAAAAGTAAAACACACTAACATTGTTTTTATTTTGCAGAACACCTTCAAGACTCCAGTCTACACCACATCCATGAGGAGGAATGCAATGGGAGTGGGTCTAGTTTTTGAAGCCGATCTCTTTACTACTAAACACATTTCGCACTGGGTGCTTCAAGGAGTTTGCCTCACTCTGAATTCTGATTAAATCCATCATTTTAGAATTATTTCGGACATGGAAACTGTAAAATAGTTCATATATAATTCAGATTTGTATATGTTTTATGTATTCAGAAATGTTGATCAATAAACTAAGTGTTTAAATTACTCTTACATGAATCCTACTCCGTTGCCAATCAGAAATGATCTAGTTCCGTAATATTTGGAAAGACTTGTTTTGAACTATTTGTTAATCTCCGCCATTCCCAGTTTAGCAAAGGGATTGCAAATGTTAAGCTAAAATAGACAAATGGAAATATTCTCCAGTTTAGCTATTGTCCAGGCTTGTATGTTTTTGGACTATACTAATGCTTTCCCTAATCATGACAGCAGTTCTCTGATGCATGTCTCATATAAGGTAAATTCAAAATGTACACATGAACAACTAGTTTACACTTTGTGTAAAGGGTTACATCGATGGTTGCATAACCTGAAAACACAAACATATTCACTTAAGATTATTCACTAAAGTGTGAATTGTCAGAAAAGCTCCCAGCTCTCATACTCGAACATACTGTGATACCATGCGTGCATGTACAGTGCCATCATGTTTGGCAAAATCATAAGCCCATTGCCACACATGCACATACGGTCACCAGTCGTCCTTTATAAGGAGCATAGGATTGGACTGGCATTCTGGAGGCACAACTCTAGGATGACATCAGGCAAGAAGGCTGCATAAGCGTCGAGGGAGGGCGAGTATTTATTTTAGTTTTAAAACTGCAGGCAGCGTAGCCCTGAAACTAACTAGGGACATTAAGACTGTAGTGTTAGGAATACAAATATGTATTCCTAACGCTTACTTTCTACATATACTTTTTGCTTAGTGGTTTTCGATTCTGACTTATTTAAGTTGTAGTCTCTAGCTACAAATATATTAAATGTTTAAAATCATAATTCACCCTTTGCAATATTTGTAACTGAAATCCTCAATATATGAAACATTTAACATTCAGGATTGAAACAATCTATTTTGTATGGGTACACTTAAAAGAAAAAGTGTTAAATTACAGTGGAACAAACACAGAGGCCAAATTCTTGTTTTGGATCAGAACTCTGATAGTTGCCTCAGTTTTTTGGGGGTTAACAAATAATTTCAGTGCCCTCTGTTTTAGTACCTAAACCACCAATACCCATTCTTCCAATTCACTGTGAGTGCCTTGCACTGGCATAAATTTCAACAGGGACAAAATTAAAGAATGAGCTCTATAGTTAATGATTTAATTGTTGTACATTGCAAGTTTTGTTTTTTTAGTATTTCAAGTGTCACACTAGTATATTCAACTCTTCTTAATAACATTATTTGCAACTGTATGATTACATATTATCTCCATTTTTTTTAGGAAATAATGTGTTGTAATGTTATCCAGGATTAGAAGTATTAGCATTCTGAGACAGACTGCAGTCAGCCATATTGATTTTCAAATCCAAATTATTGACACATCCGCAGTGTTGGAAGCATTATGGGAGGTGCCCATACCCTTACATTTAGGATTTGTATTTCTGTGATCAGTTGAACCCAAGTCCAATGTGTACAAAGCCTCTGTCAAGATAAATAATACTATTGTCTCAGTGGAAGTATATTTGTCTTATTAAATTCCGTCAGACATATACATATAACTGCATTATTTAATGTGCTGCCACAACAGAGGCATTGTTTATACATAGTGTGAATTTGTTATCAAGAGAAGCATTCTTAACGTTTACACAATATATTTTAAACTGTCAGATTAAAATAACTTTCTACCTAGAGGAGTGTTACAGAATAAGTGGTAATGCCTGAAGCCTTTGCTTTTGTCAGTAACTTGTATTTAGGTCTACAGCAAGCAGCAATAGGCTTATAATTTCACCACGGAGCTTAGTAAATTGAGTACTTTGTATTTTAGAACATCAGAATTCATTTTATCATATGAGACCCTGATTATATTTGGCATGCAGGATGAATCCAACTTTGAGTGGCAAAGTGTAGCACTCAAGAAGATTAAAATAATAAGTAGGTAAAAAAAATTCTACATTTGGTATTTATGTCATATCTGCTCAAACAGTGCATGAAAGCATCATAGTTAAAGTTCTATTGTGGTGTTAGATTTTCTTTTCCTTTTCAAATAGTTCTATCAGTTCCTGAGTGCTTTCTAGTAACTTTACTGCCATTAACTTGATCCACTGCCAATGTTTCCACCTCTGTCTGAGGCACCGGCTGATTCTGGACTGCAGTTGCATGGGGAATGCGATGTGCTACACCAATGTGTGCCTTTTGTTTCTTCTCTTTGGCTGGGCTGCTTGAATCGGAGCGAATGGGAGGGATCACAAGTGGTCTCTCTTTTATAATCTGTGTGTCCATAGACTGTCTTGCCAATAAAAATGGAGTTGGGTCAGGCATGGCGTCTACAGGCTCACGCAGCATAATCTTTCTGCCATCCGCGCCAAGCCTGTAAACCTCAGCAAAGTCTGCATTGAGCGGCGTGGAGAGGCTCTTTTTCATTCTTCTCCTTGGAGTCTCTGGCAGTTTGTCTTTGGGAGGAGATGGCTTATAGCTAGGCAGCACTGGGCTACCAGGTGGAGCCACCTCAGATGTTCCACTAGAGCTCAGCAGCTTTTTCTTGGTAGCATGGAGCTGTGATGTCAGATATGCTATGGTGCTAGCTCTCTGCTCTAATTCACTGGAAAGCATGTTCAACTTATGGCTTTTCACTTTCAGTTCTTCCAAATATTTCTTTTCTCTTTCCTTGATTGTGTTTTCCAGCACCATAATCATTGCATTTTTCTGTTCCAACTCCTTCAATAGTTCATTGTTTTCGGTTTCTTTGTCTTTCAGCTGAGCTTCCAGCTCTTCACATTTCCTCCTTAGTTCATCAGTTCTTGAAATGCCATTTTCTAAACAACAAAAAAAGTGACATTTTTAGAAAAGTTAATTATGCGGTGTGATTCTAAAATTTGACTATTAACCATAGGTTAGTTAAACAAATACACTGCACCAGTGGGAGAAATAAATGATGCGCATGTTTTTATATCACTTTGCTAAACAAAAAGTAAATTCAGCCTGTGTACATCCAGGTTACAAAGGGAAGGGATTTAAAGAGAACATTTCATAACGTAGTTGACAACAGATCACCAATAGCACAGAGCTTTTAAACCACGTAATGTTTTTGAGAAAGAGAAAAAAAAAAATTATTTGCACAATGCCTTTTCAATGTACTATATACAATTATTTTATTATTTATATAGCGCCATCAAATTCCGTAGCGCTGTACAATGTTCAGATAAAATGACTTATAACAAAAATAAACATTTTAGTTTCTGTTGGCAGAAATATTTTATTGAATAGGCATATATTATAGTATATAGTAGTAAACAGTGATATAACTTGGCATATTCAACATTAAGGGTGATCAACCAGACATGGGTTTATTTTAATTGTAATTCCAACGATCAGCTCCAAAACACAATGCTCAAAGACTTGAGCACTTAGATTTCTTTTTTTTCAGCTGATGAAAGATCTCCCCTAAATGGTTAATAAAGAAAACTATAAGAATATGCAGCGTTTGAGCTTTAGGACCCGAAAATGACATGTTATAAAGGCGGTCTATGTCACTTGATCAGGATGCTTATATATCTCACCATGCCTGAAAATCAATTTAACCGAGTGAATTAATGTAGTAGGTGACCTTGGAATCACATCTTCCAATTCACTAATGGTGTCTTGTTACGTTTTGAATCAATAAAAATGAAGAAGCTATTTACGGGAAGACCTTTAATTTCAAGGAATTTTCCCCATCTGTAAATAGTACCATTGAGAGATGGACTATGCTGCTAAAAGGAAGAGGATAGAGAACTGCACAATACATATTGGACCCTCATTGTTATGTTTAATTCACTTTTTCCCCTTAAAAGGTACAGTTCAAGCACCAAAACAACTACTTTTCCTTGTGTTTTTTGATGTTCCAGTAGTCTGACAAATGGAAATATTTCCATTTCTAACAAACTGCTCTGTTTTGTCTGTCAGAATGCCTCTAGTGGCTGTCAGTTAGCATTTCCTTGGAAAGATTTTTAGTAACTGAAAGTCTTCATGTTCAGTGTTGCAATGCTTCTCATAACAAATTAGTTAAAGTCAAGACCTTCTATGACAACGATTTCAGAAGAGGAGGAGCGACAGCCTATCTTAATGGCTGAGGTGGTGGATTATTTAAGACCTTCCATGATGATTATTTCAGAAGAGGTGAAGCGGCAGTCACAGAAAAACCGGGTGATAAAAGGGGAAGTTTAAAGTCTTTATTCTAATTTACAGGGGGTCCAATAATCTAAATTAGCAGAGGAACACTAACATTATAAATATATTTATTCATAGTGTTCATGTTTCTTTACAATCCAATAAAATAAAAAAAGTCATGAGACTAGTGGGAATGCAGTAAATATTTCAGTGGATATATTTACTGCATTATGTAGTAGTTATAGTGTAAAATTCATGTTTTGTCTTATTGAAATAAAAATCAGTTCCAGCAATATCTTCTTCATAAAAACAATCATAAAATAATAAAAATTAGATCAATGTATTGAGCTCATTTTGTTCTTTATATGTCCAATTAGTCATTTTAAGCTACAACACGTCAAGTCAGCCAAGGGCTTATCAGTGCAGAAGGAACAGAAATGCAATGCAATATTTATCATGTAAAATCCATCTACCACTACCCGCAGGGGGGAATGTTATACTCAAGGAGCAAAACCCCAAACTGGAAAAGGGTGTTATAAACATTAATTTTATTCACAACCTACACCATGGTATATTTTATAATAATTATTATTTACACACAAAATTTCAGAGATTTCCCCTTCTCTTAGGTAGCATATTACTTAGCAATTAGCAGAAGCTAGTTTTCTCTGCTCAGGAATTTAATAATGACTAAAAAGAAACGCTTCCTACTGCACCATTACCAAAAATTAAGCTAAGCTCCAGTTTTCTATTTGAGTGGGAGAGGTCCAGGTCTTAAAGGAAGATTCAAGAACTATACCCACTAGAGCATTATGTAGTAGTTATAGTGTCGGGAGTGCTCCTTCTACAACTGTGAGTAATCAAACTGTTTGATAATGGCTTGACTTTTTACCTGGTGTCCACTGGTTGTCTCTTTTTAGAGCCGGAAGCTTCTGATTAGGAGCTTCTGTTAGCTCTCCTAAACTAAGCATTGCAGTGCAGGGTTTGTCCATAGGCCGAGAGTGTCAGTTGATCGCTCTCAGCCAATGAGCCAAGTCATTGCACATTTGTACCACCAGGGTTAGCTCAGACAGAGAGCTTCCAGCTGTACTGAAAACTGTAGTAAAGACAGGGAGCAGTGCCCAGTGGACCTCTGCTAACTACTTACATGAGTGGGTGTTAGGGCACGCTTGGCACCATAACGATTACAGGAGAATGTAGTGGCTACGGTGTTTGTAGTGCTCCTTTAAAAAGGACCCTAAAGACAATATAACAGCTTCATCTCAGTAAAGTGGTTATAGTGTCATATTGCGTTGTCCTTCCATTTAGCGTTCAACAATTTTTTATTTTTTAAAATTCTTTATTTTTGTGTGCACATGTTTAACAGACAATCTTTCAATGCCCCAACAGCACTGGTAATACAGTTAATTGGACAACGCGTATTAGTTACAAGGCATTTGAGTATACTATTTTTAAAAAAAAAAAAAAACATTTTTAAGCAGTGTAAATTGCAGGCTAAGCAGAACATGTCTAGGTTAACTATTGGACAAGAGAAACTAGGCTATACAAAATCCTAGGCATGTTGATAGAGATTGGCAAAGATCACCTGTAATGGCAATCACCACGCTGTGCCAACTAGCATCTCTTCACACAAATGCATTAGCTCAATGCATCTCTATGGGGAACATTTGTCATTTTCATGCAAAATGTGAAGACACTTTATGTCGGTCCTCCAAACATTGCAGGACCAGGAAGGACTTCTAGTGGCTTTCTGAGTGACAGCCACTAGATGTGGCCTTGAGGGCAAATGTAAACACTCATTTTTTCTCAGAAAAAAAGCAGTATTTACAATTGTCAGACTGCAGGAACATTCTCTTTGCTCCAGAACAACTACATTAAATGGACACTAGATGCTGATTGGCACAGGGCGATAATTTACATAATCAAGATCCCAGTCGGGGAGGCAGGGAAAGAAAGGTAAGTAAACTCCTTTATTGGGGGTGTCATCTAACTAGTTAGAAGAACACTATAGCATAAGGAATACATGTTTGTATTGAGAATGCCATAGTGTCCCTTTAAGCTCTAGTGGTTCTAGCAGTTAGAGTGTCCCTTTAAAGTTAGTATACTCACTACGTGGATTTTTAGGAGGTTGTAGTATTCTTCTTAAAACTATTCGATCCTGCAACTTACTGGATTCAAAATGGGACATTTTAATAATGTCTTATTCCATAAAGGTGTTGATTAAAACAGTCTTTTTAATCCTACCCAAATGCTGAAAAACAAAGACAAATTCCTAATGATAATCAGTGTCTGGTTAACGAGACAGGAAAGTATCACAGCTTTTCCATTAAATAAGTAATAAATCTGAACATTACACTAATTAAAACCTTTCACAGAAAGAGAATACAGTCTGAGTTATGTACAAAAACAATTCAAGGACAAACTTTTTAAAATATAACCATCATCAGAAATATTACATTGGTGTCCATGGAGGTTTTCTGTGAGAAGGTAATGCATTGTATTTTTGCCAGACTTTTGAAGGATTATTATTACGATAATGACATTATCAGCTAAGACAGTTAACTCTATACAGAGCGGTTACTTGTACACCAACATAAACATTCCAGTGGTTTCCAAGGTAGCGTGACTTATTTCACATTCTGACACACACAAGAGTAAACAACAAACACAAACAAAAAAATGTGCAGGAAATGATGGGGTTTTTGTTCACTAAACGGTGAACTACAGTAAATTGAAAACTGAACGACAAAATTAAGGTCATGAGTAGCCTAGTTAGAGAATTTTTCCAAGTCGGCTATTTTGGCCTAAATATTGCTATTCAGGTTGAAATTTGCAGTGTAGTGAATAAAGCCCGCTACGAAGTCACATGCTGGAGCCACTAACAGGAAGGTACTATTTCAAATTAGACCAGTGATTAAAAAAGTTATATAAACAAAAATAGCAGATAGAATATTTTCATGTTATTAAAATAAAACTGTCAACCCAGGGTTTCTATTATTATGTTTACTTATATTTAGAAAATAAGTATGTAGAAATTCACACCTCTTTAACCTGAAACTGGGCACCTCCATCTTAGCTCTTTGACAATCACGGTCATAAGATCTGTTCTTTGCACCATGCAGCCAGCATAGAGAAAAGGAGAAATTAAATGTTTTGATTTCTCCTCTTCATGCGCAATGTTTGCCCTGACTTTGCCTTGTCTGTACTGGATTGTGATGTAATTTGTTAAATATTAAGGGGGCTACTACAACCTTGATGATTTCACTGAATCCAATGCTTACCCATAGGGAAGTTAGTGCACATGTGTGACTAAAACGCCACACTGAACAAATCAGTATCTCATAGACATGCATTAATTAAATGCATCTCTAAGAGGAGCATTCAGTGCCTCCATGCAGAGTGTGGAGATGCTGGACTTTGGAACTGCAATCTTTGCAGGACTAAACCCAGGAAGTCCCTCTAATAGCTGTCTAAGTGATAGCCGCTAGAGGTGGGCTTGGGAAGAAAAGGCAGTGTGACACTGCAAATCCTGCAGACAGGTTATTTGCCCCAGAACTACTAGACTAAGCAGTAGTGGTACTGGTGACTGTAGTCCCTTTAATGTCTCTGTGTTATGTATATAAATGATGCTCTGAAGCCTATTCCAGTTGAATGTATTCTGCCGTAACTAAAGTTGGAGGAATCTGGTTGATGCTAGTTGTAGATCCTTCTCTAAAAATAAAGCATTGTATCTCATTTTGGATGATGAACCTATACTGCCACACTGTTTAGTCATGCAATTAGAATGGAAGAAGAGCCCAGCCTGAATCACAATGACACAAGTTCACATCTGTTAGTTTAATACTTTCTAATAAATGAAAAAAGTCTGTTAATTGAGCTGTACATAAATAAATAAATAAAAACAAGTCATTTAATTGCAATTTCATCCCTGGGGCAAATGTTGCTAACTCTCTCTTGTTACATAGTTACATAGCTGAAAAGAAACTTGCGTCCATCAAGTTCAGCCTTCCATCAAGTTTTTGCTGTTGACCCAAAAGAAGGCAAAAAAACCCAGTCTGAAGCGCTTCCAAGTTTTCAACAAACTAAGAAAAACTTCATTTTTTACCCCAGAATGGCAGTCAGCTATCTCCTTGGATCCCTGTATATTATGCTTTTGCAAGTATTTATTCAATTGCTGTTTAAACATCTGTATGGACTGATAAAACCACCTCTTCAGGCAGAGCATTCCACATCTTTATAGTTCTTACTGTAAAAAAAAAAAACCCAAACCTTTTCTTTGCCTTAGATGAAATCTCCTTTGTTCCAGCCTAAATGCATGACCTTGTGTCCTATGTATAGTCCTGTTTATGAATAGATTTCCAGATAATGGCCAGTAACCCCAAATATATATGTATAATGTTATCGCATCCCCTTTGAGGTGCTTATTTTCCAAACTAAAGATATTTAAAAATTTCTAACCTTTTTCTTCATAACTAAAATGCTCCATTCCTTTTATCAATTTTGCAGCCCGTCTCTGCACTTTTTCTAGTGCCATGATATCCTTCTTTAGAACAGGTGCCCAAAATTGCACAGCATATTCAAGGTGTGGTGTTACCAGAGATTTATAAAGAGAAAAATTATATTTTCATCCTGAGAATGTATGCCCCTATTTATACATAACAAAACCTTACTGGCCTTAGCAACTGCAGATTGACATTGCATATTGCTGCCTAATTTGTTGTCTATAACAATTCACAAATCCTTCTCTTGTGTTGTTATCCTGAATTCACTACCATTTAGGGTGTAAGTTGCTTGTGCATTCTTTACCCCAAAGTGCATAACTTTGCATTTCTCTACATTAAATTTAATCTGCCATTTTAGTGCTCAGTCCCCCAATCTATCCAAATCCCTCTGCAGCAAAGCAATATCCTGCTCACATTTTATTACTTTACAAAGTTTTATGTCATCTGCAAACACTAAAACATGGCTTTTAATGCCTATTTCAAGATCATATATAAATATGTTAAATATAAACGGTCCCACAACAGAACCCTGAGGGACTTTTGTCCAGCTCAAAACAATTACAATTAATGACCACTCGTTGTACTCCATCCTTAAGCCTATGTTCTACCCAAGAACAAGAGTAGACCAATTTCTTTTAGTTTGAAGACTAACCTATTGTGAGGAACCGTATCAAATGCCTTGTCAAAATCCAAGTAGATCACATGCTCTGCAACACCCTGATCTATACTTCTACTTACTACATGACCTATATTTCATAAAACCATGGTGATTATTGCTAATAACAAAGTTCTTCCCAATTAATTCCTGAATATTATCCCTTAATAGTCCTTTAAATACTTTCCAGCCACAGAAGTTAAGCTCACAGGTCTATAACTTCTAGGCAAGGATTTTAAACTCTTTTTAAATATAGGAATGACATCTGCCTTCCTCCGGTACAATTACAACAGTTCTAGAACTATTGCTTTCAGGTTCATTGTTTATTTTGCCTGGCCAGCTAAAAAAGGCATGGCGTTAAAGAAAGAACATGGCTTATTACAATCTCATGGGAGTGCATGTTGTCAGCTACCAATCTTTTTTTTTTTTATATATATTCTTTATTTTTGCGCAATGAGACAAAGATGTAGTGACAGTGATGCATGGTGCAAAAACAACGCAGTAATTACATACTAAAATACATCGCACAAAGTATTAGTAAAAGCTGCGCATTTTTTTTAAATGTAAAGTTAGGTAAAGCATATATGTCAAACACAGCATATATGTCTAAATGTTAAACAAAAATGGAACAAGGATAATTGTTTTTACTTTTTTTCACATTCCACTTTGATTTCCACAAATAAGGTATGGAGCAACTCTTTAAATACTTTGCACATTGGATAGAGTATAATTTTAGCTCTTAGTTGGGTATACTTTAAGTCTTACCTGTTGGGTCAGAAGTATTGACAGTCAATTCATATGTCAGATCTGTAAGAAAGAAAGTTGGGATAAAAAAAGAAGAGTTACAATATGAATGAGTAAATACTATAATCCATATCAACACGTTAGATCTAAAAGGAATAGAACAGACCAGTTGCTTCTTATCTGTTGTATGCTAAAGACCTGTGCATAGGGTGAAGTTTATTCTGGGGCGTGTAGAAACCGTTTTCATTTTTGTATTTCCATATGATTGCATGTGTATATATACACACAGTGTCCCATAATTACATACACAATCTATAACATACCTAAAGGGACACTCAGTGCACCATTACAACTTTATTTTGTTAATGATTGATTTAATGCATCTCGATGAGGAGATGCTGATTGGCACAGCTCAGTATTTTGCTGCACATGCACAATAGCCTCATCTAGATTGAGATAATCTAGAATAGGTGTCAGCAACCTATTCCACGTGTTCCATGGAATTCAAAGCTGCCAGAGCTTAACAGGTTCTGGACTATCAGGAGTCCCAATGGAACTTTAGATCTGCTAATATAAACAGCAATTACGCATTGCAGCATTACAGGAAGTGATCTCAGATCTACTACCTACTACCACTAAACTGTTCACACTGGTATTTAGGTTCAATTTATGCTTAAGTTTTGTGATCTCAGATCACTTCCTCCCAGCATTAGTAAATGGGAATCAGCACTGGAGTAGAGCAGCAAGCAGCAGCTATCGCAGCTCCTGTCCTTGACCTGTACCTGGCTATCCTGGTCCCCACCTACTCCAGGGGAGCCACCCAGAGCTGCAGAAGAAGCCTCCTCTTCATACAAATAATACAAACAGCAAACACACAAACACGCAGTACCCACAACACAACTGACAATTCACCTCCACCCTACAAGCAGCCTCTCACATCAGTGGCGTACACATGACCCATGGGGCCCCAGCGCGAAAATTGATCCGTGGCCCCCCCGCGCTTACTCTGCGCGGGCCAGGGCCGCAACACATTGCGGTGGGCACCTGGTCGCAGGGGTTGCAGGGCTGCGACCGCGGTATGTACGCCAGTGCATGCAGATGCACACACACTTAAAGGACCACTACAGACACCCAGATCACATCAGCTCAATGAAGTGGTCTGGGTGCCAGGTCCCTCTAGTTTTCACCCTGCAGCTGAAAACATAGCAGGGTTTAATCCAGCCTCTAGTGGCTGTCTCATTGACAGCCGCTAGAGGAGGTTCCGAGATTCTAAGACACTGAACGTCCATAGGAAAGCATTGAGTAATGCTTTCCTATGGGCGGTTTAAATGCGCGTTCGGCTCTTGCTCCGGCGCTGGAGAAAGGTAAGTGCTGAAGACACACACACACACACTCTCACACACAAAAGCTAACAGACACACACATTTACTGACAGAGACACACTCAGCGACAGACATACATACACACTCACTGACAAACACACTCACTAACAGACACACACAAACACACTCAGTAACAGACACACACAGTAACACACTCATTGACACTAGCAGACACACACTCAATAACAGACACACACACACTAACACTAACACACACAAACTCTAACACTCTAACACACACTAACACTCTAACACACACTTTTTTTTTTTTTAATTTAATCCCCCAGCCTCCTTACCTTTTGGAGAGCTGAGGGGATTCTCTGGGGTCCAGTGGTGTCACCGGGCGGGCAGACAGGCTGGCGTGCGAGGGAGCACTCTCCCCTGAGTGCTCCCGCTTCAGCTCCCTCGCGCTCCCATGACGTCATCTTCCAGCTCCGGTATCAGTACGTGGCGTGCGAGGGAGCTGAAGAGGGGGCACTCAGGGGAGAGTGCTCCCTTGCGCGCCCGTCAGCCTGCCTGTCGGGTGATACCAGGGCCCCCCAGGATAACAGGCTGGCCACAGTGGCCCCCTGGTGGGTCGGGCACGGTCGCAGCCGCGACCCCGGTATGTACGCCACTGTCTCACATGCAATGCAAGCAGCCCCACACATACACACCACCAAACACACAATGTAACATATCATCAACAGCCATACACAGCCCACATTCAAAGGCATCATACACAATACCACAAACTCTTGAACGTATACTGTACAGTAGAACAGTCCACATACGCACAAATACAACACTACAAAGCAACTTCAGCACCCATAAATAACACAAGCAGAATATGGCAACATTCAGAACTCAATTTCAAAAAATGGGATCAGCACGTCACAGGGTTTAAAAATCTTGATTTGGCACAGTACTGCTAAAAGGTTGCCTACCCCTGATCTAAGCTGATGATGTCGCGATAGAGAAAAGGTAAGTTTAAACACCTTTTCATACACTTTGAGTGGGGCTGAGTACCTAAACATTGAACAAGTAACTATAGTGTTATTATTACATGTTTGCATACCTAACACTATAATGTAAAGTATTGATGCCTGGGGTGTCCCTTTAATAGCTGTTCTTTTACAGGTAATATTTAGGTTACCAAAATCACGCCTCAAAAGGTGATGCCTCATGTATACTGAAATTACAGATTTCCACGATCTATTGACAGCAATAAATAATTTTTTAGACTGACACAATTATTGCTCTGTGCTTGATGTATGGGAAAGATCTTACTGTTGGTTGTTTGTAAGAAGCAAATGATAACTTAGACAAAAACAAATTTTTTGCTACTGAAGGGATATTTGAAACCATTAAGTGATGCCATCATATAATCTTTAAAATAGGCCAATACCTTGTGTTGACTATTTTAAATGCCTTAACAGTTTTTGCTTTTCTATGAAAAAGAAAGCCCAAATTGAACAAAATATATGTCTTAGCACACAACATTCAAAAGCACAACAAAATCAAACAGTTCAAAAAACCATGAACCCTACAAAGCATTAAGACGGGAGTCACTCATTAAGCCAAACCTTTGTAGTGGGTACTTGAGTTACACGCTTTCTGCAGCTCTGCCCCTCCTCTCCCCCTCCCCCCCCAAACTTTCACTTAGGTTTGAAAATTGTGATGCAATTCTAAGATGGTCTCCTCCATGTAGAAAAACTGTGAGCTAATTAAAGGCAATGTAACGGCTTCATCTCAATGAAATGGTCACAGTGTCTATATCTCCCGGGCACCATCCTTTTGTTTCATTTTAAAGTTTTAAATGTTTAAATAGAGACCCCATTCCATCTGTGCTGCTTGGGATAAGGAGGTAGCATTAGCCTGAGTAGCAATGGGCTTTGGTAATTAGTTGATATTAGTTTGTATGTCAGCTGACCTTCATCAAACCCATCACATCTGCCATTGCTAGAATGAACTGGCATGGTTAGCAACATAATGTAATCTCTGCCTTAGCTATATCTCCAGTGGGGTACAGGGACCCCCATTTATTTTTAAACTGCTCAAAAAATGTTTAACACTGAATGGAAGGAAGGTGCCAGGGGACTCTAGGCACTATAACCAAATCACTTTTAAGTGGTACTATAGCTAAATTTGATTAAAGAACCACTCTAGGCACCCAGACCACTTCAGCTTAATGAAGTGGTCTGGGTGCCAGGTCCCTCTAGGATTAACCCTTTTTTTTTTTTTATAAACATAGCAGTTTTAGAGAAACTGCTAGGTTTATAAATGGGTTAATCCAGCCTCTAATGCCTGTCTCATTGACAGCCGCTAGAGGCGTTTGCTTGCTTCTCACTGTGAAAATCATAATTCTAAATGCTTTCCTATGAGACCGGCTGAATGCGCGCGCAGCTCCTGCCGCGTATGCGCATTCAGCCGAAGAGGAGGATCGGAGCTACCCGCGCGGCGCTGGAAAAAAAGTACGTTTAACCCCTTTCCTCTCCCCAGAGCCCGGCGGGAGGGGGACCCTGAGGGTGGGGGCACCCTCAGGCCACTATAGTGCCAGGAAAATGAGTATGTTTTCCTGGCACTATAGTGGTCCTTTAAAGCAATATTAATTAGCTGAGAATATTTTTTAAACTGAAATAGCCAGTCTGGTTGTGCTTTAAGAAGACACCCCAAGCTATTTCAGAACACTATTACCTGTGCAATGCTGCTGAAGACGGCGGATCTCAGAGTGCAAGCCTTTAAGTGTGTTGGCATGCTCCTGCTGTAGGAACAGTAGATTCTTTTGGGCACTGTGGAGCTGGTTTTCCAGGTTAGACGTGGCCATAACGAATTCACTCAGTCTTTAGGAACAGTCTTGCCATAGAAATCCAAAATTAAATTTCACTGTCAAGGAAACATAAGTGATGGTGAAAACATACATCAAAATAAAATAAAATTACCTTATTGTAAAAGGAGACGCTATCTGTATATGCCTCCTGTAATCAAAGAGTGTCTATGAATAATAATATGGGTAGGAATGAAACAGGCTACAATTATCCACACACCACTCCATTATACGGTATTGTAGAAGAGGACAAGCGTAAAGGGACACTATAGTCACCAGAACAACTACAGCTTATTGAATTTGTTCTGGTGAGTAGCATCATTCCCTTCAGGCTTGTTGCTGTAAACACTGTCTTTTCAGAGAAAATGCATTGTTTACATTGCAGCCTAGTGATAGCTTCACTGGCTACTCCTCAGATGGCTGTTAGAGATCCTTCCCGGGTCATGGCTGCCTAAAATGCATCCAAACATTCAGCGTCTCCTCCCTGTGCATGCAGACACTGAACTTTCCTCATAGAGATTCATTGATTCAATTAATCTCTATGCGAAGATGCTGATTGGCCAGGGCTGTGCTTGACTTGTGTTGGCTCTGCCCCTGATCTGCCTCTTTCACAGTCTCAGCCAATCCTATGGGGAAGCATTGTGATTGGCTCAGAATAACACTTCTGATGATGTCAGAGTGTCACGGCCCCTGGCTCGTCGCCATGTGCGTCCGTGCCCGACCGCACCAACTCACTGAGCCTACCTGCTCAGCGGCGAGCCGGGAACCGTTCCTCCATGCCGCTCGTGGAAATCCAAGATGGCGCCGACCAAGAGATCGCGTCCATCCATGGCTCCACCCTCAAAATTATACGAACGTGCGCGTGAAGTCAACGCACGTTCTGGGGTCAGAGGTCACCCTCTGACCAATCAGAGCCTAGAGAGGGATAGTTAAATCCCTAATTCACCCCAGTACCTTGCCCTGTCGTGGTTTCCTGTTCCTGGTTCCCTAGAGTGTGTTTATCTTTGTGAATATTACTTCCTGGTATCCTGATCTTGACTTTTCCCTGGTTATTCCGAATTCTGGTTCCCCTGACTTGGCTTGTTTAAACGGTATATGAGTATTTCTGGCTTCCTTGACCTCGGCTTTCCCTTTGACCATTCCCTATCTCTAACGTATTAGTCCGGCCATTCTATGGTCCGGTTTACGCTCTGTCCTTTTATTTCCTTTCCTTTTGTATGTATATGTTTACATAGTTTCTGCGTGTTGGACCACACTAGCAGCTGTGACACAGAGTCAGCTTGCAGGTCTGAGGCAGACAGGGGCAGAGCCAGCAGCATCAGGCTTAAAGACAAGTAAGATTTTACTATATTTAGGGAGGAATGAGAGGGCCAGGGGGGCTAGCTGGTGGTTTTAACAATATAGTGTCAGAAATATAGGTTTGTGTTCCTGACCGTATAGTGCTCCTTTAAGATTACATAGCTGAAAAATGCACTGTACAGCTTGTTACTAGTGTTACCCTTCCCTACTCCATAGCAACAGGACAATGAACTTGATAAGTTTCATTGTAGTTTATTAGTCCTCCTGGTGTTTCATGTGAGTAAAACAAACAGCCTATAGAATGTCTATCTAGTAGATGTGTCTAATAAAGCAAGGCACCTTTACTATCTAAAGAAAGAGACAAAAATAAAAAAGAATGGAGCAATTACAAGGGAACAGTTGAGGTTTAATGTGCACTCATCTTATACAAAATGATGTGGTGGCATTTTAGCAAAATGTTTGGAGACATTAAAGTGTATAATGACTAGACTGACATTTATTAAATACAGATTTTTAGTTTAGATCTATGCAGAGAGGGAATTGTAAAAGAAAAAGACACGTTCTTTATGTCACATCCAACTTGTCCAGACTGCGGCTGCAAAAAACGTCCAAGGACAAAACTCAACGGGCCAAAATATCCTACATGCAGAGTGTGATTTATTCCACAATGGTATAATACAAATAGGCACACATCAAAAGAAAAACATTACCCCTTGTTGCTAAAGGACATGGTCTTGTGCTTCCTGCTACAATCATAACTCAATTCCAAAATGCAGTTTTGATTCTTTGATTCTGAGATTGAGCGGTTAACTTTGTAGGCCTTGGTCTCAGCCAGGACACACCAAGGTCAGGGAAACAGAATGCATGTAAACTGTAGACAAGCCAAGTCCAGGGATACAGAAGTCAGAATAGTCAAAGAACAAACCAAGGTCAAAATACACAAAAATCAATAGAAATAATGCGCTCTTGTATAACCAAATTGGGAACCACAACAGTGCATTGAAAACGGGCTATTCTGGGATTAAATTGCTAAAATAAAGCTCTAATTAGCCCACAGATACCACATGACATCGGAATATGCATGACATTGACATGACGACTCATGCACCTTTGCGAGAGTCAGAAACTTGGAGGACCTCAGAAGTCTTAAAAGACTTTGGCATGCAGCAGCCTACTTCTCTAATACTTCCAGAGCCGGCCAGAGGGGATACTCCAGGAGCCATGTCTGGATTTCTCACAAGGTCATGGCCTCGGGGGACCATGGCCGATGAGGAGATCAAAGATTGTTGCTCGAATAGAGAGGTTATAATTCGTCTCTCTCGCCTGCAGGTTACCATGGCAATAAATTTACTGGCACTGGCTGGAAGGAGCGGTCTGCACCCACTGGGGTTCAGACATGCTGCTTCTCTCACCAGACACAAAGATTACCTGTATGTCTGTATTTGTTAATCTGTGTGTCTGTGCATCAGTGTGTTTGTGTGTACTTATGAATGTGCGTGTAATAGTGTGCATCTATGATTGCAAATAATTCCTACAGTTGGAGGGGGAAGGTAGAATTGAATGGTAGAGCACAAAATGGGCATTAGGCTTACATGGAGAACTGTTTTTTAAAATTCTGTTGCGGTAAATTTCTTTTTATTGAAAGCATTTCATTTTTTTCCCACAATAAATAATGTGAGACTCACAGGTCCCTCAGTCCTCATAAATGTGCATCGAAGCGCAGGTCCAGTTGCAGATTTATACTTAAGCAGATAAACAAAGAATATAACAACCAACCAAGATTGAATATTAATATTACAGTGTGTAGAACAAAATAATAGTGTAACACTGTTACACTATTATTTTGTTCTATATTCTTTTGTAAATCTACAGCTGTATCCTCATTTTGTATATATCTATTCTGTATTGGAGGGATTATCGCTGGGATATCCCTGGAGGAAGCGGTTACCACTGTCTATTAAGATAAGTGTTTTATATTCACTTTTTTGTTTTATGTGCAAAAAGTGACTGTTCTTGTACTATATACTTAATATTACAGTGACCTGACATGCAGAACAACCTGGCTGAATACCAGGACTTGGGAACATGTGATTGCGGGACACATGATTCGCTCAGATTATTCGCTAAAGTGAATTTACAAAAAGTAAAAAAAAAAAAAATGTTTAAAGGCCAAAGAAGCTGAATTTGAAGCATAGCTGATTTAAAAGAATTTCACCATTAAGGAAGCCGTCTGCCTTTTTTGAAGTTACCGGCCACAGCATTCGCTCTACACTACCCCATGTGTTCCTTGCAGCCCAACTACCCATTGGTAGTTGCAGGTGGAGCGGCAAAGGATCGACATGACCAGACTATCTCCGTACTTGGTATATTGAAGTTTGCCTTCCAAGCACACGGCAGTCATCCGAATCCCTAACCCCATCTGGATTTGGCTTACTGATACCAATATCGCGGAGGGGCCCCCCGCAGTCAGATACATTTTAAGACCGTGTTTAATATTTTTGAACATTTTACCTTTTGTGTGAGCACCTTAAATCTCTCACATATACTGATTATATTCGTACTTACACACTATGACCTTAGTGATGTACCACTAGTATATATAAACTTCTACCTGTTACAGTTTTTAAGTTTGTGTGGGGCTCTCACTATTAGAACAACATTTAGAAGTGAGTTTTTTGTAAACATCTCAGTTTAAGCTGCTACATGCAGATTCATTGCATTTGAAACTGTAGCAGCTTTTTTTGGGGATGTTTATGTGATTTTCTCAGCAGTTAGAATTACATGAGGTTTGATACATTTTATTATTTTAATTGCAATACATTTGGTACGAGCTTTAGAGCTACATCAGTTCTTGATAAATTTATATTCGTTGTTGTAAGCGGATTCCTGAGTTTGTTGATATAAAGTTTATTTTAACAAAATTTGATATATTCTGTATTTATGTGTATTCTTATATCTGAATCTAATTTTCTCTCACCCATTATACAACAATTAAAGGAGACAAGTTTGAAACTTATAACACTATGTTATTACACATCTGTAACATTTCAACAAATGTGATTAGTGTGTGATAATAGGTTCTACTGAAGACATGCCAATGCTGGAACCTTTGCACAAATCTGGCAGTCCATTCTTTGAATTATACCTTGCTAGGAGTAAATTAGTATCATGGTTACAAAGTCACGGACCATGGATTACCATTTTCTCCAGAGATCTTTTTACTACATTTCAGCATGGTGTCTTGCTTTTAGTATAAAAACTTGCTAGCTTTTCATCTACTAACAGAGGTTAAATCCCTCATCATCATTAGGAGCAAGCAGATACCTCATCTATTTTCCTTTCTTCCACACAGGCCAAATGGTTCCTCTCACTTGATTTTGCTTCTAGGCAGTTAGCGACAGATAATATAATAGATCATATGTCTCATCCACGTTAGTACAAAATCCATTAATCTGAGCCATCAAATTATTATACTTAGAGTTTTGCACGGTAGCTGCTTCTGTTTTGTATTATTATGGTTCAGAACAACCAGTTGTATTGTGATGATATCCTTAGGACTTATCATTGAATGTACTGGTAAGTCATATCAGTCCACCTACTTCTTGTACATTTCCATTTGTATATGTTGCTCCATTTTACCTCTTTTTCCCCTTCATCTAAGTATGTACCCATTATGTTTAGTAAACTTTTGAGAATGAAAATAAAAGGAAAGAAAGGAAGCTCAACACACTACCAATGGGCTTAAGTCATCAAAACATGCTGCTATCCTTTCACTGGTGAACTGATAGTTAACCAAGTTAGTCTATCTGTTGAGCTTATAATTGGATTGAATCAATGAAGACATTGCTTGGCATGTAATGAATTATCCGGTAATTTCCATAATTTTCAGCTCTGCTATTTTGGCCCAGTTGTTCAATAATAAATATGACTATTTACTACATAACTTTTGACTCTTAACTCATATGATGAGTAATACACCAAAAGTAAAGTGATGTAAAACACAGAGAGAAAACACAGACCACTTTTGTGATAGTAATAATATAGCACACATATATTGGACCTAGATTCCCCCCGCCCCCAACCCACGAAGGCACTGAAATATCTGCAACAGATAACTTTTATAAATTTCAGCCACTGTATTTCAATCATTACGGCCAGCTGCAAATGTTAACGGTGATACAAGTAAAACACTACCAGTTAAGATCTCCTAGAGTAGTCCCACATGTTTTAATATGATTGTTTGGGGTACCCCTTTTAATCATTATATTTAACGTGTGAGACTATTAAAAAAAAAGGACAAAGAATGTTTAAAAATTAAATGAACACTATAGGTACCTAGATCACTTCATTTCAAGTCTTGGTGCATTGTCCCTGTCCCCTTAAACTTGCAAGTGTTTATATTGCAGGATTAAGACTGCCTCTAGTGGCTGTCTACCAAGCAGACACTAAAGGAGCTTCCTGCGGATTCACAAAATTTAACTCAGTGAAACGACGCAGGGCTTCTTCACACTTTGCATCTTGCAAAATCCCATAGGAAAGCATAGATTTAATACTTCCCTATGTGGCGATCCTAATGTCCGCACGACGATCGCTGCGCATGCACATTAGGTTCCTCCTCGTTATGACATGAGAGGAAGCACAGGCAGAGGCAGCACTGATGGACTTCGGAGCTGGAATCAGGAAAGGGATTTAAATTTATGTCCTATTATGACAAAAAAATTTAATCAGCTCAAGTAACCTATATATTGTAAGATGAATACAGCAACCCCACAGTTATCTCAATAGAAAAATATAGATAGAGAACTATGTGAGAGCCAGGTAGTTGTTGGAGGGTGGGTGACTTTAAATGCATTAGTATATAAATTATAAATATCGTTTCATGGGGGGGGGGGGGCTGCACTCTTCGGTTTTCATTTAAAATCCCCAAAAAATTTTGGGGGTACACATTAAAATAGAAATAAATGTTTCAGCCCCACTCTGGGCTTTCCTCAGGATAAAAAAATACATACACCTATGTATGAGTTTGTTGATTCTGAAGAAAGCCCAGAGTGGGGCTGAAACGTTGATTTCTAGTTTAATGTATACCCAATAAAACTATTTGGATTTTAAATGAAAACTGAGGAGTGCAGCCATCATTTTGGATATTCTATGTGAAACCAGCCAGCCTGCTGACTTATGCACCCGGCATTAGTGATGTCCCGAACTGTTTGCCACAGACTCATCATTGAGTAAACTTTGACCCTGTACCTCACAGTCAGCAGACACATTCCAGCCAATCAGCAGAAGACCCTCCCTCCCAGACCCTCTCACCTCCTGGACAGCTCACTAAGAATGCAGCTTCACAATGGATGCTGTCCAGGAGGTGGGAGGGAGGGTCTGCTGCTGATTGGCTGGAATGTGTCTGCTGACTGTGAGGTACAGGGTTAAAGTTTACTCAATGATGAGTCCGTGGCGAACCATTTACGGCGAACCGTTCGGCGAACAGTTCGGGATATCACTACCCGGCATTATCAAAGAAAGCATGAGTGCAAGGAACCTTGTTGTTTGTTATATATATTTATTTATTTTTTTTGATCCTGAAGAAAGTGCCCCAGAGGGACTGAAATGTTGATTTTTAATGGGACTACAATAAAGTATTGAATTGTATTTGAAGACTGTGAGTGCAGCCACCTTTGTATAACATATATATTATATTGTTATATATATTTATATTGTTATGGGAAGGGAGCTTTGTGACTGAACGGTAGGTGCAGGTTACTAAAGAGTTACGGGTATGTAAATAAGGAGGTGGAAAATGGGTAAGATATGAGGGTGCGGTAAGTGTGCCTATGAGTAGACATATGACAAAGTTGGTCAATCATTACATGAAATTCAGTTAGTGAGGAGAATGTGATTTGGTGGGTGGCTGTATGTGACTACATCTGCCTTCAAAGGTGAGGCACCTGGGAGCACTGCACACCTCTTAATCCTACTTCGCTCAATAATAAGTGCCAAGTTCCTTTTAAATCTTTAAGGCAAACTCAACAAATGTATTTTTTTGTGTGTCTCCCAAAATATCTTCTGCATAAGTTACTAAAGTTAGCATGTTTGAGACCACAATATTTTGCATACACTCAGGCACAAGTTGAAAAAAATCTTACAATGTAATTATTAAAAGCTAGTTAATAACTGACTTAGACAGGACTTTACTACATTTACCCATTCATTAATTTGTGAGCATGTTATGCATCATCTATTCACCGCCTGCAAAACACAGTCTTCAAGAGTTTCTGGAATGATAGATAATGAGTTTAGCAGCTGCACTGTGATTTTTAAAGCAGGAACTCTCTGCACGGTCCATAGCAGGAGGTATTTTGCCATAATTATTGAGGTTTGAAAAGTACTGCAAGACTGCATTAGTTTATTTTTAGATCAGCAGCATATTGTATAATTATATTTTATAAAGAAATTGGTCCTCCTGAGATTGTAAACACAAAGTAACAAGGTTTTTTTTTTAGAACAAAAATTAGAACAATGTATTGTCTTATGAATTTTTTTTAATTTTTTTTTAAATAATGACCCAATTTGTTTGATGTAAAATCATAAGTGTTTTTGCCTGTCATCAAGATGGCAATATAATGATCAGCCAGGTAATTCATCATGCATGGATACTTATAGAGAGAAATGGATAGAGAAGTACAATTAACCCCCCATGAACTAAATTTTACACAATCATTAAATCTGGTCCCTGAAGAGACCTAGTGCCAGGCACTGAATATCCAGCTTACTTTGCACCCACAGCATAGCACTAGGCAATTGGTGTAATATGGGCAGAATGTCCTGGGATAGTCTAAAGCATCCAACCAGAAGCCTAAATACTGGTACCTTACATGCCTGCCATGTTAACTCATGGCATACTGATCGAAGCACAGCAATATTAGCATACACCCCCTAATTCTTCTCTTTTTAAGCATATAACTGGTGTAAAAGTGAATCATGTGATTACATCTAATCATCTGGCAGAGCTGGATTCAATGAATAATGGTCTTGTCATTTCTCCATGTTTATGGAGATGGACATGAATGATACTATAAAAAGGTTAAAAAAAATCCTAAAAATAAAAACAAACAAAAACAACATGCAAAATAGTATATTTCCTTAACCAGTGGCACAGATTTGTAACACAAAAAGAGTCAAAATGCCATATTTTAAATATTGCGGTTTATCAAATTTATGTTTTCAGGGGGTTTAGCCACTCTAGGAAATGTATGTTTTCATGAGGGTAATTTGATTGTTTGCTGCTAAACTGGCCCAAAGAAAGGCAGGCAGACAAAATTCCAAGTCTAGAAACTAAAATATATTTTCTTGTAATCTACAATTTCGCATAACTACCCATGCGGGTAAAAGGCAATGTAACTAACCTTTAATTTTTCATACATAAAATATGAAAATGTTTATAACTACATAATGTGTATGTGTCAAAGACGCATGACAACTAAAAAGAATTACTATCAACTTAGACTAAAATAGATGGTAAAAAGGCCAGAGCAGAGGGAAAAATGTCCCATGTGAAAAGCCAGGAAACGCCTATTTTTCAGTAATGTCTATAGGCAAGTTATCGGCAAGGCTATCACAAAATTACAAATGTGAAAACATAAATAGGCATCTACCTAATTCGTCTCCTAAAATTTACAACCAGAATGACAAATCATATAAGACCTGGAACTGATGAAGATGAGCATTATGGCTCTATAGGGATGTAGATGAAGACAAAAGGGGTGTAGCAAACAAAATAGTATTCAGATCAAAAAGGCAAGGTGATATATGTGTGTCTTTTTGGAAATACATATATATATATATATCTACAATTATACTCCTGTGTAGCAACTGCTATTTATGGCTGCAGTCCTTAACACAGCCCTATCACCAAACAATGACAAGCCAGAAGAAAGGCAGGGGAAACTAAATAAATTACTTTTGTTTGTTATAGAGTAAACTGTGGCAGATAAAAAGTTAAAGTGCAAAATATAGGCAGAAAAAATGCTAAAGGAGAATTGAGCTGAACTGGAGCATTTTTCCAGCTTAGCTATTTTTGGATTGTAATGTGCAATTCAGTGTTCGTTTCACCATAGTTTGCCAATTAAATCCAATGTATTACATATAATTTTGTATTGTAATTTTAGTAGTCTACTGATTACATTCTAAAACTCCATAAAAAGAAGATATTAAAAGGAGCTCAGAAATATAGGGTTTTTTTTGCACACTTTTGACAGTAAAAAATTATAATATTTACTGTAAACAAAATAACAGGAATCAACAAAATAGTGATAGCATATCACATAAAATTATACCCCTTTACTTTGGGGAAAATATCAGTCATTCTTTATTTACTATAAATAAAAGCTAGGCAGACTATGTAACCCTACATTGATTTGTTTGCCTTTGTATAGTTTTTAAATGAACCTATAAAAAAAAGAAAACAGCTCCTTTCTACAGATAATTGCCAGGGATTAAATTGCAGATATGGACAGATGGGCTGGATTTGGAAAAACTGCTAAGAGATAATAAAACAAGGGATACATTTATCACAAGTAATGGATATGGCCCCATGGCTGATGTCATTGAATAATCCCAGGAGATTGCATGGTAGGTCATAATGGCACAAGGCTAAATCACTGCTCTCTTTGTATGAGCCATGAAGTCATAAATTATTCATCCCATTTTAGCATCTTACTGTAAAATTAGTATGGAATGCAGGAATCTTACCCAAATATGATGTCAACATCTAAGTCAATTTGTGAAACAATGATTTTAGATCACAATAGCCATGATGTACTCTATCAAGCAGGAATTTCTGAAGAATACCTCTGACACCCAAGTAAAATGTGTTCACCATAAAATTGCAAGGTTCTTTTGTACAGTTGTGTAGACATGAAAAATAGTAAAATCATCATGCTGCAAATACACATAGCTATTTATTCAGAAATGCGTGTACTCAGATGTGTACAGGACCACGAGCAGCACTAGAGGACCGTGCTTAAAAGCATAATGAAGAAGACATCACAGTAAGTAATAATGACAGCAGCACCCCTGCCACACCATCAGAAAAGTGAATCAAGGTGGAGATGCGTTCTGAACATTATACAAACTGTCAGGTATCTGCAATGCGGATTCCAATAGTTACTCTGAACATACCTACAGACAGCAAGGGGTTATATAACCATGGAGTGTCCATGCGTCTTCAATAAATCGGTGTTTGGCCACGCCATAAAGCTGCAGATAACTCACCCACGGATTTCAGCACCACGTGTGGAAGGGTCAGCTCATAGGGAGCGCGCACAGCAGAGAGGTGACATCCTCAGGATGGGTATCAGGCGCCTGGAGACACTGCCTGCCACATGTCCACACCCTGTCTTAATGTGAGCACAGGAGGACTATGGGCCCCTCTGGCGAGCAGAGGCTGAGGAGGAAAACGCCCTTCACATCTCGGTGGGTTATACGGATCGTTTATTCCAAGGCTAGTGATGACGAGAGGAGGAGGGGATGAGCACAAGACACTGCCCCTCCCATTAACTCTACATCAAATGCAGAACTGAAAACTAACCCTAAAAATAGCTGGGCACCACATCTGATGGGCAGAGTACAGATACATTGCACTGCAATATACAGGCTGGCTAACTAGCGGTATTCTCCAGTAAGGGAGCACCTGCTGCCAGAGTATTGGACACAATCACACCAACAAGAATGTGTTAACACCAGTTTCCAAACATAAAAAATGTAAATAAAATTAATAAATAAATATATATTTTATATACATACACACAAACACACTTTCAGCGAACAAGTGTAATGCACACTATATGGTGTATATATGACCTCTTAAACAATTAACAAAAACTGATTGGGGTCAAAGACTGTTCTATAGATTCTTCAATATCTTATATCATTAGAGGACACATTAAGACGGTAAAAACAAGAGCTAATGTGTGGCAAAGTGATAAATATTGAGCAATCACGGAAACCATCAGGGCTTGGATTGGCTTGTTAACCTCAATAATATGGTGTATGTGATGTTCATACATATATTACTTTAATTGTAAAATAAATAAGGAATGTTTTATATTGTTCTTTAAGAAGAGCACTATTTAGGTTGTAAGAGACTGTTTAACCTGTTTAACCTTAAACGCAATGTTACAAAATACTGTAGCTAAATAGATTCTGTGATCATTATATATTACCAATACTTCTAAATATGGACCTGCCGTACAGGTGTCATATTTTCAGAAAACTAAGCTGGTACGCATGGGGACATTTTTCTTTTTAAACAGCTGGCAAACACCTGCCTACATTATCCTACAGATGTTGTCGGAAAAAAAACCCAGTTAATATCAGAGTAGCCCTTTTATCTTCTCTAATCTCAGTAAATCTCTGTACATTTGCTGCAGTGCTGTTCCACATTTCCATGGGATGTGTCCTGGTGTTTTTAATAATTAATATGCTAATGGCCAGATCATATTTAAAGACAAAGAACTGTCACAAAGCATTTGGCATTCTGTAGCTTGGTTAGATCATTTGCTCTTACATTCATTTTTCAAGCCTCTTCAACTAACTCAATGCAGGTGTACAAAAAAGGTCACTATTCTGCATTTTTAAACCAGTGAAGAAAACCATCACCTACCTATACGGTCAACCAGTGGTGCTATTTGTGGAAGCACTAAAGTAGCCACTGCTCCAGGGTTACATAATATTGAGTTTATGTATAAAATGCACATCTAGGGCAAGGCTACACAAATATGAGGTTGTCATAGAAACCAATTGACATTGTCTACAAGGTATTTCCCTCCCCAAAACCCCTTCAGCTTATTGTATTTCTTATGGGGGCAGGCGTGTCCAGGCACCATATTAAGTTCGGGGATTTAACTCTAAAGTTGGATCATCAAACAACCAACACAGCTAAACTCAGTTTTTATCCTCTCTGTCTTCTGCACGTCTGTTTCACTTCTCTGACTTTAGGTATACATTTATTTTGCTCCATTAGAATCTTAGATAATATTGGCTACATTCAACACAGCAGCCACACAGATTTATAAAGTGAGCAAGTCTCTATTACTTCAACAAAAACAATACAAAGTAATTGATTACTGATTACCACAACCAGGCACTTTAACAGAAAACCCTGTTTCCTGAACAAACATGGCAGTTTTTACTTATGTGTTAGCTCTTCCTCTCACAACAGGAAATAAAAATCGCAAATTGGAATAAATTTCACCCCTTCCCCATCATCCCCATCAGGCAATAGTTTTTCCTGTCCGCTTAAGCAGACTTTTTCTATTGTGCTCACAGGCCAATATTTTTTAGGTCCATCCAGGAATCAGCACATATGTAATAGTTGCCTCCCTGGGTATCCTAGTTAGTGACCAAGGGACTGGCCTAATTCTATCCCTGATGGGATAATGACAGTGGTCCACTGGATACATGAGGCCAAGCCAGGGCTATGCTTTTTTTTTTTTTATCTGAAGACCAAGTAAACACCACTTACATAAGATGACTACCTAGGTATGCATCATTTATGTATACCACCATGTCCAGGGTCTGTTTTAAAACTTAACCTACTATTGAGGATGAATAGCATTTGGGGTAAGGAAGCCTATAGTTTAAACAGTTTAGGGTCTGTCAGTTGTTCAAATCCCCATGTGCCGCTGAAATTCAGGCCTGCAGCAGTTCATCTGTCTCCATGGATGTTTAGCTTGTTTCTCCACCTCAAGTATGTACATTAGATATTTAGATTAAAGAAGTAGAAGTATCCGGGTTTCTGTTCTTTCAGTTCCTCTCAGTTGCTTACATTGGGCTTCCTTTTAATATGTCAAATTTAGGAGAGACTTTTTTGGTGAGCATTTAAGTTTATATAGGTAATTTCCAATTATGCATTTAAGTTCCATGTAAGGAGTGCTGCTAATAGATATCCTGGCTGTGTAAAATCTAGTACAAGGATCAGCAACCTATGGCACATGCTTGGCACTCGAGGTGCCTTTGCACGGCACTCAAGGCTGCCAGAGCCACAAAGGCTCTGGCCTATCGAGTCCCAGTGGGACTTTGGTGATCTCAGATCACCTCCACTCAGCACTTGTGAAGGGTTCTCCACTTTTGAGTAGATCAGTCTGCAGCAGCTATCACAGCTACTGCCTTTGACCTACACTAGGCCAGCCCTGACCCCACTTGGAAGACACCCACACGGCTAGATATCCACATAGCTGAAAAAGAAGCCTCCCCATCATACAAATAGTCCACACACAAACACACACAGTCCCCACAAACAAAACACCACTGATAATCCACGCACACAACCCCACAAGCAATACCACAAGCAGCTCCACACATACACACACCATCAAACACACTACGTGACATATCCTGCACACACACACACACACAAAATTCAATAAGCAGTCCACATTCATAGGTATAATACAGAATACCACAAGTTACTCATGAGCATATACAATATAACAGTCCACATACACACAAATACAATACTACAAAGCAGCTGCAGCATCCACAAATAACACAAGCAGAATACAGTAACATGCACACCTCAGCTTAAAAAAAAAAAAAAAAAAATTTGGAACAGTACTTCTAAAAGATTGCCTACCCCTGGTCTAGTACATGAGTTTTTCTTGTGTTAGTCTAGACTTGTTTCGTTAGCATGACCTTAATTCCTACCTGGCACTATAATTCTCCAGGATATTTCCTATATTTGAATATCAGGGGGTTGCTGACCTGCAGCCTTTGGGGTAAAATAACTTGTCTAACTAGCAGATATGACAATATCCAATGGATTGCTTGTTTGGGTTTGATAAGGCATATTATGTATGTGCAGCTCAATAATTTAATAATAATGTTTTTTATAACCATTAGCTGCATTTGAACTCTGTCCCTCCCTCTATATATACAGCTTGAGTATTACCCATAAGTAAATGCTGCCATGTTTGATCAGGAATAAGCAAACTTGTTTCATACTTACTGTAAGTTTATTTTCCTGATCATTATATATGGTAGCATTTCGTTCCCACCCATCTACTTGGATGAAGCCAGTTACAAAGACTGCCTGACGGGGAAGGGGTAGATTTAGTTCTGTTTCTTGTCCTTTCTGTTGTGAGGGGAGGAGCTAACCCATGAGTAAATGCTGCCATGTAAATGATCATGAAAAGAAAATTATGGTAAGTATAAAACAATTTTCCTTAATATAGCTTATTTTGAATATATGAAAAAATGGCTATTTACAGTCTCCTTTAAAAAAGTGAAACTATGTGGTTTATTTTCTAAACAAGGAAGTGCAATGGTGAAATAATCAAATTGCAAACTGCAGAACAAAACAGCCCAAGATGGAAGAATTGTTGAAACTGAAAATTTGGCCTGATGTACTATTTTGGCATATTTTTGTTTTCCGTTCACCATAATTTACTTTCCCAGGGAAATAAACCCATGCAAAACTGTTGAAGTACATGTACCTCTTCCAACGGCTCCAAAACCCACAGTTTCATGGTTATAGTTCGATAAAGGTTCCATTGAACTGAAATGCTGTGCCCCCATGCAACAATGAAAAAAGAATATCATTAAGTTAGCATATTTTTCGTGTATAAGACAACCCCTATTTTTTGAGCCCAAAATTAAGAAATCAATATTTTAAACATCAAATAAAACTTTGATATTTAAGAGGTGACTTCTGAAGAGAACAACACACTTCTGATTTTCATGCCTCCCCTGTGCTACGGTACTCTGTAAAGTTAATGGCTCCATAGTGCATGCTGGGAGACTACAGCTCCCACAATACAGCAGGTAGTGTGAGGGCATGCTGGGACATATCAGTAGTATTCACTCTGCTTACTGATTCCCATTTCCTCCCCCATGAATATTAATCAGAAAGCAAGACCTATCTGAGGTGGAGCATACCTTAATATGGCTGCCCCTTTTATGGTGTGGCATGTCTCTGGAGCTCTGTTGGTGGTAAGTGCTGATGTCTGCTGCAGCTCCCACACATATAGGGACCTCTTCCTCCTTGCCACAGGATTCAGAAGTGGATTAGCAAGAGCAAGGCTTGATATGTGAGTCCCGCGCACAAGTGTATTTTTTTTTAACCCATACAGTGACATGCCATGTTTAAGACGACACCCAATTTTAGACTAAAAACTATTTTTAGGAAACAAACAAACAAAACAGTCATATACATGGAAAAATATGGTAAGTAATGTTACTGTACAAGATCCAGGGGAGATTGTAGACACTTTCTTAATATTCCAACTAAGCTGCAGCCAAACAGGGGGGCCGCAGCACAATATGTAGATAAAAATGGCAGTGTGCTCAAAGTAGTATCCATAAGCAGACTTTATATGTGTCAAGGTTAAAACAATGCTAGAGCTCTTCTATTGAACCTTTATCAAGCCAGGACTGTAGCTGCAACCCATCTTTTTAAATATATCTTTGTAAACATACATGACTGGTCACTTACACATATAAATCACATATAAAAAGGCACACATATTACTCTTTTAAATTCACACCATTAATTTCTATTTTATCTTCAAAAAAGGGGTGGTGTGATGTCTCCCAGTCTGAATGCAGTGACAGTTTACTAGACCGTTGATAAAGTCCTCCTGCATAGTGGGGCATTCCCTACCTCCTGCAACAAATATAGGGGACTGACAACAAAACTGTTTATATAAGCAGTCTGATGCACAGAACACAATGCGGAATGCGGGGAAAAAACATACAATTTATAGGTGTCTTAAAATGGCTGCAGATACTGCTATATTATTATTTCAAATAAAACGTGTATTTGGATAGTAGTTATTATATTGCTGATAGTTGATGAAAATGAGCTATAGCAAATTAATAATGTGGGGCTTTACTTGGTGGAAGATCTTTAATGGATCTCTTGTTGTCAAAAGCATTTATTTATCTTCCGATAAGGAAGAGGAGGTTATAACTCCAAGGACCATATTACAATTCTAAGGAAAATACCCAAGTTAGTATCTTGCAAAAAAAAAAAAAGGATACCCAGCTATAGTAACATCCATCAGATTAAAAGTCTCCATGAAACCGTTTGGATTCATTAAAACTTGCAAAAAATCCATCGGGTGCTTCGGGAACATTTGGTGCTAAGGAATATTTATAATTTAGTTTCATAATTTTAGAGTCAAAGGCATACCTTGCTCATGGTGGTTTTTCCTTAGTCTCTTAAGGATAATAATCAAAGACTATGTAAAAATAAATAAAAATCAGACATTGCAGAACCCCTGCTAGGATTGCATAAATTGGAAGGGGATGATCACGTACAAGCAGTGTGTCCTCACAGCCCTGTGACAGCAGGAATGTCCTGATTATAGGTCAGTCATTCAATTATATTTCAAACAGAAGGCACACAGCACGGCCAACTACAGCAGATGTCAATGATATGTCATTCACATTTTACAATAATTCAAATTTAAAGCCATCAAGAATGCAAATTTTAAACCATCTCAATAATTGGGAACCAATTTTATACAAGAGATTAAGAGTATTAAGGTAAAAGTGCACCCGGGGGCCGCTCGGCACCAACACAACTTCATTTAGATGAAGTTGTTTGGTGCTCAGAGTGTCCCTTTAAGCTTAGTCCACAAAAATAGTGTATCCACTTACAATTGTAACCATTTGGTTAAACACAATTGATATAATGTATCAGCTAAAGTCTGCAGCCTCCTGCCTATAATAAACAGGAGTCACTAGGACCTGGCTGTCAAATGATATAGTACTAAAATACATAGGGATCAAATTACGTCAAAGACCACTCAGACAGTTCTATGGTAGTGTCAACAGATGATCTATGGATCTGTAAAGAAGAAAATAACATCGATTGTGCTCTCCGTTTTGAACAGTTATTGAGAATAACACAGATTTAAAACACTCACAGTAAGGAGTTCTGATCTACCTTCACAAATCGGTTAACTGAGGGATTGTTGGAAGTGGGCAGCAGCAGTAAAGGACTGTGTTCCCTGACAAGTGTCTCGATCACAGCAGTATTGTGAGGGTTTTTAATCTATGTTTTAATATCAATAAATATTCAAAACAAAGAGCACTATGGATCTGATAACGTACTAAAACAGTGATTAGATCCCTATGTATTTTAGTACTTTATAATTTGACAGCCAATCCCTAAAACAGGAGCCTGCAGCTTTTTGCTGATACATTATATCAAGTGTGTTTAACCAAGTGGTTACAATTGTAAGTTGATACATTATTTTTCTGGCGTTAGCTTAACCCCTTAAGGACACATAACATGTGTGACATGTCATGATTCCCTTTTATTCCAGAAGTTTGGTCCTTAAGGGATTAAAGGGAAACTATAGTGCCAGGAAAACAAATTTGTTTTACTGGCACTATAGCTCTCTATAGTGGCAATGGCCTCGCTCGCATTGGTATTTCCCCCATAGGAAAGCATGTATAATATTTTCCTATAGGGTTTTACATTTTGCTGGATGTCCTCATGTATAGCATGAGGACGTCCAGCGTCAGTTAGGTGACCAAAAGTTACCTAACAGCCCGGAAGTCCCACTAGTGGCTGTCTGGTAGACAGCCTCTAGAGGTGGAGTTAACCCTCAAAACTGCAATAATTATCTTTCCAGGGTTAAGGGACCTGGGACTATGCACCAGGCCACTTCAATCAGCTGAAGTGGTTTGGCTGCCTATAGTGTCCCTTTAACTATCTTTGGTGTTTTCGTATGTATATGGATTTATTCATCTGTATATAATAATAAACAGACCTGATGTAACAATCTAAATTTTTTCATATCACTTTTTCTCAGTAGGCATTTGTTGATTTGATGTGAATACAAATTTTACAGAGGTATATGCTGTAGCTATATATGATATAATCTATGAATATACTGTCTGTACAGTATGCTAAGTATATGACGCTTATAGAGGTATATACTGAACATATATTATAGAGTATATAAATATGCTGTTTTTTAAGTAAGCTATGAATAGCTTACACAGGTATTAACCATACATATAAGATATATTATATAAATATAGTAGAGTATTCAGAATACAGAATGTTACAGATATGAATCATATAGGTATATACTGTATATATGATAAAATAAATATGATGTTTAACAATAAGCCTCTTACTTTAGTAGATATTGTCCATTCATATGATACATAATTAAATATATTGTCTATACAGTAGGCTATGAATATGACTCTTACGGAGGTAGATATTGTAAATAATACTGTTGGCCATACAATATGCTATGACTCTTACAGAGGTGTATGTACTGTATATTTTAATATACATATATTGTCTATACACTATGCTATGACTCTACCAGGTAGATACTGTAAATAATTATGATATATATATATATATATATATATATACACATACACACACACACACACATACATATACACACATTGTGCTATGTTTATTACAGAGGTAGATACTGTAAATAATTGTATTATAAATATATTGTCTATACAGTAAGTTATGACTCTACCAGAGGTAGATACTGTACATAATTGTGACGTAATATATAAATGTACACGGTATGCTATAATTATTACAGAGGTAGATACTGTAAATATAATATAAATATACACAGTATGCTATGATGACAGAGGTAGATACTGTAAATATGATAGCTATACATTATGGTATGACAGATGTATATACTGTAAATCTAATATATATATACACAGTATGCTATGAGAGGTAGATACTGTAAATAAATATAATATATAGACAGTATACTATGAGAGGTATATACTGTAAATATAATACAATATATACACAGTATGCTATGACAGAGGTAGATACTGTAAATATATGATATCTATACATTATGCTATGACAGAGGTATATACTGTAAACATAATAATATATATATATATATATATATATATATATATATATATATATAGACACACAGACACAGTATGCTATGACAGAGGTAGATACTGTAAATAAACGTAATATTTATACACAGTATGCTATCAGAGGTAGATACTGTAAATAAATATAATTTATACACAGTATGCTATGAGAGGTAGATACTGTATATAAATATAATTTATACACAGTATGCTGAGGTAGATACTGTAAATAGAATATAATATGATATCTATACATTATGCTATGAGAGGTATATATTGTAAATATATCTATACACAGTATGCTATTATTATTGTCTGTGCTGTGTGCTCGGTAAGCAGATACACTATGTATATATAGTATATACTGTAAATATAATATAATATATACACAGTATGCTATGACAGAGGTATATACTGTAAATATAATACAATATATATATATATATATACACAGTATGCTATGACAGAGGTAGATACTGTAAATATAATATCTATACACAGTATTCTATGATTATTATCAATGTCTGTGCTGTGTGCTCGGTAAGCAGATACACTATGTATATATACAGTATGGTATAGTATAGTATGGTATAGTATGGTATGGTATGGTACGATATGGTACGGTATGTTCTTACAGGGCGGGTGTCACAGTGATGCCGTGCTGGGGGTCATGTCCTGTCTCCCGGTGCAGTGTGTCCGCCGGCCGGCCGGCCCTCTCCTATTATCTCCCTGAGCGACCAGTCACAATAAAGCAGTGCATGATGGGAAGGCTGCCGGTGCCCGCACGTCGCTCACAGCAGGCTGAGCACTCGGTATGATAGAGGGGGGAGGTGGGGGCTCGGTGTGGAGGAGCGGCTCTCCGTGTCACGGGGCTCCCGGTTTGTGCCGGTTTATTGTTGGTTCACGGGGAACACGCAAGCGCAGGGCTCAGGTGCAATGCGGTCACCATAGCAACGGGTTGAACCAGGAAGACCGACCAGGGGGTATTGTTACTAGGTCTGTCGCTGGGGGCTGCAGTGAGCAGCATTCCAGGACTGATAGACAATAGACTGATGGACTGCACTCATTGAGATGCTCTCTGAGGCTCCATGGCTATGCTTGTACTGACAGGTCTATTCACTCAGTACGAATTCAAAGCGACACTATAGGGACACTATAGTCACCAAAACAACTTTAGTTTAAAGGAACTGGTTTAGTGTATAGATCATGCCCTGCAGTCTCACTGCTCAATTCACTGTCATTTAGGAGTTAAACCACTTTTGTTTCTGTTTATGCAGCGATAGCCACATCACCCCGACTGTGACTGACATAGCCTGCGTGAAAAAAAAATGGTTTCATTTTCAATCAGATATTACACTACTTTAGATGTTTTTATTTTCTGCTTTCTAAATTGAACTTTAATTACATACAGGAGGCTCTAGAAGAGTATTAGAGCAGGAGATACAAAATTCTTAAAGGAACACTATAAGGTCAGGAACACAAACATGTATTTCTACCCTAATGTGTTAAAACACCATCAAGCCCCCTTAAAAATAGTAAAATATGACCTTTATTCCAGTCTGCTGCTGCTGGCTCTGCCCCTGATCTGCCTGCATGGCTGACATTATCAGAAGTGTTGATCAAAGCCAATCACAATGTTTTCCTATAGCAGAGCATTGAATTGGCTGAGCTTGTCAGGGAGGCAGATTGGGGGCAGAGCCAGCACAAGCAAACACAGCCCTAGCCAATCAGCATCTCCTCCTAAAGAATCAATGCATCTCTATGAGGAAAACTCAGTGTCACTGAATGGCAATGCTGCACACTGTGCAGCGCTGCCCCAGGAAGCACCTCTAGCTTTCATCTGAGAAGTGTCCAGTGAAGATGTGTCCTTAGACTGTAATGTAAATACTGTATTTTCTCACAAAATACAGTGTTTACTGCAAAAAGCCTGCAGGGAATGATTATACTCACCAGAAGAAATACAATAACCTGTAGTTTTTCTGGTGACTATAGTGTTCCTTCAATTAACCAGAACGTGCCATAAAGAAGTGTAAACATTAGAGCTCACTTTTTAGGAAGTGTTTAGGAAGGCTGAGTAAGTCACATGCAGTGAGGTAAGTCACATGCAGGGAGGTGTGACCAGGGCCGGACTGGGGATTCCAAAGCAGCCCTGGAAAAAAAATAAAAAAATCTATGCCAGCCCCATAAGTCATTGCGCCATATATTGTCGCATGTATGTCTTGCCACCCTAGATGATTGATATTTATATCACACACCATGACAGACAGAGACACACACACCATGACATAGACAGACACACTCAATGACACAGACACACATTGCATGACACAGACAGAGACACACACATCATGACACAGACGCACACACCATGACACAGACACACGCACACAATGACACAGACACACACATACACTCACACTGACACACATAATTGCTACCTGTGTGCTGGCATGGGTAGCTCTGATGGCGGACGAATGGGGGAGCTGGCTCTTCTTGCGACCGCAGAGGGAGCTCTTTTGGCGGCCGCAGGGGGAGCTGACTGTTCTGTCTCTGCTCCCCCTCCCCAGCGCACTGCTTAATGAGACCGGGGCCGGAATATGACATCATATTCCGGCCCCGGTCTCATTAAGCGGCGTGCTGGGGAGGGGGAGCAGAGACAGAACAGCCAGTTCCCCCTGCGGCCGCCAAAAGAGCTCCCTCTGCGGCCGCAAGAAGAGCCAGCTGTCTGCCCGGCCCCAGGTGCCGACGGCCCACCGGGAAATTTCCTGGTATCCCGGTGGGCCAGTCCGGCCCTGGGTGTGACTATGGCTGGGTAAACAAATGTCCATATTGTGTTAAGCCCACCACTACATCACAGTACCCCAATATCGGTGGGTCCTACACTCATTTTAACATGGGAGACTGCAATGCTTATTGTTTAAACTGCTTCCAGATACTTTCCTCAATTTATCTGTGGTCACCTCCAAAGAGGCACCAATAGTAGGCTACTACAGTGGATGGGAGGGGTTCTCAGCCAAATAGAAATCTGGTCTGGATTCCAAATCAACACAGAAAAAAGGGGAATTAGGGGCACAACTGGAGTACAGATTTCTAAGTAGTGGTGCTGCCGTAAATTCTATAATACATACAAAATACATTTTAGGGAACAGCACACACACAGGTAGCCATGTAAAATGTAAAACTAATTTTGTGTGTGCTGTTCCTAATCTGTATTTTGTATATAGTTTGGTCTTTATGACAATACCAATATATCCATTAACCCCTTAATGACGAATGACTTACCCGGTCCGTCATGCTGGGAAAGCACTTAACGCCAGACGACGGACCAGGTCCGTCATGCACTAAAGTGAACCCCAGATCGCCGCGGGGTTAACGCTCAGAGCGAGCACATGTGCTGCAGGGACTTCTGATCCGCCTCCCTTCTCTTCCACGTTCTGTGTGAAGTGCAGGGAAATGGATCACTGCTGATCTTCTCCTTGTTAAAAAAATAAAGTGAGTTTAAAATCCCACTCCCTTTACCCATTTTAAATAAAACTTAACCCCTTCCCTGCCAATTGATCACTGACTACAGTGAACAATTGGCAGGGACTACATTTTACTGTGATCTGATTTTTTTTTTTTTAACTCCTGAGGGTCAACTTTTATTTTTTGTAACCCTCAAGGGTTACATTTATTTTATTAATTAATTTAAATATATTAAAATTATATATTTAGCTAGCTGGGGTGGATGGAAGTTCGTGGGGAATTGGGGTATTTGGTGTTAGGCTAGCTAGGGGTTAACGTTAAAAAAGTTTTATAAAGTAAAAAAAAAGTTTTAATAACGTTTAAAAAAAGTTTAAAAAATCCCAACCCCCTTTTACACAGTCCTAATACAAATTAACCCCTTCTCTGCCAGTTACTCACTACCTATAGTGATCAAAATATAGATCACAGTATTATACTGTTATCCGATTTTTTTAAAACCCCTTAGGGTTAGCTTTAAATTTTTTTAACCCTCAGGGGCTCAATTTATTTAATTTAATTAATTTAATTAATTAATTTAAATATTTTAAAATGATATATTTTGCTATCTGGGGTGGGTGGGAGTTATGGGAAATTGGGGAATTTACGGTTAGTGCTGCTTACTGCTAGTTAGGGGCTCACGGTAAAAAAAGTTTATAAAAAAAAGTTAAATGTGTAAAAAAGTTTTAAGAAAGTTTAAGAAAGTTTTAAAAATGTAACGAGCAAAAACAAAGTTTAAAAACTAGTTTTAAAAAGTAAAAAAGGTTTAAAAAGTAAAAAAATAAATGTAAAAATGCTCATTACCACTATACCTGGAACAAATTAGAGAAAAAAATGATCCCACGCTAAGGTTCAAAAAATGCCTTTTGAATTACCCTGGGGTGTATTCTTTAATAAATTGTATGTGTTTGTGGGGAAGTTTGAATAACCAACCAGCTAAACTACTCCGAAATGGATCATGGACACAGCGTAAAACTTCAAAGTTAGAAAAAAACTGAAGGCTGCGTCTCAAATGTGCCCCTTCGACATCCACATATACCTGGCAAAGGTACATATGGGGGTATTGCTGTACTCAGACGACATAGCGGAGCAACTTATATAGTATTATACAGTCGTAGCACATATAAGGTTTGCAAAATATACTGTGCAAACTCACTTTGTGTGTCAAAAAGGCAGAAAAAATGCTTATTACCACTACACTTGGTACAACCTAGCAGAAAAATTATCCCACGCCAAGGTTCAAAATATAAATGGATACAAGGAAAGGTGATTTTGCGCACACAATGGATGCTTGAGGAGATAATCTGCAATATAGACAGCTATCATAGGGCAATATGCATAAACCAATAACTGGTATAGAAAATAATTAGGAGCACTCAATTTAGAGAGCCATATGAGTTGGCTCTCTACTGTAGTAGCATGTACAGTAGAGAGCCGACTCATATGGCTCTCTAAAGTGTGAGTGCTCTTAATTATTTCCTATACCAGTTATTGGTTTATGCATATATGTGTATTAGGGAGGATAGATAGGTGGGAGCATTACGTAGAGATTTGAAAGCAAAAACCAGAATTTTAAATTGAGCCCTGTATCTTACAGGAAGCCAATGTAGGCAGTGGCGTACACACAATCCATGGGGCCCCGGTGCGAAACTGATCCTTGGGGCCCCCCCATACTGAGACATACACATACAGAGACACAGACACACATACATACAGAGACACAGACACACATACATATAGAGACACACGGATTGTGTGTACGCCACTGCATATATAGACACACACGTACATACAGAGACACAGACAAACATACAGACAGACACACACACATACATACAGAGACATACACATACAGAGACACAGACACACATACAGATTGTGTGACACACATACATACAGAGACACAGACACACACACACACATACAGAGAAACACACACACATACAAAATGTTTCCTACCTTATTACTTTCCCTGGGGTCCAGTGGTGGCTCAGCCTGATGGGAGTCAAAGTTTCCACTCTGACTCCCTCTTCCTCCTTCCTCCCGCGCGGGCTCACAGTATGCTGGGAGGAGTGACCGGGGAATCACTTCTTCCCAGCAGTGATGATGTAATCACAGGGGGCCGGTCGCGCTCTTAAAGCGCCCAGCGCAGACCAGGCCCCCTCACAATCCATATCCATCGGGTGGCCATGACAGCATGGGCCACCCGATGGACCCCTCCATGTGCGGCCCCGGTGGTTTGCCGCAAAATGTGGCAGCAGGCCTGGTACCCGGTCGCAGGGGTCCGCAGGGCGGCCGGGCCCCATGGAGTGCCGGGCCCGGTCACAGCTGCAACACCCGGGGACCGCGGTATGTACGCCGCTGAATGTAGGGACTGAAAGAAGGGTGAGGCGTGGGCGGACAGGAAGATGAGCCTTGCCGCCGCATTCATTATGGACTGTAACGGGCAAGTTGGGAGCACATAAGAACACTGAGAAGCGAATTACAGTAGTCAAGGCGAGAAAGGACAGTGGAATGGACCAGCACCTTAGTCGCATCTGGCGTTAAGTAGGGTCGGATGCGCGCAATGTGTTTGAGATGGAAATGGCAGGATTTGGTGATAGACTGAACATGAGGCGTGAAGGAGAAGTCAGAGTCAAAGAGAACACCTAGGCAGCAAGCCTGTGTGGTGGAGCTGATGGTAGCACTGTTGACTTGGAGGGAGACAGACACAGGAGTAGCAACACTTGAGGGAGGAAAGACTGGAATTTCAGTTTTGGTCAAGTTGAATTTAAGGAAGTGGGCAGCCATCCAGTTAGAAATAGCAGAGAGGCAGTCAGAGACACGAGTCAAGAGGGAAGGGGAGAGATCAGGAGAGAACAGGTAGATTTGCGTGTCATCTGTATAGAAATGATATTGGAAGCCAAAGGAGCTAATGTGTTTACCAAGGGAGGCAGTATAGATAGAGAACAGTAGGGGACCAAGGACTGAACCTTGGGGGACACCAACAGAGAGGGGTTGGGGAGAAGAAGCCGAGCCAGAGAAAGAAACACTGAAAGAGCGCTGGGAGAGGTAGGAGGAGCACCGGGAGAGATATCGGTCTTGTAGACCGATATTGCGGAGGATGAGAAGAGGCTGTTGATGATCAACAGTGTCAAACACCGCAGACAGGTCAATGAGAATTAGGATAGAGTAGTGACCACGAGATTTTGCAGTGAGTAGATCATTCGATACTTTGGTCAGTGCCGTTTCCACAGAGTGCTTAGTGCGGAAACCAAGCTGAAGGACTCGAGGAAATCTGTCAATCTCGCATACACAACTTTTTCAAGGATCTTGAATGCAAAAGGCAGTAGTGAGATAGGACGGTAGTTGGATGGGGAGTTAGGGTCAAGGTTGGGCTTCTTTAGAATTGGGGTTACAGTTGCATGTTTGAAGGGTGATGGAATTATGCCAGAGAAGAGAGATCAATTGAGAATTTTAGTGACAGGTGGAGAAAGAGAAGAAGACAAAGTATGGATGAGATGCGAGGGAATTGGATCTAGGGAGCAGGTGGTGGGGCAAGAGGACTGGAGCAGTGTAGAAACCTCTTCCACAGTAGCGGGTGCGAATGAACATAGAACAGCAGAGGGAGTGAGGTTGGGGTAAGTACTGTAAGGGGAAGAAGAAAGATGAGAGATCTCTTCTCTGATTGTAGAGATCTTGTCAGTGAAGTGAGTTGCAACGTCTGAGGCGGTCAAGTTAGTAGGTGGAGGAGGAACAATAGAGCGAAGAAGAGAGTTAAATGTGTGAGTCGTTTGGGTTCGCGGGAGAGTATGGTTATGAGGGTATTGAAGTAATTTACTTTTGCAGAGGAAAAAGCCAAGCTGTATGAGCTCAGCATAAATTTATAGTGGAGAAAGTCAGACGCACAATGAAACTTTCTCCAACAGCATTCAGCAGTTCTAGAGCATTTTTGGAGGTATCGAGTAAGCTTGGTGTGCCAAGGTTGTTGTTGGGGGTGCCTGCTGCATTTAAATGTAGGCAGTGCCATGATGTCTAGTTGAGAGGAGAGGGTGGAATTGCAGAAGGAGGGTGCAAAGCTAGGACAGGTGAGGTGTGAGATAGGTAAAAGAAGGGTTTGGAGATTAGTGGAGGTCAAGACATTGAAGGTTTCTGTGAGATTGATGTTCAGATGGTGGTGTCAATTGGGTCTTTGGTATGCTGATGTCAGAAGTCAGCAGATGGTGGTCAGATAGAGGAAAAGGAATATTGGAAAGATTAGAGGCGGTACAGAGATTGGTGAAGGCGAGATCAAGAGTGTTTCATGCTGTATGGGTTTCTAAATTGGACTGTTGCGTAAGACCAAAGGAGGAGGTTACAGAGAGCAGACGAGAGGCATCAGTGCAATTGGGGTTGTTGATTGCAATATTGAAATCCCCAAGTATAAGGGAAGGAGTGCTAGATGAGAGTTATCAAAACATCTATGTAGAATTCTGCAATAACGTAATTATTATTATTATCACATATTATCTCTCCCTATGCCCCCAATTAACTCAGCCCTTCCTCCATTATCTCCCTTCAATAATCTCTCCCTAACCTACAATATCTCTACTCAAACAACCAATTAGCTCTACCAGCCCCAAATTCTCTTTGACTTGTCCCACATTCTCTTTCTCCAGGCACCATTATTTCTTCCCAGCCCACAATTTTCTCATCCTAATCCCATTATTTTCCTCAGACCCCATTTAGTTACATCCTGCTTTTCTAATTCCTGTGTAACCAAACCCTGCGCAACTGCGGTCAGTATAGTAAAACAGAGATGGGGATGTGTAACGAGAATATACTCCAACACGCAGGATTCGGCTAAACAGAAGACAACACAGAGGAGAAATACATCTACCGGACCTTAGAATGGCCGGACTCGACGTATATGAGAGGAGGCAGAGTCAGGGACGATCCAAAGTCAAGGACACAGAGAGACAGCGTAAACTAGGACAAGCCGGGGTCTGGTACACAGTAAACAGCAAGCCGACAACCAGAACAGATAAGGATAAAGAGAAAACGTAGTCAGAAACAAAGCCAAAGTCAAAACGGAGAAACACAACTGAACACAACAAGCGCTAAAGGGAACTGATACAGAAACCACGATAGGGCAGGGAGTAAAGGGAGAGGTAAGTATATATAGCTTCTAAACTAATGTGATTGGCTCCTGTCATATCCACACCCCCAAAAGGTAAGTGTATGGGGAGTGTGGCATGACAGGGGCCAATGGGAGCCTTTTAACAATTTAGGCTCCCACTGTCTCTTTAAGAGCGCGCCCGAGACTCGCGGCGCGCTCTTAGATTCAGGCGGGACACGTGACCGCTTCTCGCGGTCACTGCCCGCCTTCCTAGTGAAGCCGTCGGATGAGCCGCGCGCGGCTCGTGCAGCAGCAGGACCGCGCGCGGCTCGAAGAGAGGACCGCGGCCGGCCCCTGGATAAGGTGAGTAACGCTACAGTACCCCCCCCTGAGGACACGCCCTCCGGGCGGGTAGGGCCAGGCCTGGCAGGAAAACGAGAATGGTAAGAACGCACAAAGCGTGAACAGCATCAGCTGAAATCCAACTGCGCTCCTCAGGCCCATAACCCTTCCAATGCACCAAGTACTGAAGTCGACCCCTAAGGTAACGAGAGTCAAGAACAGCAGAGACTTCGAATTCCTCATGACCCTCCACAGAGACAGGAGGTGGAGGCGGGGAATGCCGGGTATAGCGGTTGCATACGTAAGGCTTCAACAACGAGGTGTGAAATACATTAGGAATACGCAGATTCCTAGTGTAACCGCTGGTGGTTCCCTTATTTACATTGTAAGAGTTACCATCATTGTAGAGTTACCATAGTTCATATGTGAAAAAGTACCACTTCTTTTACTTTATTCATTTTAGGACCTCCCTTAATTTGGCAAACATACAAGGCCATAACTAAAGGGTGTATACGTCATGGAAATTTTCCTGACTTAGTTCAAGATGGCATCTTAAAGTCTGAATAGGTTATCTGTTGTTTATACTAAGTCGTAAGTGTACAGTCGTGGGAGATTCCCGGATTTGGGGAAGTTCCATTAACTTGGGGTTACCACAGTATATTGTGTACTGCAAGTGTCGTAGAATAGCCTTGAAGCTTGTTTATGCATTATTGTTATTGTAATTCGTCTGGGACAAAATGGCGCAAACATATTATGCACTGAGGTTATTGCTTAAAGAAACAGTTAAGAAAAACAATATGTTCCATTTCTAACACCTTGTCAGTTTGCAATATCTCTTAAAGACAAAGTACACAGTTTAAGAAATACAACATTTCATTCTAAAACTTGTAATATTTGCATTTGCCCGTAACACCCTCTCCATTAAACTGTGGGCATTGTAGCGCATTTCTTCCTTAAATTAGTAAACCAAAGTTCTCCAACTGTCTTTAGGTTTTTATGCTCCCAGCATCTTAGATCATTGTTGTAACAGTAAAATATCCGTAGTGTGATCTTTGCCTGTAAAGGTGGTTGATTAAAATGAGCAAAGCTTTTGTCTGGGAAAGAATTGAAAAGAACACCAAGTTCCAGAGTAAGATATACTTGGATGGATCCGGATACGAATTGTAATCCAAAATTAAAAGTAGTAATTGTATTACTACTGAATTATCTTGTACAGTAAGAAAGAAATGCAAAGATGGAAGCAAAAGGATGTTAGAAAATTGGTTATGGTGTCTCCTTCTTACAATCTGCAGCATTATCATAACATCAACCCTAGCTGTCGTTTTAAAACTGCATTGAGATTATGTTAACAAGCAGGACTATATAACACACTATACAAGTTCTTTGATCGTGAGGACTACCTCCAAGAACTATCTCAAAAGGAGAGACATAGCGCACAGTGAAATGATTGCCTACACTGGTATTTCACAAGGAACCTATTGAGATCATTCCAAAAACCGATTATACATGAGAAAGATGTGATTGGACAATTACAAATCCTAATAATGGACTGAACGATGATGGCAAAGCATGCTGAAAACAGAAAAAGATGGGAAAGATGCTTATGAAAGATTTTGCTGGTCTTTTTATATTCCATTCTCTTGACAGGGCATCTGCTCTTAGTAGGCCAGTCTTGTTGTTATTTATTAATTGCATCAAGGTTTCTTTCGTTAATTGATGTGTTTCTTCCAAATTCAAATTCATATGCCACCAAATGTCATTGTAAAGTTCATTGTTACAGAATATTGTTCCAGGATGGTTTTTCACTCCAGTAGGAAATCTATTTTCCTCTTCTTCTGCTCCTTCCTATTAACCACTTTTTCTGAGTTGTAGGCAACAATCTGTGTCTTGTACTGTGAGATGCTTTGATAGTCAATCAGGTTTTGTCAGTACCATTTTCCATCTTGAGAAACAGCTGGGTGTTAACGGTTATCAGCCTTTATTTCTTTTTCCGGTCATCTTCTGTCTGGATACATAATTGCAATGTCCAGAATTAGCATAGCACTTCTTTTCAGCATAAGAAGGCTGTTTGCGGTAGTCATTCAATGATAAACTATATGGCAAAGTCTTTTCTTGCATCACCTTCATAGGTGCATCCAAAGTCTTTCATAAGCATCTTTCCCATCTTTTTCTGTTTTCAGCATGCTTTGCCATCATCGTTCAGTCCATTATTAGGATTTGTAATTGTCCAATCACATCTTTCTCATGTATAATCGTTTTTTGGAATAATCTCAATAGGTTCCTTGTGAAATACCAGTGTAGGCAATCATTTCACTGTGCGCTATGTCTCTCCTTTTGAGATAGTTCTTGGAGGTAGTCCTCACGATCAAAGAACTTGTATAGTGTGTTATATAGTCCTGCTTGTTAACATAATCTCAATGCAGTTTTAAAACGACAGCTAGGGTTGATGTTATGATAATGCTGCAGATTGTAAGAAGGAGACACCATAACCAATTTTCTAACATCCTTTTGCTTCCATCTTTGCATTTCTTTCTTACTGTACAAGATAATTCAGGTTCAGTCTGTTTTCTCCAGAGTCTTTCTTATAATGATGTTGATGATTCATTTTTCGTACATTCCATATTAACTGTGAATGTATAACGTCTGTCTGTTCATCCTTCTCCTTCACATTTGCAGGTTCAGATGTCAGATCATGATTCAGTCTGTTACGTGGCTATGATTCTGGTGGCTTTTCTGTCGTCCTCTGTTTGTTTTATCTTGTCATCTTTAACAGCATCCATTGTATCAGTCAGTGGTTCTGTGAACGTCCTGGAAGTATTTAGCAGGTTGTAAAATATCAAAACTTACTGTTCTCTGTTGGCTCTGATTGTTCTCTGTAGTAAAAGTTACCTGAGTCACCCTCTCCAGGACAAACTGGCCAACAGTAGAAAAAAGTCGGTGGTGCAAGGCGTGGTGGGCTGGAAAAAAAAAATCCTAAATTTCTCTAATAGAACCAATGGTTCTAAGCTCTCCCTGGTGCAGAAATATAATTGTCAGTGAAAAACATGTAACATTTCATATGGTGTCTCACCATTTGTATCATCAGGTATGTTGTGAATGCTTATCTGTACCATAGGAATAAATAGATACCACTGTGTGGGGCAAGCAACTAGTAACTTGGTTAATAATCATTTAACCTCAGCATTTTCCCAGACCACAACCCCACTTCTTTGGGGGTGGTTGGGGCACTGAAATCCCAAAGTAACCCAAATGGGGTTGCCCAGTTTTAGGTTTCCTTTGCAGTAACTGCAGGACCACCATCCAAATGGATGGTCCTGGGATTATCAAATGCATACTAAGAAAGTGAGACTAGAAAACGTGGCATCAGAGGTTGCACTTCGCACAGGATATATCCAAGTAAACCTGGTACATGCATCAACACATACAAAAACATATTTATAACCATGAGATGTTGGCAAACTTTCAATATATAGTAATTCAAAAGTATGTTGGATATTAATATTTCAATAAACAGTACATCAGTAATGTGGCAATAAGCAAATGCTTATGATTACTAAACACATGAATTACAGTATTTCCCATATTGTGACCACCAATATTCCTTTTCAGGAGTCAAAAGTACATTACCTCTCTCTATAAGAGCTTGTCCTAGCCATGAAAAAGCTTTTAGGGCAAGTCCATCTTTCCTCTATAGGAAGAACAACCAACATATTACCTTCAATGGTTATTATGTAATTAACCCCTGTAAATGATAGGAGTAATTATGCGGATACCAGGTGGATAAGGTCTGGATATCCTTGCAAGCATAAACTCTGCATCATGACAGAGAGATAGGGTATGCGATGTGATCCAGTGACCACAGAAAAGCGTTGGTAGACACATTGCATCAAAGTGCCTGTTAATGACCATCTATGAGGAGAGGTACTATGCTTTGTTATAAGCATGTCCATACACATATTACAATGCCAGGCTTTCAATTTGTTTCCACAAAGCAAAATGCAGTTGTGGATATAAACTCACAACGTATCGTAAGAAAAACTGTTTGAACACCAGACTGAGACTCGAGATCAGTGAACAGTGGACCAAAATAGATAAATGAAATCCTATCAATTAATATACTTTCAATATACTTTATTCTCCGTATTAACTATGAAATATTAAAGTTAAAACAATAACATTTAAAAGCCAACTTTTAGTGTGCATAGGAATTACAAGGCTGTTCATAATGTGAGATAAAGAACAGCTTTTTAAAACCGAATAGTCTGTGAACACAAGATGACCTTGCGCTGAAAACTCACTTGCAGGGGAAAAATAAACTTCTTTTTTTTTTTTTCTTTTTTTTTTTGTAAGTTAATTAATTAAACATAGTTAGAACCTTCCTCAAAGTCCAGATTACTTTGCAAGAAACATGTCGTCCTTAAATACTGGGTAAGTCTATTAAACAGTGACATAGCATTGTTACCCTGTGTATTATGTTGTCACAGCTATAATGTGCAGTATAATAAACTATTTATAAGTGTTGTGCAAACTGTTCATTAAAAGCCAGTGGTCTAGCGAGCTATAGAACATTTATTCTTTAAATCTCTGACCTCAATCGGCAAAGCAATATTGTAATGGTGTCCATTGCAATCTGCTGTCTTACTTGCTACTCTTAAAAATTCTGAATATGTTCGGAGATTTCTTGGGCAATAATAAATCCCCCAAAACAACAACTTTGCATTTATGCTAAACCTGCCTGTTGTAAACGTATTCTGTATATTTCTTGACATAAGTACTTGTACTTAAATCTGTTTAACAAAGCTGTTTATATTGTGGTGTAAAATAAATTTTTTATTGTTATTATTTTTTTTATTTATTTTTTTTAACATTGCTTAATTTTTTAAAGATACCTGCATATTTAATTAAATATCCTTTATATGTCTTTAAGGCATAAAATATCTGCAAATTAAGATTATATACAAAAATGCATGTTCTGGGTGTTCCATGATTCTTTTTCTATCATTTATTTATTTAAAAAAAAATTTTAAGCCTGGAATCTGATTTCTTTTGGGATGAGCACCCCTCTGAGCCCCCAATTTCAGAGGCTTCTTTGGAGGTGACCACAAAAAAGTATAGATTCTATAAAATAGATGTGAGGGGGCTTTGGACAGTAATGTCACCTAATTTATACTTTTCATATAGCAGATATGTGATATGCAATGTGATTTAATATATCAGAGTATCATCACTTTAATTGACACTGCATTTTTTTATGCATCCTTTATGCATTTTTTTTTTTGGCATTATTATTTTTCTTTTTTTCTTAAATTTTAATGTCTGTTTAGAATATTGCAGGCTTTGCAATATCAAATTAATTTTGCAGTATATATATTCACAATGCTATTACAACATATTATTAAAATTAGCCTCTTTCAGAATTGTAGAATATGTGGTGGAACTGAATCCCCATATATGAGATTTGAAACTGTATTTTTAGTTCTACGCTGTGCCCTGATCAGTATTTATATACATAATTGCAGCAGCATACAGCTTTTAAAGAAGCAATTATTTCACCCTTCATGTGTGGTTGACTGTGGACTTTTTAAAACCTATTTTTTTTTTTTTATAAATCCAGTTCTGGCTCTGAGAGAGCAGGCTGCTGAATGCATGTAAATGCTCTTATTGCTTAGTCTATATACTTTTATTTATAAACAACATTGATATTTAATTTTATTTTATGAAAACCTAGTTTATGAAATTCACCGAGATTACATGTGTCTGATCTGATTACAGTCAGTAGTACAATATAATTGTTCTAATTTCTTTACTGCTAGTACGGGGATAGTACCACTGATTTAAGTAAGCTTTCCCTTTTAAAATTGGTGGACTTTACTGCCATTGCAATAGACTAAATACTGTACCTAAGTAAGCAAAGTCATTATGTGCAGGAATTGTGCACTTTAAATAGTAGAATACTTATGCTATTCCAGTGAATTGGGCTGGCTGCTTAACACATCATTTAATATCTTTTGGTCACATTTAAAGCTGTAAATGTATTTAAAATTTTATTTAAATAAGCCTTTAATAATTTCAGTTTAAAAGTTATTAGAGATCCTGTATAGTTACAATTTTATTTAGCCCTGATTTATCTTACATATATATTATTTTTAATTATTTTCTAAATATTTAATTTTTTGCTGAGCATTTAGAGAAGCAAAGGATGTATAACCACCTGTTGCCCTTTTTTCTAGGAGGGTAGTATAATTTCAACTCTGTTTAGGAAAAAATATGAGCTAGCTAGCATATATTATATAAAATATGTGCTGCATTGTACTGCATTGAATGTATTTAAAAGCCATGTATTTTTCTTTATGGCTGTATGTAATAATGTTGTTCATAATTTGGAATATAAAACAACGACTTTTCAATTCCTTGGAATGTTTACATGTCTCTATCTCCGCAACCTTGGCTGGAAATTCCAGACTCCAAAAATAGTTATGCTGTTATAATTCCTGATTTTCAATCAACAGCTAGCCTAACTGACAATATGGAAAATATCACTGTTTTCTAAAACCTTTCTTATATAGTGGACATTAGAATCCAGAACGCAGTAATGCAATAATTAAAAATCCTGTCTGTCTGTTGCATGAATGTTTTCATTAAGCCATAATGCATTTTTTCTTTGCATTCTTGGAATTAGACTTCAAATTTCATCGCTCTGTCTTATCACTTTTCTTTTGACAACATTTTGCATTCATCTTTTTCCTGCGCATGCATACTAAACAGCTACAAAGAGAACATATCCCCCTGTCTGCAATCCACTGTCCTGGAACTAACGGGCCATGCTATGCTGGTGTATTAGGCATTTGTTCTATTATATTAGTTAAGATCCACAATTATAGCATTGTATGCTAATTACGTTGTACCTGGCACCTAAACTCACAGTGCCTTGTTCACATTAAAATCATCTCTAATGATGAAGATCTCTCTCTGAGTCTGGGCTACACATAGCTCGATAGATTCTCGATATTTCAAGACTTGTGCCATGACAAAGTATTGTGTCTTCTCTTACGTATAAGAGGTTACCTAGGTATTTATTTTATATTTAAAGCTTCCAAGTACAAAGTCCCTTCATGGTCGCCAATTGTAACCGTGTGTGGTTCCCTTATTTACCACTATAATGTCTTAAAGCATAGAACTTAGTAGGGCTAACCATACAGATATCTTAGCCATAATTTTATATAGTGTAAGAGATCCTCTATTTAACATATATAAATAATTGAGAATACAATATAAAATAAGGATTGTCTTGGAAGCAAGATTGTCTTTTTGGATATTTATTATATAAAAATATAAAATCCATTATAGCAGAGTTTATAAGATTTAAATTACATGCTTGCAAATATCATTAATAGGTTAACATACCCTTCTGAACATGTCATCATGTCAGCCTCTCTGTCATTTTAAGATGGAGCAGCGTCTGTCTCCAAGTCTCTCCTCTGTCTCTTAACATTTAAAAGTACACCTATTTATACCTTAGGTGTCGTCATTTTAGAGTTACCATAGTTCATATGTGAAAAAGTACCACTTCTTTTACTTTATTCAATTTAGGACCTCCCTTAATTTGGCAAACATACAAGGCCATAACTAAAGGGTGTATACGTCATGGAAATTTTCCTGACTTAGTTCAAGATGGCATCTTAAAGTCTGAATAGGTTATCTGTTGTTTATACTAAGTCGTAAGTGTACAGTCGTGGGAGATTCCCGGATTTGGGGAAGTTCCATTAACTTGGGGTTACCACAGTATATTGTGTACTGCAAGTGTCGTAGAATAGCCTTGAAGCTTGTTTATGCATTATTGTTATTGTAATTCGTCTGGGACAAAATGGCGCAAACATATTATGCACTGAGGTTATTGCTTAAAGAAACAGTTAAGAAAAACAATATGTTCCATTTCTAACACCTTGTCAGTTTGCAATATCTCTTAAAGACAAAGTACACAGTTTAAGAAATACAACATTTCATTCTAAAACTTGTAATATTTGCATTTGCCCGTAACACTAGGAAGACCCAAGGCGTATGAAACAGGATTAACCTTATGCAGTACACGATAAGGACCTATGAAACGGGGAGCCAATTTCATAGAAGGCACCCGCATGCGAATATTCCGCGTGGAAAGCAAAACCTTGTCCCCCACAACATAAGTAGGAGCTGCCCTGCGATGCTTGTCAGCCTGAGCCTTCTGGCGAACAGCGGAATCCACCAAAGAACGCTGAACCTGCTCCCAAGTATTACGCAAACCAGCCAAATGTTCATCCAGAACTGGCATGCCCTGTGAGGAGAATGCAGCCGGAAGAACAACGGGATGCTGGCCATAGACAACGTAAAAAGGGCTTTTGCCGGAAGAATCATGAGTGGCATTGTTCCGAGCAAACTCAGCCCAAGGAAGCAGGTCAGACCAATTGTCCTGATGGTGAGACACAAAACAACGAAGGTACTGCTCCAGAGACTGGTTGGCACGTTCAGCAGCTCCATTAGACTGGGGATGGTAAGCGGAAGAAAATGAGAGAGAAATACCCATTTCTGAGCAAAAGGCTTTCCAGAACCTGGAAATAAATTGGCTACCCCTATCGGACACGATAGATACAGGAATACCATGTAACCAAAATACTTCTCTAGCAAAGACAAGAGCCAGTTCCTTGGATGTGGGCAACTTGCGAAGAGACACAAAGTGAGCCATCTTGGAAAACCAATCTACTATCATCAGGATGACTGTGTTACCATTCGAAGGGGGTAATTCAACAATAAAATCCATGGATAGGTTAGACCAAGGTCTCTTGGGAACTGGTAAGGGATGCAGAAGCCCACAAGGAACTCTACGAGATGTTTTCATACATGCACAAGTAGTACAAGCACTTATATAGTCAGTGACATCCTTGCGTAAGGAACCCCACCAAAAATATCGAGAAACTGCTGACATCGTTTTGCTAATACCAGGATGTCCAGCAGTCTTAGTATCATGATATAATGACAGAATCTCCCGTCTCTCTGGAACATCAACCAACAATTTATCAATAGGCCTCTCGTTAGGTGCCATACTTTGTTTCGCCTGTATGGTCTGCAAGAGGGATGAAGAAATAGACAACATAGTAGTGGCTATTATCCTGTCTGGGGGAATGACAGGAGTAACATCAACCTCCTGTTTGTCAGTAGTTTCGAACTGTCTGGACAGAGCATCTGCTTTAATGTTGCGATCACCTGGCCTATAGGTGATAATATAATTGAAACGGGACAAAAATAGTGACCATCTAGCCTGCCTAGAAGATAATCTTTTAGCTTCACCAAGCTAGGATAGATTCTTGTGATCTGTAAAAATGAAGATAGGATCCTTAGTTCCTTCTAACAAGTGTCTCCATTCTTTAAGAGCTAAGATAATAGCAAGGAGTTCACGATTACCCACATCATAATTCCTTTCAGCTTTGGACATTTGTCTAGAAAAGAAGCCACAAGGATGCAATGGCCTTTCAGGCGATTCTCTTTGGGACAAAACAGCACCTACCCCGATTTCAGAAGCATCAACTTCAAGAATATAAGGCAGTGAGGGGATAGGGTGCTGTAAAATAGGTGCAGAGGCAAATGTAGTTTTAAGAAAGTCAAAAGCCTGAAGTGCCTCGGGAGACCAGACACGAGTATTACCACCCTTTTTTGTCATACGGGTGATAGGTGCTACAATAGACGAAAAACCCTTAATAAAGCGTCTATAATAGTTAGAGAAACCAAGAAAACGTTGAATTGCTTTCAAGCCCTGTGGTAGAGGCCACTCTATGACAGCAGAAAGCTTCTGGGGATCCATACGAAAGCCTTTGGCGGAAATCAAATACCCTAAGAACTGGACTTCGGACTGGTCAAATAAACATTTCTCTACTTTACAATAAAGACCATTAGTAAGAAGGGTCTTCAGGACCGTTGTGACATGTCTGTGATGAGTGTGTAAATCTGTAGAATATATCAATATGTCGTCCAAGTATACAATTACAAATGTGTGAATAAAGTCTCTTAGGACGTCATTAATAAATTCCTGAAATACTGCTGGGGCATTGCAAAGACCAAATGGCATAACAGTGTACTCTTAATGACCGGACCTAGTGTTGAATGCAGTCTTCCATTCGTGACCTTCCTTTATGCATATTAAATTGTATGCACCTCTAAGGTCCAATTTGGTGAACACAGTAGCATGTTTCAGCCTGTCAAATAACTCTGTAATTAAAGGTATAGGGTATGCATTTTTGATAGTGATTTTGTTTAGACCTCTATAGTCAATGCACGGTCTTAAATCACCCTCTTTCTTAGATACGAAGAAAAACCCTGCTCCAGCCGGAGAAGAGGATCTCCTAATGAACCCTTTTTCTAGTGATTCTTTAACATACTCCTCCATGATACGGTTTTCTTGAATAGATAAAGGGTACACCCTGCCCTTAGGAGGTATAGTGCCAGGCAATAAATCGATAGCACAATCATAGGATCTGTGAGGCGGTAATTTATCAGCTTCCCTTTTATCGAATACAGTTTTGAGAAACAAGTACTGAGGAGGTATAACAGTAGATAAAGGAGGAGTAGTAGGAACATTAATGGTATTTAAAGGGGTAACTTTACTCATACAAGAGTCGTGGCAGGTTTTACCCCATGATTTTAATTGCCCCAATTCCCAGTCAAAAATGGGATTGTGAGAACATAACCATGGGTACCCTAACACGATATGAGAAGAGGGAGAGGTGATAACCTGAAACCGAATGGTCTCAAGGTGTAAAACCCCTGTGTACATGAATAATGGTACAGTTTCATGGGTAACTACTGGAGTATTTAAAGGTCTACCATCTATGGCCTCAATGGCCAAGGGTATCTGCCTCTCTCTGACGGGAATGTTATTTTTCGTAACAAACTCAGAGTCAATGAAGTTCTCAGCAGCCCCGGAATCAACCAAGGCTAGTATGCTTTCAGCTATACAACTCTCTCCCGTATGAAGGGAAACAGGGAGAAGCAAACGGTTAGGAGGCAATTTAGGAGACTTAGATATCACACCCAAGGCCAGTCCCCTATAAGGTCTTAGGTGCGAGAGTTTTCCGGAAGCAAAGGGCATTCCTTTACCATATGATCTCGCCTACCACAGTATAGGCAGAGTCCATTCCTTCTTCTAAGTAGTTTTTCAGTATCTGAGAGTTTGGCAACCCCTAATTGCATGGGTTCCTCCTCGGATACTTTAACACTCTCAGGTTTATCAACTCTGGGGTTAGTAGGTGTGACTACACGTCTATTCCTGTTCTTGGTATAGAGCCTGTCACGAATTCTATTATCTATATCAATGAGGTAGTCAATAAGGTCCTCTAATGGAATAGGAAGCTCCCTTGCCGCTACTTCATCTAATATAGTGTCAGATAAACCTTCCATGAACACAGTAGTTAACCCATTATTGGTCCAATCTACCTGTGAAGCAAGGGTACGAAACTGAATAGCATAATCAGCCACAGACCTAGACCCCTGTTTAATTCTCATTAATGCTCTTGCGGCATTTTTTGACCTTTTTGTTGTGTCAAAAGTTCTACGAAAAGCCGTAAGAAAGCTATTGAAATTATGCACCATAGGTCCATTGGCCTCCCAAATAGGATTTGCCCACTCAAGTGCTTTGTCAGTAAGTTGATGCAGCAAAAAACCCACTTTAGACCTATCAGTGGGAAAGGAATGAGGATACATCTCAAGGTGGAATTCTATTTGATTAATAAAACCTCTGCATGTCTTGGCTTCCCCTCCATACCTAGGAGGAGGTGTTAAATGGGGCAAAGTATTGGGTGAATTGGATACTTCGGGAGGAGGGGGTGTAGGAGGGTTAGGTGCGGTTGCAGGAATAGTTCTAGACGAGAGCGTCTGGAGAGCTTGTGCTATCTGATCCATACGATGATCCTGTTCTACAAACCTTGCCTCGTGAGAAGCCATTTGCTGAGCCAAATCTGCGGGGTCCATGGCCCTATCGTAATGTAACGAGAATATACCCCAACACGCAGGATTCGGCTAAACAGAAGACAACACAGAGGAGAGATACGTCTACCGGACCTTAGAATGGCCGGACTCGACGTATATGAGAGGAGGCAGAGTCAGGGACGATCCAAAGTCAAGGACACAGAGAGACAGCGTAAACTAGGACAAGCCGGGGTCTGGTACACAGTAAACAGCAAGCCGACAACCAGAACAGATAAGGATAAAGAGAAAACGTAGTCAGAAACAAAGCCAAAGTCAAAACGGAGAAACACAACTGAACACAACAAGCGCTAAAGGGAACTGATACAGAAACCACGATAGGGCAGGGAGTAAAGGGAGAGGTAAGTATATATAGCTTCTAAACTAATGTGATTGGCTCCTGTCATATCCACACCCCCAAAAGGTAAGTGTATGGGGAGTGTGGCATGACAGGGGCCAATGGGAGCCTTTTAACAATTTAGGCTCCCACTGTCTCTTTAAGAGCGCGCCCGAGACTCGCGGCGCGCTCTTAGATTCAGGCGGGACACGTGACCGCTTCTCGCGGTCACTGCCCGCCTTCCTGCTGAGGCCGTCGGATGAGCCGCGCGCGGCTCGTGCAGCAGCAGGACCGCGCGCGGCTCGAAGAGAGGACCCGGCCGGCCCCTGGAGAAGGTGAGTAACGCTACAGGATGGCCACCAGCCGCACAGGGTCTAAGGTTGTTTAACCACCTTATAGGATTAGCACATAGGAGACCAGAGGGGATGGAGATGGGCAGCTCACTTATGGATTAGTTGTGGAGTTATTTGATCTCCTCAGCCAGACACACTGGCTGTGGGCCAGATAAATAGAGTCAAGTGGCAGCAAGTGGCAGCTGCTATAGCCCCCCCACCCCCCCAGAAAATGTCCATTTTGCCCTGTGGCAAATATGGCCCTGCCTAGATGCTGGTTTAGAAGGTTTGTAGGTAGGCTCCAAGGACATAATGCCAGAGTAAAGATACTTGGCTTTTGAAATCACAAGCACTTTGTTGAAGATCCAGAGCATAAAAGTTACTGGCTTCTCCAAGGCAGATACCAATGACTTTTCTTGCTAACCAGGCTCTACAGTGTACGACTAAATATGAAGGCCTTCAACAAAGTAAAACACTGCTCCTCTAAGTGCCACAACCGGGATCTAGATGGTATGTTCTAGGTCTGCATTTCTATTCTAATCCAGTGTCAAAAAACCTTACAATACCTTGAAAGTAATAGTTGTAAAATACCTGATGTTCTTTCAATGTAGTATTGTATATAGAGAAAATGTAACTTGCTCCATATGCAAGATGACATCTATGTAATGCATATGATTTGTACAAAATAAGTCCACGTGTTAATGGCGCCAGCACTCTGTATACCAAAGCCCTTGCCCATGGTACTGAGAATACCGAGACTGAACCAGGACATGGAAAACGTGATCCCTTTTGGAATTGGACCATTTAAAAGTGTACACAAACATCACCTGTGTCTGTATATAAGGAGACTATTTTGGTAATCAAAAATAGATGAACCATACATTCACTTTCTTTTTTCAATCTATATTTATTAAGTGGCATAAAACATAGCCACATATAATGCAGTAGCATTACAAAAAGAAACACTTAACTTACACACAAAACAATACCACATTTTAAAGTTATGAAAAAATAGTGCATTACACAGCATTATTGCTTGGCATTCAACTGTGCGTTTAAGTAAGAGATAATGTGAAATGGTAATGCGCATAGACATGGAGGAACAGGACCTACAATAAACAAGGTAGCATGCCTACACAGTATTCCAGTCCACTAAACCAATACCCAATCTACAGACCTGAGACGTGACTTGCAAAATAGGATAAAATTAATTGACTTCCAGAAAATGAAATTTTGCAGTATGGGGCGACCAACAGACATCCCTCAGGTAAAAGAAGATCCGTACATTTCATCTGAATGCAAACAGTACATAAAGTTTTACAATTACGGTCTGTTTTTTCTTAAAGAGCACATAACACTTTAACCTTTAACACCACTCTGAATATATTTTCATTGGTTTACTTCTTTATTTTGTTTTAGTTAACCTACATCTTAGGTGTGGCTACGTGGCAGTCTCAGGGAAGGAGCCTTGGTTACAGAAGAACACAATGACAATACATGGTCAATGACATGCTGAGGAATGCTATAATCAGGAGGCAGGTATAATATGTTTCTTGTAGAACAGATTGATTGTTGAAAGGACAATGACAGTTACATGAATGTTGTCTTATAAGCAAACACATATACAGAATGTGTTTGCTTTGCTTTATTTTTCATTCCAATTTGTAATTCTCTGTGATATTCAGATATTCCACTACTTGACAGGTGGTGGCTGGAGTAGGGACACCAACCAGTCATCTAAAAGCTATTTAAAAGAACAATCCTGGTCTCCTAACAACTTAATTGAAATGAAGTTTATTATGGTGCGAGAAGGTCCTTGGCGCTGGCTCACCTTTAGGGGTTAAACCGTTTACAAACTGTCTGTGCTCCAGGGCCGTATGGATTTTCCCCCTGTCCTTCCGCTGAGATTCTGAAATTTTAGGTAACCGAAGGCTCTGCCAACTGAATTGGCCTTGAGGGTTCAGCTCCTGGCACCATAACAACTTAATTCCAATTTAGTTTTATGGTGTCCAAACTGGACTTTTAAATTTTTTTTATTTTTAGGTGTGATCTGAGGGATGAGCATGGAAGACAGTGATATAGAGGGACTTGATCCCCACTTTTAATCGGGAGTAGTAGTTAAAGGTTCCCCCCCCTCCATTATTTAGATTTTATTTTTTAAAGTTTAGTGACAGGGGATTTCCTTATTGAAGTAAAAGGTGAATGTGAAGTAAAGGGAAGGTAGATGGTATTTATTTGTTCTGGGGGACATGTGGATAAATAAGGGGGATGTTGTCATGGTGGGAAGAAAGATATGCTGTAACTGATGTGAAGTTCTAAGTGTGTCATTCCCAACTCCGCCATGTGCATCATTCCAAACCAGGCCCGGACTGGCCATCGGGCATACCGGGCAAATGCCCGGTGGGCCGCGATGGCCGTGGGGCCGAGGCCGGCAGGGAGATCCCAGGATCTCCCCTGCCAGCCCCTGCAGGGCCAGCCCTATCCGAGCGCCGGCCCTGCTGTGTGCCTCCATGGGCCGGTGGGGAGATCAAAGATCTCCCTCACTGGCCCAGAGGCACCGTTACAGGCGGCCGCAGGCTAGGGAGGGAAGGAGGCAGGAGAGGACCGGCGGAGCTCTAACAAGCAGCTCCGCCGGGTCCTCTTGCAGGATTCTGAACGCTCAGATCTTCTGGCTAGAGTTCACTCTCACCACTAGGACCACCAGGGAAGGCAGCACGGCAACTCCCCATGGCAACAAGGTTCCCCCCCATGGCAACACGCCTCCCCCGCCTCCCAGGCTAAAGGTAAGAAGGGAAGGGGGGATATAACTTTTTTTTTTAATTATTGATAAAAAAATATATTTTAATTTAAATAAAAAATAAATTCACACTCACACACACAGCACCCAGACACACACAGCACCCCCAGACACACACAGCACCCCCAGACACACACAGCGTACCCTCAGACACACACAGCGCACCCTCAGACACACACAGCGAAACCTCAGACACACACAGAGCACCCTCAGACATACAGCACCCTCGCTCACACACACAGCACACTCCCACATATATATATATATATATATATATATATATAATATATAAAATAACCCTCAGTGAGTTAACCAAGAAAATTAGAAACCTAGAATGTGACGGCAGATAAAAACACCCTCACACACAGCACCCCTCTTACATACACACACACTGCACCCCTCACACATACAATACGTCCAAATATATATATGTATGTATATATATATATATATACACACACACACACTACAGCACTACATACATTACGCTCCAGATACACGCTAGATCCCTTACCTTATATGCACTCTTAATCCTCTATACACACACACACACACACACACAATCTCCTATACACACTCTGGGTCCTTTACACACTAGATCTCCTACACACACACACTACATTCCTTGTCAGCAAACACATACAACATTCTCTAAACACACCCTCTCTACAACCCCTACACACACTACATCACCTATACACACACACTACAGCCCATATACACACACTCGCTACATACCCTATAACACTATGCCCCCTATACACACACTCTCTACAGCCCCTAGCCACACATATTACACCAAAAACACAAATGAAATTGACCTATTTACAAAATACCACACCACACTCTACACACACGCAATCCCACAAGCAGGCTCCAAACACATGCACCATACACTTTCCTGGCCCTTTTGTCCTCTGGTATCTCACTTGTGGAGACACCAGAGACAATTTAAAAGCAAGCACAGCGCAAGCATGTTATTACATTTGCTTGCGCTGCACAGAACAAATTCAGGGCCTTTTTCTAATGCCAGAGTTCTTCAGCGGGGCTCTGCGCATTGAACCAACATGCTCACTTTGAGAGGGGGCGTGCTTGTAATTAGTGATGACAAAACACACCCTCTCTGGCCCCGCCCCCTTCTTAGGGGGCCGCTCTAATTGAAAAATGCCCGAGCCTAACTTTTTTCCCAGTCCGGCCCTGTTCCCAACCCCCCAGCTTCTCTATGTGTGTTATCCCTAACCCCCCATGTGTGTCATCCCCAACCCTCCCCCCCAACTCCTCCATGTGTGTCATTCTTAACCCCCCGCAGCCCTCCATGTGTGTCATCTACAGCCCTTTTAGGTGTGTCAGCCCTTTCATGTGTGTCATCCCCAACTCCCCCCAGCCCCTCTATGTGTGTCATCCCCAGGCCTGTACTGGCCATCGAACATACCAGGCAGATGCCTGGTGGGCCGCTATGGCCATGGGCCAAGGCCGACATGGGAGATCAGAGTATCTACTCTGCCGGCCCCAACAGGACCACTGCTTTGCAAGCGTCAGCCCTACTGTGTGCCTTCATGGGCCGGTGGGGAGATAAACTATAGCCCCACCGGCACTGAGAAGCAATCTCCGGCAGGGCAGGGAGAGGGGATCCGGGGGAGTTCTATCCTGCAGCTCTGCGGGTTCCTCTCGTGAGGTCGGAGCATTTACCATAGCCATGCTCCGATCTTGCCCCCATGGATCATCAGGGCGGGCAGCACGTTCCCCCCTCCCAGGCAAAAGTAGGGAGGGGGGGACATAAACTATATATTTTTTAGTAATAATAAAAAAATACACATATTTGTTTTTTTATTTTGACCCTTAAACACCACAGTGCACCGCTTACACACACACTTCACCCTTCAAACACAGCGCACCCTTCATAAACACACTCCACATCTCACACACACTGCACCCCTCACATTCCAGACACACACTACATGCCTTATACACACACACACACACACACTAGATACCATACACAGCTCTGGATCCTTTACACACATTTACAGACTAGAATCCCTATACACACACACACACAAACACACACACACACATATACTAATTCTCATATACACACTCTGGGTCCTCCACACACACTAGATCACCTATTCAAACAAGAGTTCCCCTATAGGCACATACACACTACAATAATAGCATACATACTCTGGATCCCTTATGAACACACTAGATCCCCTGTATACAAGCACACACTACTTTCCCTAAATGCACACATGTTACAACCCCTACACACACACACACACACACTACATCATCTATACAGTTGTGTTTAAAAGTTTGCATACCCTGGCAGAAATTGTGACATTTTAGCATTGATTTTGGAAAAAAATCCTATTGAAGGATAGTGATCATATGAAGCAATTTATTATCACATATCTGTCTGGCTCTTCTTTAAATCATAATGAGAACAGAAATCATTCAAATGGTCCTGATCAAAAGTTTACATTCCCTTGAATGTTTGACCTTGTTACAGACACACACAGGTTAAAATGGCAACTAAAGGTTAATTTCCCAGACTTTTGGCTTTTTGAATTGTAATTAGTGTCTATGTATAAATAGTCAATTACTTTGTTAGCTCTCACATGGATGCACTGAGCAGGCTAGATACTGAGCCATGGGGAGCAGAAAAGAACGACCAAAAAGACCTGCATTACAAGGTAATAGAACTTTATAAAGATGAAAAAGATATAAAAAGATATCCAAAGCCTTTAAAATTCCATTCAGTACTGTTTAATCACGTAAGAAGTAGAAAATGTGGGGATCTCTTGATACCAAGGCAAGGCAGATAAACCAAGAGAGATTTTAGCCACAACTGCCAGTAGAATTGTTTGGGATACAAAGAAAAACCCACAGGTAACCTCAGGAGAAATACAGGCTGCTCTGGAAAAAGACAATGTGGTTGTTTCAAGGAGCACAATATGACGATACTTGAACAAAAATTAGCTGCATGGTTAAGTTGCTAGAAAGAAGCCTTTACTGCACCAATGCCACAAAAAAGCCCGCTTACAATCTGCCCAACAACACTGACACGCCTCACAGCTTCGGTACACTGTAATTTGGAGTGACAAGACCAAAATAGAGCTTTAAGATCACAACCATAGGCGCTATGTTTGGAGAGAGGTCAACAAGGCCTATAGTGAAAAGAATACCATCCTCACTGTGAAGCATGTGGTGTTTACTTACTGATGTTTTGGGGGTGTATGAGCTCTAAAAAGGCATGGGGAATCTTGTGAAAATTCATGGCAAGACGAATGCAGCATGTTATCAGAAAATACTAGCAGAGAATTTGCATTCTTTAGCATTAAGGCTGCGCATGGGATACTCTTGGACATTCCAGCATGACAATGACCCTAAGCACAAGGCCAAGTTGACCCTTCAGTGATTACAGCAGAAAAAGGTGAAGGTTCTGGAGTGGCCACCAGAGTCTCCTGACCTTAATATCATCGAGCCACTCAGGGGAGATCTCAAACATGCTGTTAATGCAAGACGACCAAAGACTTTGCATGACCTGGAGACATTTTGCCAAGACGAACCTGCAAGATTTAGGGACCTCATAGACAACTATTACAAAAAACTGCACGCTGTCATTGATGCTAAAATGGGCAGTATTAAGAACTAAGGGTATTGTTATGGTCTTGAGCAGGTCAGATAAGAGACTTTGGCCAGAGTTAACATTAGGTTCTTTATTGGTGAGTTTGGACATAGTAAAGTAGCAGGAAATCCAAAAAATTAGATTATAGGGAGAAGGAAAAACAGGAGAACCTATAAACGTAATTATACGCAAAAGGTAGAAAGATAAAACCTATAAACTAAATTATAGGTAAATTGGTAGAAGGTAAAATATTAGAAACAGAGGTTTATGCGATATGCCCCAGACAGGATTATAAGCAGGATATAATTAGTTTATAGCAAACACGTATATTTGAAAATATTGGGTATATAGAAAAAGAAGTAAAATAGAACAGAACAGTAAGGTTTCAGAATTACAGGTAAAAGAGCAGATTAGTGTATCAGCCCCCTGTTGGAAGGAGCACTGATAAAACAGGTAAATAACACCTAGCAATATTAGTTAGTAGTGATGTCCAGGTTGGGGTTATGCAGGTTGGTTGTGTAGATCATGGATGTATAAAGCAGATTAGTAGCGTAGTTCAGGTTCGAATGGAGCAGGTTGATGACAAAAGGATGATAACGTAGATCAGGTTGGTTTTCAATAAGTTGGTAGCAAAGAAGGTAAGTCCATAGGTTTGATTACAGGAGCCAGGAACAGACTTTTTCCTGGTTGACCATCAACCTCATTGTAAAGCCCCTTTATTGAGCAGGGTGTAGCCTTATGTAGGATTTGTAATTAGTCCAGGCAGGTGAGGATGATAAAGGCAAGTTCAGTTTTAGTGGTTAGGGAGGCCACTAGTGGTGGGAAACTAGAACTTGTTATTAAAGAAACAGAAGTAAAAGAAACATAATCCTTGGTTGTCAGGATAGGATCCTGACAGATATGTAGACTTTTGAACATGGGTCGTTTTTATTTGTTTCTTTGTTGCCATGTTTTGTTTTATGGTTGTGCCATTCTCTTATAACCTACAGTTGAATATGAATCCAATAAGAAATAGAAGAAATGTTTTTTGCCTGCTCACTCATGCTTTCTTTAAAAATGGTACATATATTACAAATTCTCCAAGGGTATGCAATCTTTTGAGCACAACTGTACACATCGACACTACAGTCCCTATGCACACACTCACTACATCCCCTATTCTCTCGCTCTCTTACTTCCTACAGCCCCTAGCCACACATATTACACCACAAACACAACTGAAACCAACATTTACACAATACCACACCACAATCCCACAAGAAGGCTCTAAACACATGTACAATATGCTTTCTTGGCCGTTTTGTCCTTTGGTATCCCATTTATGGAGACACCAGACATGTCACAAGCAAACACAGCTCAAGCATGTTAATAAATTTGCTTGCGCTGCATAGAACAAATACAGGGTCTTTTTCATATGCGAGAGCTCTTCAACAGGGCTCTGCGCATGCACTGCCCAGGAAGAGCATTGAACCAAAGTGCTCAATTTGAGAAAGGGCATGCTTGTCATTGGTGATGATAAAACACAGGGGGCATCTCTGGCCTACCCCTTCTCAGTGGGCCGCTGTGATTTGAAAATGCCCGGGCCGAATTATTTTCCTAGTCTGGCCCTGGTCAACCTCAACCTCCCCAGCCCCTCTAAGTGTGTCAACCCCAACCACCCCTGCCCTTCCATGCAGGCCCGGACTGCCCATGGGACAAGGCTAGCAGGGAAATCACAGGATCTCCCCTGCCAGCCCCTTCAGGGCCAGCGTTATCCGAGCGTCGGCACTGCTGCATTCCATGGTGGGCCGGTGGGGAGATCAAAGATCTCCCTCACCGGCCCACATGCAGTATATTGCGGCCGGCGGGGGAGAGAGGGAGGGAGACAGGAGAGGAACCCGGAGGAGCTCTAACTTACAGCTCTGCCGGATTCCTCTTGCAAGATTCGGAGTGTTGCCATGGCAACGCTCCGGTCTTGCGAGAGTGAACTCTAGCCCAACAGGCACCAAGGATTCCCCCTCCCAGGCTACAGGTAAGAAGGGAGGGGGATATAATCACACACACACTCATAGGCATGCACAGCCTATTGTATAAGGGTGTGCACCCTAAAGCAGATACACACACGCCGCGTATATATATATATATATATATATATATATATATTTATATATATATACATATATACACATACACATACATACACACACAAACACACACTGCTGTGTTTGTGAGGGTGCTGTGTGTGTGTGTAGGTGCTGTGTGTGAAGGCGCTGTGTGTGTGCGGGCGCTGTGTGTGTGGGTGTGCTGTGTGTTTGAAGGCGCTGTGTGTGTGAAGGCGCTGTGTGTGTGTGAAGGTGCTGTATGTGTAAGGGGGCTGTTAGTGTGTGCTGTGTGTGTGTATGTGTAAGGGTGCTGTTAGTGTGTGTGTGTGAGGATGCTGTGTGTAAGGGTGCTGTTAGTGTGTGCTTTATGTGTGTGGGTGAGGGTGCTGTGTGTGTAAGGGTGCTGTGTGTGTAAGGGTGCTTTTAGTGTGTGCTATGTGTGTGTGTATGTGTGAGGGTGCTGTGTGTGTAAGGGTGTTGTTAGTGTGAGGGTGCTGTCAGTGTGTGTGTGTAAGGGTGTTGTTAGTGTGTGCTGTGTGTGTAAGGGTGCTCTTAGTGTGTGCTGTGTGTGTGTATGTGTGAGGGTGCTGTGTGTGTGAGGGTGTTGTTAGTGTGAGGGTGCTGTTATAGTGTGTGTGTGCTGTGTGTGTAAGGGTGATGTATGTGTGTGTGCTGTATGTTTGTGTGTAATGTGTGGGGGCCGTTTAGTTAATATCCCCCCTCCCTTCTTACCTTATGTAGGGAGAGGATACCGTGCTCCTGCCTTCCCTGGTGGTCCAGTGGACAGTGAACTCTAGCTCCCTGTGGTGCTAGAGTTCACTCTCGCAAGATCTGAGCGTTGCCGCGGTAACCGCTGCAACGCTCCGACCGTGTGAGAGGAACCCGGCGGAGCTGCTGGCAAGAGCTCCCCAGGTCCTCTCCTGCCTCCCTCCCTGCCTGTGGGTCGGTGAGGGAGATCTTTGATCTCCCTCACCGGCCCACGGAGGGAGGCACATAGCACGTGCCGCGGGGATTAGGGTGTTCCTAGGCACACCCGGCACACCTGTGTGCGTACGCCTATGCTCACACTAACACTCTCACAGCACCATCACTCACACACACACTGCACCCCTGACACTCACAGCACCCTTACTCACACACTGATAGTTAAAAAATAAAGCAAGGTAGGCACACTCAACTATTTACTGTAAAGTAGCCCCTAAATGGAGCTCTATAAGTAAGTATTGGGTGCTCACTTACATAAGACTCTATCCCCAAAAGCCCATATAAATGTGAATACAAATAGAGTAAGGAGCAAAGCCTTAAATGTTTATATACAAAAAAAATCTTTATTGAATGGGTACACACCATTAGAATATCTCTTTAAATATGAAACCAAAAATATTTTTTCTGTATGTTGTATTTTTTTGGGTTTGGATTGTATTAGTATCTTATTTACTTGTCTATGTTACAAATATGCTTGTCATTCATACATTACGCATTTGGCGTTTATATATATCCAGAAATTTGCTCTGGTATTTGCTTTACAGCATTATGACTCTTTATTTTTTGTTTCATATTTAAAGAGATATTCTAATAGTGTGTACCCAATCAATAAAGATTTTTTTTGTATATAAACATTTAAGGCTGTGCTCCTTACTCTATTTGTACTCACAGCACCCTCACTCACACACACTGCACCCCTGACACTCACAGCACCCTCACTCACACACTGCACCCCTGACACTCACAGCTCCCTCACTCACACACACTGCACCCCTGACACTCACAGCACTCTCACTCACACACACTGCACCCCTGACACTCACAGCACTCTCACTCACACACACTGCACCCCTGATACTCACAGCACTCTCACTCACACACACTGCACCCCTGACACTCACAGCACTCTCACTCACACACTGCACCCCTGACACTCACAGCACCCCTACATTCAGCACTCTCTCCATAGTACAGGGCTCATATATTGCCATTCAGCACTCTCCCTCCATACCATAGTATAGCACCCTGTGCCCATATATTGCCATTCAGCACTCTCCCTCCATACCATAGTATAGCACCCAGTGCCCATATATTGCCATTCAGCGCTCTCCCTCATACCATAGTATAGCACCCAGTGCCCATATATTAGCATTCAATGCTCTCTCTCCATAGTACAGCACCCAGTGTCCATATATTGGCATTCAGTGCTCTCTCTCCATAGTACAGCACCCAGTGTCCATATTCAGCGCTCCATAGTACACAGCTGGCACTCACAGCACCCTCACTCACACACAAACGCACTGCACCCCTGACACTCACAGCACCCTCACAAACACACTGCACCCCTGACACTCACAGCACCCTCACAAGCACACTGCATCCCTGACACTGACAGCACCTTCACTCACACTGCACCCTCAGACACAGCTTCCTCACATGCACATAGCACTCTCACAAGAACACTGCATCCCTGACACTGACAGCACCCTCACTCACACTGCACCCTCAGACACAGCTTCCTCACATGCACATAGCACTCTCACGCAAACACAGTGCAAGCATGTTATTAAATTTGCTTGTCCTGTGCAGAACAAATACAGGGTCTTTTTCTCATGCTAGAGCTCTTGAGCACGGGCTTGCTTCTCATTGGTGGTGACAAAACACAACCTATCTGACCCCGCCCCCTTTTTAGTGGGCCGCTGTAATTAAAAAATGCCCGGGCCGAATTTTCTTCCCAGTCTGGCCCTGCCTTCATGTGGGTCATTTCAACCACCACCCCCACAGCCCCTCCATGTGTGTAATTCTCTCCCCCCTTCCCTTCCTGCTCACCCCCGCATTACCCAGTCTGACAGGAAGTGCTCTCTCAGTAAGCACTTCCTGTCAGACCACTCAGGCATGCTACACAAAGGGCAGGAGGGGAGCAGCACAGAACAGCTCTCTCCTCCTGCCGGTGTTCTATCAAAATTCCCGTGAAAATCCCCTACCTCGTCACTTCCGGTGAGGGGAATCAGCTGGATACTGTTCTGCACATGCGTGCTAGCACTCCTGCTACTCCTCCACAGCAAGGTCCTGGAAGGTAACTAGTTTTACACTTTCATTATAGTTAGTGCATTCACTAAGCTTAGGACATGGCACATTTAGGGTTAATGTTAGGGTTCAAATTAGGGTTAGGATTAGGGACTTGTTCATATTTAGTGATATTTCACATTAGGGGAATATCTATAAATAGTGATTTTTCACACTTTATTTTAACCCTTACCCCAAGGGTTAGGGTAAGAATAGAGTGTGAGAGAGGTTAAAATCACTTACCTAATCCTAATTTGAACCCTCACTTAACCCTAAATGTCCCATGTGCCTAAGCTTAGTGAATGCACTAACTATAATGAAAGTGTAAAACTAGTTTTACTTACCTTCCAGGACCTTGCTGTGGAAGAGTAGCAGGAGTGCTAGCACGCATGTGCAGCACAGGATCCAGCTGATTCCCCTCACCGGAAGTGACGAGGTAGGGGATTTTCACGCGGTAGGGGAATTTGATAGAACACCGGCAATCACTGGCCCTGGGTATGCAGGCAGCCCATGGTTGCAGGGGTCGTAACTGTGGCAGGTTGGTAGGTACGCCACTGCAAGCAGCCCATTACATATGACACAGTACCTCTTCCACTGCGCTCTCACAGTACCCTGTTCTTCAGGAGCCATGCACCGGCTGTCCACATCCTGCCTCGATGCCGGGTGGACGGAAGTAATTCCTGTGTCGCCAGGCTGTGTGCCTCGTACTCCATCCCTGCTGGCATGTGTTCATGTGGAGGTGCTCCAGACAGCCGGTAAAGATGCTGGGAGAGCCCCCTAGGTCTAAGTGAAGCCACCCCCTGCCCTGTGCCTGGAAGAGGTACTGTGGTGTGTGTAATGGGCTGCATGGAGTTCCTCCAGCCCCCTCCTGTGTATGTAAGGGAGGGCTGCTTGCTGTATATGTGTTTGTGTATGTATGTGTTAGGTAGTGTGTGTGTGTATTAGGCAGTGTGTGTATTAGGCATTACCCATTGGGCAGGGGGACACTCGGGGAGGGACGATAGGGAATAATTTAGTGGGCACCTGCCCCCTTTAGAGGTGCCCATGGGGAGTGTGGGAGAGTATGATAAGCAGCATAGAAACATGCTTTGACATGGGCAGCATTTAAAATGCCGTCTGGAGCCATGGTCTCACAAGGACCTATGGACAGGATTGCCCTGATGGGGCCTGTGAATTTCCCCCCCCCTCCCACCCCCTCTCGGCTCCCACTAATTGGCAACAGGTAGGGGCCCTAATACTAATAGAATAGTAAAGTAAAGGGTCCTTATGCCCCTCCCCAGCCCACCAGTGGGGGGGTTTAATATTAAGAATAAAAAGGAGGGGGGGAGGGAGAATCTAGTGTCTTCTCCAGCCCCCACCCATGGAGTTAGCTTTAGAAAGAATTAGCTGGAGAAAAAGCAGGTGAGAAATTTAAAATTTCCTGACAATCTGCAAAGAATGGTTTCAATGGCAGTAGGAGGTTCATTCATGCCCCTTTCTGTATTTTATTATCATATTTATTAATTCACACTTATTAAAAAAGGCAAACAAAAACACGAGTCAGTCTCATAGTGTACACATTTGGAGACCACTCAAGTGTAGACTCTGAATTGCTTTTCTTTATATTTGCACATTTATGACAAGTCTCTGAACAAATGTCTAAATTTCAATTTTGTGATATATGAGGAATTTATTTACTAATTTTGATATATATAATTTTGATATATTCTTGAAGGTCAAAATAGCCCCATTAAAACATGACCTGTTAAATTAATTTAGACCTGCTTAGTGAGCATTGCTCAGTGTGTGCTAAGTACTATAAACTCAAGGTGGCGCTGATGTTACATAATATTGTCTTCTAGGTACTGAAATTCGTCACTGCCAATATTTAGACTGTTCTGAAATTCTAATGGTCTTTCAAATGTTATGTGCTGTTAATTACTACCAATTTCTTTCTAGCAATAAAAATAATTTATGCTGATTATTTCTAGGTGTGTATCTTTGTAAATCTTTGGTGGAGATGACATATAATATTTATCAGTCCCAATATATAGTCCCGTGGGAACTGCACTGTCTTCTTCAGCGTAGTGGAAGTCAGTTTAGATGATTTACTTTGTTATGCCAATAAGGAGCCCCAACACTTCCTCGTATAAAAGGATGTGCAGTTATGAGCCCCTCATGCAGCTTACTGTGGCTGCAGTATGGTAATGATCAGTTACAGCAAAGCACCAATTTGTCTACTCTATCAACATGATATAAATATATATATATATGTATATATATATATTTATCAATCATCCCACTCGCATCACAGTGCATACCAGTCATACATGGACCAGGGGTGAGGGTCAGGGGGGAGGACATTTGATATTTAGGGCCCCCACCCACCGCTCAGGGGTGGGGGCCAGGGGGGAGGACATTAGGTCCCCCCCCTTATTCTGATTTAGGGCCCCCACCCGCCGCTCAGAGGTGGGGGCCGGGGGGAGGACAATAGGTCCCCCCCCTTATTCTGATTTAGGGCCCCCACCCGCCGCTCAGAGGTGGGGCCGGGGGGGAGGACAATAGGTCCCCCCATTATTTTACTTTAGGGCCCCCACCCACCGTTCAGGGGTGGGGGCCGGGGGGGGGGGGCAATAGGTCCCCCCTTCAGGTTAGAAGCCCCCACTCGCGCCACACGGGTGGAGGCTTGGGAGGGGGGAAGTGTTCTTTTGGGTTATTTTTTTTTTTTTTTACAGTGAGCAGCCATAGGCTGCTCACTGTTTAATAGACATGCCCCTACTCACGGTATAGTGAGTAGGGGCATAATTTACTAATACTAAGTAATCTTTACTTAGTATTAGTAAATTTGGCTGAAAGACCAATTCAGATCTTTCAGCATTTTAGTAGATAGCTCCCTAATACCGTGGGAATTAGGGAGTTATCTACTTATTCATTCCTGTCATTACATTGACTGGCTAAGTAACTTACATTTTATATGAATGTATGTTACTTGATTGAAGTTTACAGCTGAATCCTGGCTGGATGTTTGTATACTTTTTATTTAAACTTGTATACAGTGTAACATTCTTCTTCTTTCACTGGGTAAGTATATTAGTACTTAGGCAATACTGTACTTTGGCACTTCGACACTTCGGAAATTCGGTATTTTCAGAACTTCGGGACCTCGGCAATTCGGCACTTCGGCCTCGAAGTACCCGAATGTCCGAATTGCCCGAAATTCATCCGAATTCATATTCGGACCGAAACAAATTGCACATGTCTAGTGTGTATAAAAGTGTGCCTTGTTCTCAATAAATCAGTTCTTATTCACCCTTCACTAAATGTCGACTAGTGTTTAGGTGAGACAACTATAACAGCTATAATCACTCCAGGTATGCTGTGCTGAAATAGAGGGACCCTTGATGGAGAAGCTCAAGCTGAGTGCTGAGCCACGTAACAGAAGGTAAAATAGTAGCTACGCAAATGATAACATTTCCAGCTACACCCCAAGACCTAAAGGACAGATAGACTTTCCAAGTTCTCAGGCACCTCCTGTTGCGGAATAGCCCTCTAAGCCATGGAGATGGACTTTTGAGGAAGCTCTGTCAGAACATTAGCTATGTCTGGGAGGAAACAGAATATTCAAGCAGTTTTATAGCAGTAGTTACTCATATGACATCACAGAATCATATCACGATGAATTCAGGAGGTGGATAAAGGAAAAATGCAATAACCAGTATAAAAGGGTCTTCACTATCAAATTACATTTTATATAAAAAATAAATAAATCTCTACTAGGAGGCAGTGTGTTATACAAAAAGTGCCTAGGTGAAAAAGCAGCTCTACACTTTTGTGTGGGATACCCCCTTCCCCATGCTCCACAAAAGGCACAAGAAAACTTTTGGTAAAAGTAGATAGCTGACTGAAGAGGCTCAGGAAGGAATGAAATGCATTTTTGGCTGACTTTGGACTTTTATTTGTACAAGTCTGTATAGTATTTATTATATATGTTTTATTTTCTTTTTCTTAAATAATACATTTAATACAAATTTTAACCAAGTCTTCTGAAGCCTCAGGAATCTTCACTGTGAAGGTGCAATCCCTATAACTCTCTGAGCGAGGGTTTAAAGGCTCTGAAAAAGGTGAGCTTGATACCTATTTCAGGTTTTAAAAGGGTTTAAGGGTATATACTACTTCTCTTTTTAGATTTTTTTTTCTGAAGGAAACGTCAATAAGAAGGAGTGGTGTCCATCTTACGGAGCCAATATTAATAGGCTCCACTACATGTGAGTGATCTGATTTTATAAACAATTAGTTTTATATTTCATTACCATCTGCGCTATTTTGTCCTTTTCTTTGTTTTTTTATGTACTTGATGGATACCTTTACATATATATCAAGAATACGTGGGGTGAGTTGAATCCCCTCACAGTTTGAATTTATATAGTGCTCCACTAAAGGTGTAGGTTTTTACTTGTACCAAAAGTTTTCTTACATTTTATATCAATCTAAAAGGAAATGTCAAACCCAGCATGCTTTTCCTTGTCCTCTTTCTAAGCTTAAGTTATTCTTCAACATGTCAATTAAACTCTCGACTTCTCCATTGTCTTGATCAAACTCTAGTATGTAGCATTTGGAATACTAATGTGTATTCCTAATGTTCTCAGCCCCCATATGCAGCGAGAAAAAAAAAGGCATTTTACTTACCTTTCCATCCTTGCAGTAGTCTCTGTGGGAAATTTCTCCCTCCTTGGCTGAGATAATCGAAATAGGAAAGAATTAAGAGCCTGTAAGGAAATAGAATGGTCTTTCTGAAACCATCCAGAAAAATAGCAGTTTTACTCTGCTATGTTAGCGGAAGCACCTCTAGTGGCTGTCTGACTGATATCCCCTATAGGCATGGTGCCTATAGAGTAAGGGGGGATGGAGGAAATGACCTTGAGATGAAGTGATCTGGGTGCATATAGTGTGCATTCAACCCATGGGATAACTTCTCCCATCAAAGCATAAAGAACAGGAACTAGAACTCTGAAACTGGTATAAATAAAACAGGCCCCTGCTCAGCCAGTTTTAAATCTTGTTCTTCACAGCAGTTAAGAATGAATTTTTCAAATGGAAAGCAACCAAGATGCAGGCCATGGGGATAGACATACCAATCAAAACCATACAATCCCTCCAAGCTGCCTTCAACCTGGACTGGAGAACCAACTATCTCTCCTTCCTGGGCCTGAAACTCCCCAAAAACCTGAGAGACCTATTGAAATACAACTATGACAGCTTGCAAAAAGACATCACAACGATGCTCCAATTCTGGGAGGGCAAATACATGTCATGGGTGGGTGGATTGGCGGCCGTGAAAATGTCACTGCTACCTCTTTCATACCCTACAAATTCCACTACCTACCAAATATCTAGACTCCATCCAAAGAACTATAGTGCGATATGTTTGGGCTAACTGCAGGATAAGGCTAGCCACCGCACTGTTGAACAAACCAGTAGCGAGAGGGGGGTTAGGGCTACCCAACCTGAAGTTATACTACAAAGCAACTTTGCTGTCCTCTATGATAACAACTCATGCAAGTGTTAATCCCCTGCAATGGGTTGCAATAGAATTACACTGAATGCAAAGGGAGACACTGAGATACTTATTTTGGATACCATATCTCCTACCTCATACCCCGGAAAAATTACCCACCACGGACTTACTACTACGAACATGGGACATGGCTAGGACGACCCTGTACTCCACTGAGCCTTGGTCCCTGGCCACCCCGATGTACAGTATACATATAACCAACTCCTCATTTGACTATAGGATATGGCAGCTCAATGGTTGCACTAACCTACACAACCTTTATTCTAATGGCAAATTATTAGACTTCCCGGACCTCGAAGCCCGATTTGACTTGCCCCATAGGGCGTTATTTTCCTACCTACAACTTAAATCCATGCTAGGTAACCTAACTGCCACTGTACAGGACCTACTAGCCATGGCACAGATAGAACCAGCATGCCTAGCAACAACAACCCCCCCAAAAAACATCTCCCTTAGCTATAACTTATTCAACATAGGGACCGACGATACACAGGATAAACATGTAATAGCATGGCACTCGGACTTAAAGGACCACTATAGGCACCCAGACCACTTCAGTTTATTGAAGTGGTCTGGGTGCCAGGTCCATCTAGGATTAACCCTTTCTGCTGTAAACATAGCAGTTTCAGAGAAGCTGCTATGTTTACCTATGGGTTAATCCAGCCTCTAGTGGCTGTCTCATTGACAGCCACTAGAGGCGCTTCCGTGCTTCTCACTGTGATTTTCACAGTGAGAAGATATCAGCATTGAGAATGCTTTCCTATGGACTGGCTGAATGCGCGCGCGGCTCTTGCCTCACATGCGCATTTAGCCGATGACGGAGAAAGGAGGCAGAGAGTCCCCACCGCCGAGGGAGCCCGGCGGTGGAGAAAAGATGAGTGCTTAACCCCTTCATCACCCTAGAGCCCGGCGGGGAGGACGACCTAGAGACCCTATAATGCCAGGAAAACGAGTTTCTTTTCCTGGCACTATAGTGGTCCTTTAATTGCTTTATACACCATTAAGCAATGGCACAAGGCTTATATGGCACACAAGGGTAAAACAGTTTGTGTATCACACTTGGAACAAATAAGGAAAATGCAATATAGATGGTACATGGTGCTGGATAGACTAGCGAAAAGATACCCTAACACCGCGGCTACCTGCTGAAGGTGCCACAAGGAAAGAGGGACTATGTTACATGTGTGATGGACATGCCCAGGCATTAAACCATACTGGAAGGAAGTAGAACAGATACTCTCAGCCGCATTGAAATGACCATTTACACTCCGTCCAGATTTGGGACTACTGTTTCTGACTTTAGACCAATTCAAAAGACAGTGTGGCGTTTTGATTTTCCATGTCCTGATATCTAACCTTACATTGGTAGCCAGGGAGTGGAAAACGACAGGGGCCCCCGATGCAACTGCCCTGATACGACAGATCACAACAAACTACAAAGCTATGTACCATAAAATGTGCGCAAAATGTGATGAACTTACCTAGCATTCAATGATAATGACTCTGTATACAAACTGTCTTAAAAATTGTACTTACGCAAACTATGTTTACCCCCACCCTTTTTCTTTCTTTCCCCCGTTCATGCTTCTTCAAGCCCTTCTTTTAAGGGAACAAAAAACAAAAAGAATTGTCAAATTGAAAAAAAAAAAGAGTTTTTCTTCAGCAGGCCTAGATTTTTTTTTTTTTTTTTAAGGATTTACTAGGGTTAATTATTGAAGATCCAGCAAACAGCACATATTCAAGAATTGATTCCTGGGTGGTGAAGCCAAGTCCGAGTCTCAGATATGTCTGTGAGGAAATAGAATGTTCAAATAGTTTTATAGCAGCAGTTACGATGATGACATCACAGAATCATAGGACCAATCTTATCAGAAAGTGGATAAGAGAAGATTTTAAAATTAAAATAAAAGAGATATCTAATTCCATTTTAATGACCAGGGGTCTGACCTAAACTCTTCCATTTCTTTCAATTAATTTTGGTCTGTCTTATAAAAAGCACCTCCCATTTAGAAGGTTGTTAGTGACCATTGGTTTTATACCATATTGCCTTTAATAAAAGCTCTATATCTAAATGATGAATTCTTACATTCTTTGTACAAAGCATCCTTGCACTTTAACCCCTTAAGGACACATGACATGTGTGACATCAATATTCCCTTTTAATCCAGAGGTTTGGTCCTTAAGGGGTTAATTTTATCTGATTTGGATGTATACAATATTATGTATGTGTGTCTCTCCCCATATTATATAAACCTTTAAGGTAATGAGCGCAGAGCCGGTGCAAGGATTTTTGCCGACTTAGGCAAAAAAGATTTTGCCTCCCCATTCACTCCACAGTGGTCCTGTAGGTTTAACTCTACAAGATAAAACATTGCCTTACCTTGAAGGGTTAAACAAACCTCTAGTAGCTGTCACAATGACAGCCACTAGAGGCGCCTCCGCTACGATGCCATGTAACTATATGAAGCATTGGAAGTGCATAGCAATTGCCACTTATGTGCATCAGGTCACCAATGCTCCTGTATGAGTAACATTGGATTGAGCCAGTGTTGTCGCATCAGTGACATTGAGCGAAGTAATGGTGCAAGCAGTGCAGAGTGAGTCGGTACTTGATAAATGTAAGTAACCCCCCACCCCCTTTTAAAATAATTTTTATGGTGGGGAGCTTCAATCTATGTAGGGACAAAGACACTATAGTATTCGGAATACAGGTTTATATTCCTAACACTATAGTGTTCCTTTAAAAGCATTGATTTATTGATTTATTTTAATTTTTTATTAAAATGATCCTTTTCCCCCAAATACAATCACTGATACTACATACACACTCGCTCACACGCACTAACCCAAGCAGACACACACATGCAGACCCAAGCACACACACACTGATCCAGACAGGGGAGGTGGCTCTCTGATCTTTGGGGGGCTAAGGTTGAAGGCACCGGGTGCAAGTCATGCTGCAGCCATGTAAGTGCTTCCTAGCATCTGGTGCCTTCACCTGTGGCACACAATAAAGAATGTGTCCCACAAAGAGGTGCGCTTCCTATTAGAACCCCCCTTAAGAAGTGGCCTAGCTGGCCACCTAATCGGCTTATAGGCCCTGAATGAGCGCCCAATACACATCAGTGATCAGTGACCTTAATCACAATCTATCGATTGATAATTATCACCACATAGCTCCCAACATTTCAAATGGATAAAGAAGCAAATAGGAAATCTGGACCTGTGTACACTATACCCAAAATATCCAAGTTGAATGTGCTTAATGAAATGTATATTAGTGTTGAACATAAGTTTGGAACATAAGTTAATGACGTGTTACATACAATATTCACCACTGCACTACACTATATAAGGGATCAACAGGCAGGTCAAACCTTGGATGGATGGATTTAGCTTGTTTATCACTCACCTTGCGAACTCTGAGTAATAACCAAAGTCCAGCAAAGGTTATTGGCACTGGATTGTGATAAAGGCCTAAATTGGCTATAAATAAACACATCCCACTGCACACTGAATAGAGGTCTACATGTCATTTTCTCTTATTATTAATTAAAATATATATACATATTGTGTATGCTTAGAACCTATGGCTATATCTAAACTAATTTGTTTTCACTACAGTTAGGTGACTGTGGCAGGATAAGCCTCTCTCCTGTTGAGGACAGTGGTGTCTTTCTCAGCACATGTTAGTTTTAGTAAATTATACAATAAGAGAAAGCAAGTTAAAAGCTGATTTGTGAAAATAACTGATTTGAAAACATTTTGAGTTTATTTTGCCCTTTTGCCCTGTATTTTGCAAGTCATATGGACTCCACACCAAAAATGGGTATAATACAAGATGAATCCAGAACTGAAGAAACCGTGAACATAAACGTCACTATATCATACCCCACCCTTTACATGGACAAATAGGGACACTTTAATACTAGCAGTATGACTAGGGGCATGACCGGGGACAGGGGAGGAACTGTTATGAGAATACTAGGTGTCTTACTAATCAAAGATTTAGCAACTAAAATGTAATTTGTTCTTTAAAAGATACTGTAGTATATACAGCATATATATATATATTATTCAAATGTATTTTGTATATTATTTATAAACACCATAAAGCAGAAATATCAGAGAATTTTATTTGCAAGCTCTATATTTGACCCTGTAACTTTCCAAAATCCCATAAAACCTGTACATGGAGGGTACTGATGTAATCGTGAGACTACGCTGAACACAAATATGAGAGCAGTCGAACATACAATGAACATATAATGACGATGACATCAGTGAAAGTGCATTTTTTGTGTGAAATAAAGTCCTAACTTTGGACATTGTGACTAAGCGGCTACTGAAAAAGACTGGACATGCCTTATTTTGTATAACCTGGGTTGTCTGCCTTTACAAATGGTATGCCATGATGGAGGTCATTTTCATGCCTGGGCTGCCATATCATCTCAAAGGCAACATAGGCCCAGCAAACCAATCTGGCAAACTGAAATGGGCTAGCCCAATATTTGACCCTGTAACTTTCCAAAACACCAATAAATCTTTACATGGGGGCATTGTTGTACTCATGGGACATCACAGCACACAAATATGTGTTATAATGCAGTAAACAGTATTATGACATTCACAGTTAAATGCAGAACTTGAAAATAACATTTATTAATTTCTCACATTAATTTCTCATATTGAATTATATTTCATATATAAATATTTATAAAATGAAAGCACTGTTTCTCGTCAACAAAAGTATATGATATGATAAGTGTGGGTGCACTTAATATGAAAGAGGTGAACTATGGTTGAACAGACACATAGTGCAAATTACATTTTACATTTTGTTTTGAACAGAATGTGTACAATTGTCTCCATCCTTAATGGGTTAATCACCCTTCCTCCCTCTCCCACCCCCCCCAAAAAAAGATGTTGCAGTTATGTAATAAATAAATAATAAAAGAGTTTGCAACCATTTTGTAAGTAGCAAAATTAATGTATATGTATATGGGATTAATTGCTTGATTATGCAACAGTGGTTTGGGATCATGTTTAATGTTTGGGATCTAAACATGGTTTGAAAGGGTGGCTGTACTGGTTACCTTTTAGAATTCATTTAAAATAACGATCCTCATCGAATATGTCATCGTAAGTGGATAGCTGGAAAATGCCAAGTGAATTCAGCAATATAGGGGTCGTATTAAATGCTATGCTTCACCTTATTATCTTCCCATTGGCTATGATTAACTGATGTTCTTGGCAGGGACCTTCGTATTCACACTTAATGCAGGACTGCTCATCCCATATAGATAAAATGAATTCTTTGCATGGTGTTTTTCCAGCTAGGCTCCGGCTGGGCTTGCTGACACTTGTTAGGAATCTCCGAGAAATATTCAGTTTCAACAGCACACCAAACCAATCTGTCTATCTCTATAATCATTCACCTCATAGCTGGGTTCACACAAGTATAATGACAATATTAAATGTTATTACTAAGGCCTTCTTTAGCAAAGGGAATAGAGTCAAATACACTTAGACTGTAAGCGTTTGTTTAAATGTTAAACTGATGAGCACGGTCCTCTATAGTCTATATATTTTCTGCATTTCAATCAATTGGGTCATGCTGCAGAATATGTTGAAGCTTTATAAATACTAAATAACCATTGTAATAAAATAACAGGTAGCCTTTCATCTGATGCCTAATGGTAGTAAATGCTATAATTAAACAAGAGTTGGAGAATAAATCAGTGGACTAAAAGGCATGAAGGCCTGACGTTGATCTGAAATGTGTTGCAAAATTATAAAAGTGAAGCACAACTTTTCAGAACGCAAACATTGGTAAGTCTCCCACTCAGAGATTTTTCAAATATTATATAGAGGAAAAATGTTATCTTCCGCTCAGATCAGTAATACTTACTACTAATCACAAATGAATTTATTCCACCTACTTTGTGTGTTTATTTTCGATTGCTTGTTGGTGCTTAGACAAGGGAGCACACAATACCCAAGCGCCTCTAATTGTAATTTAACCCTTTCAATGCCAGGAATGTGGCCATGCCATTCATTGGGGGGCAACGCTGGCATGCAAAGTGTTTTGAGTATACTTCCCTCCTGATGCATTCCATAACTTCATTATTATTATTTACTGTAATGTGCTCCCATTTTAGAGTTTTAAGTGGGAACGGGTGAAACTGTGCTTGTAACCATGACATTTGCAGAGGAAGAATTATGATTTGAGCTGGTAATTACCAGCTAGTGGTCATGGAAGGATGTTCTAATTTGAAGAACAAAGGAAGCTCAGTATTGACCTAACAATTGAGCAGATATTTGTCCTGCTGGTTAAAAAGCATTGATAACCTTGAACACCCACGATGCAAAGCTTGACTTGTATCATTACTGACAAATGGAATGTCAAATGTTTAATCATTATATGTAAAATATGTTTTAATTGTTTAACCATTAAATGCAGAAAGTTATATATTACATCACTGAAGGAAGATAGAGTGCTTGTTCTTTGCTTTTCGATGTTGAATCTATTATTTTACTGGATGTGTTTTATGATCCAGTTCTATTCGAGCAGTTTAATAACAGTCTGTAATAATTAACTTTTCAGGAACTTGACAAGAATAATATATAAGGATGTGTCCCTTATAAACATTGACATCTGGCATGTTTCTGGTTAACTCTACAACCCATGCAATCCTGGTGCTTTACTCATCAACATTTTTCTATTGGAAACTTGGTAACAATCTGCTCTCTTGTCCCCTCCAACTCTAAATTCTACAACCAACACTCAAAGGGTGGTCATGTAAACTTGCTCCATTGCTAACACACATAATAATTAGACACCAATCATTTTAAAGGGGCAGTGAGAGCTAATATATCACTGTGTTCACAGCCATAAGACACCGGAATGTGTTGGGCCAGCTGTATCCTATTGCAATGAAGGAGGGACAGGTGACACATTATTTCTGAATTCTACCCTAAGTAGACAACTGTAAATTCTGATTCAGAAAAATACAGTATCATAGAGGGTCACAGATGCCTGGGTGCAGAATTTTCTTGGTGCCCTAGTTGGACGTGGTCATCTTACTAACCGCTCCCCTTTACAAATATTCTGTCCAGACATGCATTTTTCTATAGTAACGACTCCACCTCTCCATCTATAAGTCTCACCCTTTTTGTAATCAGAATGTTTTGATAGGGTGTGTGTGTGTGTGTGTGGGGGGGGAGTTGACAGTTTGTGTGGGTGGGTGACAGTGTGTCGGGTGTGACAGTGTGTGGGGTGAGTGACAGTGTGCTGAGAGGCTGCATTTTAGTGACCAGCCTCCTCACACAAAAAATACCTATTTTTATCTTGTTATCAATTCCCTGGTAGTCCAGTGGTCTCCCTCGCTGGTGGTTGGTGAGATAACTATCCGGTCTGCAGTTTTTGCCAGGTGCCATGTGGTAGAGATCTCATGGGCTCTGGCGTTTGAAGTGTCAGAGTGTTAGTTAGTGTTAGTAACCCACGGAAACACTCTAATTGGCTGAACTAGTGAGACCTCTACCACATGGTCTGCAGCTCTGTAACCAGCGGAGCTGCAGACTGGAGGTGCTGGGCTCTCTCTCCCCTGGGCAGACTGAATGGAGGTATAAAATGTAATCCACCGGTGTCACCCCTCCCGGTGTCGGATCATTGGTCACAGGCCAAGGACCCGATGGATTAGTCTGCCCTAAGACCAATTAGGTGGCCGCAAGGTTCCAGTCAGTGCAAGGCCTTAGATGGCCACCTAAGTCGTCTCTGTTTGCGCCCCCTTCTGCTTCAGCTCACTGATACCTTGGCACAGTACACCCTATGCACCCACTCTCAACTCACCCTGGCATCATATTTGGCCAGTGAAACTTTTGACATGTAGTATTACACACTACTAATATGTAGATATTAGCTGTAATCTCATGATTTCCTTTCTATCCAGCACCTATTAACAAATGTTGTAGAGGCCTATGTATATTGACTGCGATTACACTACGCTGGACTCTGCATTTTTGAAGTTCTGTTCTTTTTGACTTTTTCAAAACTTTTCACACCTATCTTAAATCATCCCAACAACCCATTTTCCTTTCCACTATCATTTCATCCTTTCCGTTTCTCATTCATTCTTTTCATTAGGTCAGCAACTATTTATTTGTCATTACAACCTTCATCTTCCCCTTTTACTGCACCCCCCCACCTCATGTCCTATTAACAATGGGACAATTTTGTTGGTGAATAAAAAAAGCACATTAGGTAAATCCATTGAAAGCTGCTTGTTGGAGTTTCCACTACATTGCTTGTCCTCAGACTTCCTTTTCATAAATTAATTAAAGAGACTAAAATAGGATGCTTTGAAGTAACCACTCTCCCTTTGATAATGGGCCAGTGGCATGGAAAGAATTAATACAGAAAAGAGTCATTTGTGCTTCTTCTCTTGGAGTGACTAATAGGTTAATACATTCACTTCCAGTTGTTCATACTTCAATACAGGAGGACAAACTCACACATGTTTATGCTTACTCCGCATTACTGGAGAGCAATGTGCTGTGTTTCTGCAAAATAAAATGTGCTTCTTAGAATTTTATAACTATTTCCTGAACATGGAATGATTGGTATAGTCAGTGTACTAAAATCTAAAAAAAAAAAAAAAAATCTCTATTTAATTTAAATCTCTAGTTGGAAATAAATTAAGGATGGTTTGTTTTAACAATATTTATAGTCAATACAATGTTAAACAAAAATCTGCACACCAGTCAAGCCATAAAACTTGCTTTTCCCACAGAAACCACAAATTTGCAGTGATGTTACCACCGCAAAGGATTCTGGGTGGGCATATGCAAATAAGTCCATTGTATTGACTATCCACAGACTTCAGGTGAAAGAGATTTTCAATCACAAGTTTTCCCCATCATAACTTTTTTGGTTTTTGCTTCGTATATATATATATATAGAAAATGTGAAAAAGTATAGCTGCACTCACGGTTGAAAAATAAAATCTTCAATGCTTTATTTGGTCATTTAAAAAAAGGATCGACGTTTCAGTCCAACTTGTGGACTTTCCTCAGGATCAAGAGGAAAGTCCACAAGTTGAACTGAAACGTCGATCCTTATTTTAAATGACCAAATAAAGCATTGAAGATTTTATTTTTCAACCATGAGTGCAGCTATACTTTTTGACATTTTCTGGATACCCTTGAGCCCAGGCTGGCACCCGGCAACTTTTTTGTAATATTACAGCTTGAGTGCAGGGACGTTTTCTATATATTATATATATATGTTTGATCCTGAGGAAAGTCCGCAAGGAGGACTGAAACGTCGATCTAATTTTAAAAGAATCCAATAAAGAATTGAAGTTTTATCACAGACCGTGAGTGCTGCTAATATCTTTTGCTACTTGAATACTCTTGAGCCCTGGCTGGCAACCGCTAATTATAATATTTCCAGCTTGTTCGCAGGGATAAAAATTTGTTTATATATATTTATATATATTTAATTCTGATAGAATTTCCAGATCTGGATTATTAACCCCTTAAGGATGGAGGGAATTGTCCAAGTTATGAACCAATACAAAACATAGAATTTGTGCTTGTTCTGCCGTAATTTAAGGGTTTCTTTCTAAGTGCCTCCATCTTATATACTGTTTTTTAAAGAAAGAAAAGGCTTTCATTTAATTTATTATATGTATACCCAGCACACATTACTTGTAAATAAAATGTTAAAAATCAGAAGAAAATTAGAAAAATAACACAATTTTTCACATTTTTACTTATAATAATTTTTACACATCCAGTGCAACTAAATAAAAAGATTTTGAAATACCGGTAGATTCATATATCAGTCCTGATTGTTAAATGCCTAATATTTGTAGGATCTAAAGTAATCTTTGGTAGTTAACGCTAACCTTATACCAACCCCCACTCCAAAACTATACCAATCATACCCCTTACCCTTTGCTTGGGCCACGGCCCACACACATACATGGTCTCCTTCCCTCCAATCCACTTTTGAATCCTGTGGCAAGGAGGAAGAGGTCCCTATAGGCGTGGGAGCTGCTGCAAACATCAGCACTTACCACCAACTTACCACAAGCAGAGACATGCCACATTATAAAAGGAGCAGCCATATTAAGTTATGTCAGGTAGGTCTTGCTTTCTGATTTACATTTATGGGGGGATGGGGATCAGCGAGCAGAGGCGAATACTACTGATTAAATATTGATTTCTTAATTTTGGGCTTAAAAAATAGGGGTCGCAATATACATGGGTGCGTCTTATACAGATAAATACGGTACATTCTTTCTAATTATTATGAGAGCCTGCCTCCCAGCCGATTACATTGTGATCAATGCTGGGCAGATGGCAAATGGAGTTAAAGGGCTATATACAGCACTGACTTCAAGCGCGGCATAGAGCTCATCGTTTAATGTGGGACCACTAAACATGGCCACAACTGACCTAGGGGAGCCCCAAGTATCAAATGATACATGGAGCTCACTGGTAAGCAGCAATTTAACCCTGCTCACACCAAAACTGCAGGCTGTTCCATTGGGCAAATTGGCTATTATAGCTGAATTTGTGTAGAATGTGTAGAATGGAATGTCCTAACATTGCAAAGGGGTTATACAAATACTTTGCAATAGGTGCCTGAAAACATACAAGTTATAAATTATAGTCTTTGTCAGTGAATCATGAACATTTTGCATGGCAATGGCAAAATGTGATGACAAGTGCTGAGATGGGCTCATGTCTATCATGATTGCAGCCACCCAAGAGCACTGGAAATCTGAGGGCAGTGCTTATTTCTGTGTGTTTGTATTTGGCAACGTATGTAAGTAAAATGATAAACATAGAAATACAATAAAAAAAATAAAATAGCAGCATCAATTGGTATCTTTTAGAAAATTAACTAAGTGACAGTGCATCTGTAATAGTCATGCAGTAGTCATATATATTGCTCCCATCCCATGGATTGTGATGTCTGTTTCATTTTAATATAAAGTTAAAATAAAACAGAGAGTACACTAGCAAAAGGTTAACACAACTTTTTTTGTTCAATGCTTTGGTGGAATTTCTAGTGTAGTTGCAATTCCCCTTTAACAAGGTTTCAGGCGGTAATTTGTATTTGGCAATTTGTATCTATGTGGTGCACTTGTAACTTTTTTTCCCTTTCCTATGGAGTATATGGATGACATATTTAATGGCTGATGGATGTTTATAATTAATGGTTGTAAGGTGGAACATTGAATTACAAAATGCTCCACTAAATTCCCCCAGGGTGAAACCCACCAGAGATAAGTCAGAATGGGTAATTCCTTGGTGGTTGTGTAGAGCTGTCTGGTATATAATACCCATGTCACATTACAAAATTTGCAGTGAATACAAAAGTATAATATCCCTTTATTATATAAAAAAAAATATTTACTGGAAAATAAGTAACAACATTGTAAAGTCTAATTAGCATTATAAATTTGAGAAGGCAAAGAACATTCCTTCAAAGTGTGACTAAAAATAGTTTGCAAACCATCCGTAAAGACGTGCGGTTAAAGAAAAAAAAAGGTGTAGTATATGCGTGGTGAAAATATAACAAGGACATCCATTGATTTAAGAGTTGCTGGCTCTGAAAATCCAATGCAAATGCAGAAGGACAGGTTTGGAGCAAAGCAAACAACTGTGGCCATGATTAAATAGAGGGAAATTATATAACTATGCTTTTACAAAGACCTTCATTGTAACTGGCAGGTGTCTGCATGTTGATATTTGGAAGATGTAAACAGAATGCAGAACATTCTTCTTTCAGATTCATATGAATTAGAAAGGAAATATAAGAAAGTGGTAATACTATGAAAACTGCAGATAAATAAAAGGCTTTATTTCAGATCCATTACAGCTGAATTCATTGATGTGTGTGTGTGTTTAGTCGTTCAGTCGTGTCCGACTCTCCGTGACCATATGGACCATAGCACGCCAGGTACATCGGTCAGTCACTGCCCCTCTGAGTTCTAACAACTTCATGTTCGTGGCTTCAGTGACCTCATCTATCAATCTCTGTCTCTGTTGTCGCCTTCTTCGTGTGCCTTCAATCTTTTCCAGCATCAGAGTCTTTTCTAGAGAATCATGTCTTCTCATTATATGGCCAAAATATTTGAGCTTCAACCTCATGATCATAGCTTCCAGTGAGCAGTATTTCTTGATTTCTTGTAGTACGGATTTATTGGATCTTCTTGCAATCCAAGGGATTCTAAGCAGTTTTCGCCAACACCACAGTTCAATGGCATTAATTCTATGACGTTCAGCCTTCTTTATAGTCCAGCTCTCACCTCCGTATGTTACTACTGGGCATGGCATAGTTCCGACTATGCGGACCTTTGTTGATAGTGTAAAATCTTTAGTTTTTACCAGCTTGTCCAAGCTTGACATAGCTTTCCTCCCCAGAAGTAAAAGTCTTTTAATTTCATGACTGCAGTCACCATCTAAAGAGATCTTGGATAAAATCTGTCACTGCCTCCACTTCTTCCCCATCTATTTGCCAGGAACTCGGGAATTCATTGATAAGAAATGCTAAAAAACTTTTTGTATGTTTTTGTACACTTAAAAGGCTATGCTTTTTTTTTTTTATCTATGCTTTGATTCTAGACATTTTTACAAATTTTCTCCCTACTTCTCTTTGTTAATTTGACCATAAATTGTAGAGGAAAGTTATCAAAATTAATGACTTATTTAACAGAAACATTCCTCCATTATACCCAGAGGAGATCTTTGACCCTGGATTACCAAGGTTTTGACCAGGAGAATTGGTAAACCTGGATTGATTTGTACTGCATCTGTTTGAATGATTTGTAGGACAATTCTGAATAAGTAGAATGGCAAAGTGAAAGTCCTCTCCAGGGAAATAAAAGTGTCCCTTTGTCCCAGCATAATAGGACACACAGTGCAATATATAATAATCAGACCCTAATTGTGAAATAAAATAAAAATGTTCCTTTATGTCTTCATCTCATTACCTAGGGGAGATAGTAAAAGAAGGAACTGGGACCACCATCTACTACTTTTCATGCTATAAACACTTATCTGAAACTCAGTAGGACAGCACTTTTTTTCTTCCTTTAAGCCACTATCAGTGGTGCAAATAGCCCTATCTGCTATTCCAAATGATAAGGGTGTTTTCATTCATGAAAGAGAAACCTGAACTGAAGACTGTGTCAGATCTACCAGCAACCCTTATAAGCAATCTCACAGAGTATGTGGTCTGGCCTAGTACTCTTTATGCATAAAGTAAAGTGTCTCTCGCTAAATAATTTTCATGCGCGGTGCCTTGAGACAAGGGTGGACCATTCCTAAGGTATCAATAATCATGGAGAAAATTAAGCACATACAGGTGCAGATTTATTGGAAAATCATACAACATTTCGGTTCCCACAGGGAGTTCATTTAAATAGTCAATCAATTAAGGTTCTGTTTGAAAAAAAAAAAAAGAGGACCGTATGCAAAACGATAGTGGCATTATTATTACATCACACAAAGTGAATTACATGAATTCCATACAACACTATCATATCAAACGTGCATATAATAGACCATCTAACTCAAATTGATGCTCCTTTGTTTACTCAAAAATAAATAAATTTATAAATACCCGATACGTCGGTTTCGGCACACCACAACCGACTTGCTCATATATCTAACTTATCATGTATACGGCTTTTGTCCCTGACTACAAATTGGAAGGCGTAGCCTGAAGTTGTGGGAGGGGTTACCCGGCTATTTAAACTCAGGCCCCCTACACCACAGGGCTGATGCTGCCTGGTTCATCCCTCCCACCTCTCCCATTATACATATTACTATTACAGGTGGGCCCTCTTTTATTACAGGCCTACCTGATACGTCGGTTTCGGCACACCACAACCGACTTGCTCATATATCTAACTTATTATGTATACGGCTTTTGTCCCCGACTACAAATATATATTATTGGCAGTACTTTTATTATTAGCCAATACAGAGAAAAAGGTTCATCAAAACAAACCTAAGTCTCCTCCTAAGGTAAAAAAAAAGAAAAGAAAATAATGTACAAGGGAAACCACAAAAGCAAAAAAGCAATTAAAAAGATATAGCCTGGGTCATGGTCTCAAGACAGTGATCTCACGTGAGCACCCATCAGTCAAATGACCAAATTCAGAAAACTACTTTCCATAAAGTAGTATATTAGGTCCCTTAAAGGTAAATTGCTACACTTATAGGTGAAACAATAAAGCTGCGTTGTGTGGTTGTGGTCACATCACCATAAAACGGGCCTTCTTGTCAAAATTAAAAAGTGGAATAAAACATCACTACTATTATATATTATAGGCTGCCTTTCCAAAAATAAATCCTAATTAAAAAAAAAAAAACCTTATCTTTTGTTTTAGTTTAGGAATTTACCTTGAAGGGACCTAATGTACTGCTTTATAGATAGAATTGACACATTGGGAGAACTATTTCTTTATATAATTTTTGTTTTCAAGTTTTGGTAATTTGGTCATGTGACTGGTGGGTGGTCATGTGACCAGAGACAATTAGAAACTTTTTTTTTTGTGTGTGATAAATTCACAGCACTTCCAACAATTGAAGGAGAGCTGATAACATCTATGCTGCTGCAGCAAAGCCACAAAGGGCAACATGTAGAGAGCTGACTTAGCTGCTGTCCAGTCTATCTGCCCTCCCATGGGGTTAGGGCGTGCTATGCCGTCCTACAAAATGAGGCTCTAACATTGTTAGGGCAGCACAGCATGCCCTAAAAATCTAGACCCCCCTCTTTCCTCTGGCTGGATACTTACCTTTCACTCAAATCGCAATTAGGGAACCTGCCTGACAACTCAGGTAGCCCCCCTGCCTCCAATCCAGCCGATCTGAGTCATGTGATCGCTGTGACACGTACATCGACTCAATGCTTTCCTTTGGGGTTCTGCTTGATATACAATATATAGAAATAAGAGAACGCAATCAATAAGTAAAAAACAATATAGTAAATAATAAACAGTATCAAATTAATAAAAACAGCTAAAAACACACTAGAAACTTCCTAACAATTTCAACACATAGAATATACTAATAATCATGTTAGCGCTCTATAGGAGAAGCCCACAATTTTATACTGGGCGCTCCACAAGTGATCTTAAAGAAGAAAAAATAACCACTTCTTGCATTAACATATCTGTTGGTTATAAAAAAACCTTACTAGTGTCCACAATTGATTTTGGTTAAAGGACCACTATAGTGCCAGGAAAACGTACTAATTTTCCTGGCACTATAGTGCCCTGAGGGAGCTCTCCTCCTCCTATCCGCCTCCTTTCCTCCTCTTCGGCTGAATGCGCATGCGCAGCAGGAGCTGCGCGCGCATTCAGCCAGTCTCATAGGAAAGCATTCATAATGCTTTCCTATGGACGCTTGCGTCTTCTCACTGTGATTTTCACAGTGAGAAGCAAGCAAGCGCCTCTGGCGGCTGTCAAGAGACAGCCACTACAGGCTGGATTAACCTATTTATAAACATAGCAGTTTCTCTATAATGCAGCGTGTGTGTATGTAATGCAGAGTGTGTGTTTGTATGAGTGTATGTGTATATAATGCAGTGTGTGTGTATATAATGCTGAGTGTGTGCATCATATACACACACTCATACATACACACACTCTGCATTATATACACACACACTCATACAAACACTCTGTTTCATTTTATTTTTGAGCCCCCCTTCCCTGCTTGCTACCTGGCCAGGGATGGGGGCTATATTATTCCCTGGTGGTCCAGTGGCATGGGCTGTGCAGGGGGGCCAGGAGCAAGCTGTTACTTACCTTTGAAGCAGCTCCGGTCAGCTCTGTTCAGCTCACAGTGTAAGTCTTGCGGTCTGCGTGCCGCACGGAGTGTTGCCACGGTAACCCGTGACAACGCTCTGACGGCCGCGGGTCTCGCGAGACTTACACTGTGAGCTGAACGTGGGAGCTGAACGGAGCTGATGGAGCTTATAATGAGCCTGGCAGTCCTGGTCTGTATTATGGCAATGTAAGTTGCCATAATATAGACACTGACTCGAGTAAAAGCGAGGGGGGCTTTTTCAGCACAAAAAAATTGTCGAAAAACTCGGCTTATACTCGAGTATATACGGTACCTCCATTTGTTTAAATATGCATAGGGATTTTGAGCGCAGGTAACGTTTTTCTTTGGTTTTTACTGTATTGGGGCTGATATGTACTATGGTCGTTGCTACCTCCCAGGATTGATGGGGGTTTGTTTTTTTGTATATGTATCAATGTTTGTGTGTCAGGATGCATGTATATATGTCTGTGTGTATCTATGTGTGTGTATGTGTCAGTGTGTATCTACAGGGAGTGCAGAATTATTAGGCAAGTTGTATTTTTGAGGATTAATTTTATTATTGAACAACAACCATGTTCTCAATGAACGCAAAAAACTCATTAATATCAAAGCTGAATATTTTTGGAAGTAGTTTTTAGTTTGTTTTTAGTTATAGCTATGTTAGGGGGATATCTGTGTGTGCAGGTGACAATTACTGTGCATAATTATTAGGCAACTTAACAAAAAACAAATATATACCCATTTCAATTATTTATTATTACCAGTGAAACCAATATAACATCTCAACATTCACAAATATACATTTCTGACATTCAAAAACAAAACAAAAACAAATCAGTGACCAATATAGCCACCTTTCTTTGCAAGGACACTCAAAAGCCTGCCATCCATGGATTCTGTCAGTGTTTTGATCTGTTCACCATCAACATTGCGTGCAGCAGCAACCACAGCCTCCCAGACACTGTTCAGAGAGGTGTACTGTTTTCCCTTCTTGTAAATCTCACATTTGATGATGGACCACAGGTTCTCAATGGGGTTCAGATCAGGTGAACAAGGAGGCCATGTCATTAGATTTTCTTCTTTTATACCCTTTCTTGCCAGCCACGCTGTGGAGTACTTGGACGCGTGTGATGGAGCATTGTCCTGCATGAAAATCATGTTTTTCTTGAAGGATGCAGACTTCTTCCTGTACCACTGCTTGAAGAAGGTGTCTTCCAGGAACTGGCAGTAGGACTGGGAGTTGAGCTTGACTCCATCCTCAACCCGAAAAGGCCCCACAAGCTCATCTTTGATGATACCAGCCCAAACCAGTACTCCACCTCCACCTTGCTGGCGTCTGAGTCGGACTGGAGCTCTCTGCCCTTTACCAATCCAGCCACGGGCCCATCCATCTGGCCCATCAAGACTCACTCTCATTTCATCAGTCCATAAAACCTTAGAAAAATCAGTCTTGAGATATTTCTTGGCCCAGTCTTGACGTTTCAGCTTGTGTGTCTTGTTCAGTGGTGGTCGTCTTTCAGCCTTTCTTACCTTGGCCATGTCTCTGAGTATTGCACACCTTGTGCTTTTGGGCACTCCAGTGATGTTGCAGCTCTGAAATATGGCCAAACTGGTGGCAAGTGGCATCGTGGCAGCTGCACGCTTGACTTTTCTCAGTTCATGGGCAGTTATTTTGCGCCTTGGTTTTTCCACACGCTTCTTGCGACCCTGTTGACTATTTTGAATGAAACGCTTGATTGTTCGATGATCACGCTTCAGAAGCTTTGCAATTTTAAGAGTGCTGCATCCCTCTGCAAGATATCTCACTATTTTTGACTTTTCTGAGCCTGTCAAGTCCTTCTTTTGACCCATTTTGCCAAAGGAAAGGAAGTTGCCTAATAATTATGCACACCTGATATAGAGTGTTGATGTCATTAGACCACACCCCTTCTCATTACAGAGATGCACATCACCTAATATGCTTAATTGGTAGTAGGCTTTCGAGCCTATACAGCTTGGAGTAAGACAACATGCATAAAGAGGATGATGTGGTCAAAATACTCATTTGCCTAATAATTCTGCACTCCCTGTATATGTGTGTATGTGTCGGTGTCTATATGAATTTGCGTGTATGTGTCTGTGTATTTATATGCAACTGTGTGTTGATGTGCACGAACATCTGTGTAAGTATGTATGTACATACATCCAAGCAAACACCAGCACAACATACAAGCACACTCCTGCAATCTAACACAAATATTACATACAAACACACCCCTGCATTCAAACAAAAAATATATACAAACACACCCCTTCACTGAAACACAAATACTTGACACAAATGTACATCCACATTTAAAAGTGAACATTACATTCAGACACACCCCTGCAATCAATCGCAAACATTGCATACAAACACACCCCTGTATTAAAACACAATAAATGTAAACAAGCACCCCTTTAAACACCAACACTGTACATTACACTATAGCCCCAGCAGTGGCGTACTAATGGGGCCCGGCCGCCCCGGGTGCCACTGACTAGGGGGCTGCCATGACTTCTAGTGTCATGTGTCATCCCCCCGGCCCCAATCATTAGCGGCAGCACCTTTGCAGAGGCTGAGAAGGGGGAGGAGTCTTGCGGGACATGGAGTGATGACGCGCAGCGCCGCCGCCTTCACGGATCTTCAGCGCAAGGATCCATCCAATATCCGGGCGGTGAGGCACCCAGTGGTCGGTCTCGGAGGGAAGGCATAATCAAAACGTGAGTAGTAATTTATTAAATTAAAGAATTAAAGGGGAGGGAGGTTTATTTAAGGGGGGTGGATTAATTATGGGGGTGGTTAGTATGGAGTTAGATTATTTATGAAGTGGATTAATTATGAGGGTGGATTATTTATGAGGGGTGGATTAATTAGGGGATTAATTAAGGGTGTGATTAAGGACCAATTAAGGGGTGTGGATTAATTAGTGTGGATTAATTAAGGGGGTGTGGATTAATTAAGGAGTGTGGATTAATTAAGGGGGTGTGGATTAAGGGGGTGGATTAATTAAAGGGGGTGTGGATTAATTAAAGGGGGGTGCAGTGCGGGGAGGTTTATTTAAGGGGGTAAGTTTAATTATTGGGGTTGCAGTATTTTATTTATTAAGGGAGGATGCGCACTGCAGATTTTTGTTAAGGAGTGTGCAGGATTTTAAGGGGGGTGTGCAGGTTTTTTGTTATCAAAGGGGGTTGTGCAAGTTTTTTTTATTTTTTATTAAGGGGGTGTGCTGGGTTTTTTATTAAGGGGGTGTGCATGGTTTCTGTTTTTTATTAAGGGGGTGTGCGGTGTTTTTGTTTTTTTAAATTAAGGGGGTGTGCAGGGTTTTTATGTGTAGGGAGTGTATGAAATTTATGTGATCAGTGTGCAGGGTTTTTATATGAAGGGCGAAGGGCAGGGGTTTTCTAGAAGGGGCGAGACAAGGGGCTTTGTAGAAAGGGGCAGAGCAGGAGTTTTCTAGAAGTTTCTCACCTGCCCCTTTCTACAAAAGCACTGGTCTTCCCCCTTCTACAAAACTGGCGCATTTATACAAAACCTCTGCCCTGGCCCCCTTCTACAAAACCTCTGCCCTAGCCGCTACATCTTTTAAACCCAAATCCTTTTCCAATGCTGTTTCTAAGGACCGGCTCGATGAAGTGGTCTGGGTGCCAGGTCCCTCTAGTTTTAACCCTGCAGCTGAAAACATAGCAGTTTCAGAGATGTTTCACTGAGGGTTAATCCAGCCTCTAGTGGCTGTCTCACTGACAGCCGCTAGAGGCGCTTCCGCAATTCTCACTGAAAACTCACTGTGAGAAGACGCTGGACGTCCATAGGAAAGCATTGAGTAATGCTTTCCTAAGGGCAGTTTGAATGTGCACGCGGCTCTTGCTTCGCATGCGCATTCGGATCTGACGTCGGCAGGGGGAGGACAGGTCACCAGCGCCGAGGGAGCCCGACGCTGGAGAAAGGTAAGTGGCTGAATGGGTTTAAAGGGGTTAAAACCCCTTTAGCCATTTATCTTAATCCAGTGCCGGGCTCCCTCGGCGCTGGTGAACTCTCCTCCCCCGCCGACATCAGCTCCCGAGTGGAGCCGAATGCACATGTGTGCAAGAGCCGAGCACGCACGTTCAAACAGTCCATAGGGAAGCATTTCTCAATGCTTTCCTATGGACATTCTTCAAGCTAGATGCGATTTTTGCATCTGGAGGGTTAAAATCTGGGGGAGCTGGCACCCAGACCACTTCATTGAGCTGAAGTGGTCTGGGTGAATATAGTGTCCCTTTAAATACCCTGGGTTGTCTACTTTTACAAATGGTATGCCAAGATGGAAAATATAAGACAGATATCGCACTAGCGAACCATAGAGCCAAAATAAATGTAGTATTTTTCTGCAGAAAACACCAATATGAAGCGAAATCGACCAAGTGGGTCTCAGCAACGAAAAATTAAGAAGGCAAAAGAAAAGTCAGCTGAGGGGATGTCTGGATCAATTTTAAAATATGTTGCACCTTCAACATCTACCGCAGTAGAGAAAGTGCTGAAGACGTTCAGTCTGTTGAATCCAGAGGTGAAATGCCTGAAGTATCTTCTCAAGAAGCTTCATATGTGAAAGCGCAAGAATTGGAGAAGATAATTTTATCTTCAAGCAGTGAAAGTGATGTAGATGAATGCGATGCCAGCAGAAGCCTGCATCAGCAAGACTCTGATGATGATGAAGAAGAGGAGACTGTTCGACTGTCAGTTTATTCTGATGTTGCTGCTTGGCCAGTTCCAGATGTTTTAAGAGTGGACCTTATTAAGAGGGGAAGTGAACCTTTCCAAAATAGAGATGGGCAATTCAGTCCTGTTGAAAGGCAAGGAGAGAAATCGAAATGGAAGAGTCGACAGTTGACCACTGCATGGTTCTATAAGGCTCTGCCTAATGGCGAAAAAATTCTTAGAACGTGTATGGTGTACTCTCCTTTAAAACAAAGTTTGTTTTGTTTTTGCTGCAGACTTTTTGCTGTTGATGACAAAGTAACAGGGGCATCCAGTTTTGTTACTGGGTTTCAATTGTGGTGGAAGCTGAACCCAAAGGTGTCTGATCATGAGGCTCCTGAGCAGCATCTTACATGCTTGGAGAAATGGAAGACCTTGAGAGCAGGATTGAAGCTACAAAAATGCATTGATCATGTCCATCAAACAACAGTGGACAGAGAGAAAAGGAAATGGAGGGATATTTTGCATCGCCTTTTGGATGTAACTTTGTTTCTGGCTCACCAGAATCTTCCTTTTCGTGGTCATAGAGAGACCATGTCATCCGCAAACAAAGGCAACTTCCTCGAATTGGTAGAATTGCTCTCAAACTATGATCCCATTTTAAAGAAACATTTCATGAGGCTGAAACATGCTGTTGCATCTGGAAAGAGAATGACTTCCTATTTCTCTCCAAAAATTCAGAACAAATTAATTTGTCTTTTGGGAAATCATGTGAAGGACAAAATAGTGGCTGATATCAAGAAAGCAAAGTACTTTGGGATTCTTTTTGACAGCACCCCTGATGTGTCCCACACTGATCAGATGTGTTAAGTGATCAGATATGTTCATATTGAAGGGGACCATGTTGAAGTAATGGAATCATTCTTGGGCTTCTTTCCTGTTGCTGAAAAGACTGCTGCTGAGCTCACAGAAAATATCCTGCAACATCTGGAGGAAGATGGACTAGACATAAGCGTTTGCTGTGGTCAAGGATATGATAATGCTGCAACCATGGCAGGGATTCATAGTGGTGTTCAGGCAAAAATAAAAGAGATTAATCCCAAGGCTTTGTTTATGCCATGTGCTAACCATTCCCTGAACCCATGTGGGGTCCACTCATTTGGAAGTGTTGCTTCCTGTGTGACCTTTTTTGGAACATTGGAGAGAGTGTATTCCTTGTTTTCGGTTTCTACACATCGTTGGGAATTGCTGATGGAAAATGTAGGTGTGACAGTGAAAAGACTTTCCCAAACAAGATGGAGTGCTCATTATGATGCTGTGAAGCCAGTGAGGGCAAATTTTGAAAAACTGACTTCAGCCCTTGAAAAATTATGTAATCCCAAAGAAAATGTGGACACAAGAGGATCGGCTCAGATGTTGCTGTCTGCCGTATGTGATTTTTCTTTTTTGTGTTACCTTTCTTTCTGGTGTGAAGTTCTAGAAGAAGTTAATATAACACAGACATATTTGCAAAGTGTGGGACTCACTCTTGAAAAGTTCATTGTGAAACTACAAGGTTTGAAAGCGTTTCTAGCAGATCAGCGCAGTGAAATTGTGGAGAAGGCCATTTGTTATGCAACTACTACGTGTAAAGAAATAGAAATTTCAATGGAAAGAAGAGGGAGAGTAAAGCTCCGTAAAACAATGCCAGGAGAGAAGGCAAAGGACGCTGGTCTCACATTGCCAGAGGAAATGAAAAGGGCTATGTTTGAGTGCCTTGATCATTTTCATCACGAGTTGGAAATTCGTTCCCAGGCAATTGAAAAAATCCTTTCAATGTTTGCTGTTATTCAGCCAAGCTCTCTGGTTGTGGCAACAGAGAAAGATATTCGGAATTATACTCCAAAATTGACTGATATTTTTGACGAATTCTCTAATGAAGACATCTTTAGGGAAATTGAACGTCTTCTGAGGCATTTGGAAGCTGCCAAGATCAGTGTTGAAGAAGCAAAGAAATGGACGGCATTGCAGTTCCTGGAGTTCATTGTTACATGGGATTATTGTGAATCTCTGCCAAATTTGTCACTGTGTTTAAGATTCTTTTTGACTCTCTGTGTGTCTATTGCTTCATGTGAAAGAAGTTTTTCCAAATTAAAATTGATAAAAAATGTATTTCGCTCAACCATGAGTGAGACAAGGTTGACAAATCTGGCTATACTTTCAATTGAGCATGAATATGCAAGGAAGATTGGCTTTGATGAAGTAATCGAAGGCAGCGGATGTGAATCATTGCACATTACCTCTGCCGAATAGACTGAGTGGTCACTTTGGATCTGTGTGTTTTTTTGTTTATAGAAAGTTTACAAATTTGTGAAATAAATATTATTGAAAACATTGAAAAAATTGTGGGTGTTTTCTTACATTTTTACTATGGGGGGGAGGGGTGCCACACTCAGGGTCCGCCCCGGGTGCCAAATGCTCTAGGTACACCCCTGAGCCCCAGTAAATGCGGCAGTGCTGTACAGATATACAAACTAGTAATTTTGACTTGGGGTGCCTTTGAAAAGTACTGAAATATTAAGGGCGCCTTGAACCTAAATAGTTTGGGAACCACTGGTGTATACCGTAAGATGAAGCGGTAGTTCTAACAGAGATGCAAAGAAAACTTGACAAAAGACATGATTAGGTAACTGATAGAGGAAAGTATACGTATACTAAAACTGCACAGTGGTTACAGATGCAAACAAAACTTTTATTTTTTCACAACATGTTTGCCATTCTGAAAACCTTTCTGATAGTTTCCCTGAGTGCTATATCTTCTTTTTTTAACACTGAAGACCTCACAGAACTAAATATGCTTTGTGCAGACTTACGTACATCCAGCCATGCTGTTAATATTCAGTGACATTGATTTATTCTCGCACGTGATTAGTGGGGCTCAGCGTGTGTATTTTTCATGTTCTGGGTCTGCCTGTTGCACATGAGGTTTGAAGAATTCTACACTAAAGCATGACATTCTAATGGAATAAATCTGACTTTCAAAAGATTTTGTTTGAGTCCATCAATCTCTTGGTGTTAAGAATGTGTGAAAATACTTAACTCTGTTTGATATTCCCAATAATAAGCCAACCACGAAAAACTGACCTATATAAAATGTCCTTCTCTTGTAGTGGTGTAGTGATGATGTGGAAGCTTGAAATGTCATGGTCTGGTTGTAAATTACAATCTCCACTCAGACATATTTCATATGTTCGGTTTAGGGAGACTTTG
>OW240916.1:217548975-217855126 GCA_933207985.1 Pelobates cultripes | reverse complement strand
CTAAAAACACACTAGAAACTTCCTAACAATTTCAACACATAGAATATACTAATAATCATGTTAGCGCTCTATAGGAGAAGCCCACAATTTTATACTGGGTGCTCCACAAGTGATCTTAAAGAAGAAAAAATAACCACTTCTTGCATTAACATATCTGTTGGTTATAAAAAAACCTTACTAGTGTCCACAATTGATTTTGGTTAAAGGACCACTATAGTGCCAGGAAAACGTACTAATTTTCCTGGCACTATAGTGCCCTGAGGGAGCTCTCCTCCTCCTATCCGCCTCCTTTCCTCCTCTTCGGCTGAATGCGCATGCGCAGCAGGAGCTGCGCGCGCATTCAGCCAGTCTCATAGGAAAGCATTCATAATGCTTTCCTATGGACGCTTGCGTCTTCTCACTGTGATTTTCACAGTGAGAAGCAAGCAAGCGCCTCTGGCGGCTGTCAAGAGACAGCCACTACAGGCTGGATTAACCTATTTATAAACATAGCAGTTTCTCTATAATGCAGCGTGTGTGTATGTAATGCAGAGTGTGTGTTTGTATGAGTGTATGTGTATATAATGCAGTGTGTGTGTATATAATGCTGAGTGTGTGCATCATATACACACACTCATACAAACACATACTCTGCATTATATACACACACACTCATACAAACACTCTGTTTCATTTTATTTTTTAGCCCCCTTTCCCTGCTTGTTACCTGGCCAGGGATGGGGGCTATCTCATTCCCTGGTGGTCCAGTGGCATGGGCTGTGCAGGGGGGCCGGGAGCAAGCTGTTACTTACCTTTGTAGCAGCTCCGGTCAGCTCTGTTCAGCTCACAGTGTAAGTCTCGCGGTCTGCGTGCTGCACGGAGTGTTTCCACGGACGTCCATAGGAAAGCACTGAGTAATTCTTTCCTAAGGGCAGTTTGAATGTGCACGCGGCTCTTGCTTTGCATGCGCATTCGGATCTGACGTCGGCAGGGGGAGGAGAGGTCACCAGCGCCGAGGGATCCCGACGCTGGAGAAAGGTAAGTGGCTGAATGGGTTTAAAGGGGTTAAAACCCCTTCAGCCATTTATCTTAATCCAGTGCCGGGCTCCCTCAGCGCTGGTGAACTCTCCTCCCCCGCCGACATTAGCTCCCGAGTGGAGCCGAATGCACATGCGTGGCAAGAGCCGAGCGCGCGTTCAAACAGTCCATAGGAAAGCATTTCTCAATGCTTTCCTATGGACGTTCTGCAAGCTGGATACGATTTTTGCATCTGGAGGGTTAAAATCTGGGGGAGCTGGCACCCAGACCACTTCATTGAGCTGAAGTGGTCTGGGTGACTATAGTGTCCCTTTAAATACCCTGGGTTTGTCTACTTTTACAAATGGTATGCCAAGATGGGAAATATAAGACAGATATCGCACTAGCGAACCCTAGAGCCAAAATAAATTTAGTATTTTTCTGCAGAAAACACCAATATGAAGCGAAATCGACCAAGCGGGTCTCAGCAACGAAAAAAATTAAGAGGGCAAAAGAAAAGTCAGCTGAGGCGATGTCTGGATCAATTTTAAAATATGTTGCACCTTCAACATCTACCACAGTAGGAGAAAGTGCTGAAGACGTTCAGTCTGTTGAATCCAGAGGTGAGATGCCTGAAGTATCTTCTCAAGAAGCTTCATATGTGAAAGCGCAAGAATTGGAGAAGATAATGTTATCTTCAAGCGGTGAAAGTGATGTAGATGAAGACTCTGATGATGATGAAGAAGAGGAGACTGTTCGACTGTCAGTTTATTCTGATGTTGCTCCTTGGCCAGTTCCAGTTCCAGATGTTTTAAGAGTGGACCTTATTAAGAGGGGAAGTGAACCTTTCCAAAATAGAGATGGGCCATTCAGTCCTGTTGAAAGGCAAGGAGAGAAATCGAAAGGGAAGAGTCGACAGTTGACCACTGCATGGTTCTATAAGGCTCTGCCTATTGGCGAAAAAATTCTTAGAACGTGGATGGTATACTCTCCTTTAAAACAAAGTTTGTTTTGTTTTTGCTGCAGACGTTTTGCTGTTGATGACAAAGTAACAGGGGCATCCAGTTTTGTTACTGGGTTTCAATTGTGGTGGAAGCTGAACCCAAAGGTGTCTGATCATGAGGCTCCTGAGCAGCATCTTACATGCTTGGAGAAATGGAAGACCTTGAGAGCAGGATTGAAGCTACAAAAATGCATTGATCATGTCCATCAAACAACAGTGGACAGAGAGAAAAGGAAATGGAGGGATATTTTGCATCACCTTTTGGATGTAACTTTGTTTCTGGCTCACCAGAATCTCCCCTTTCGTGGTCATAGAGAGACCATGTCATCCGCAAACAAAGGCAACTTCCTCGAATTGGTAGAATTGCTCTCAAACTATGATCCCATTTTAAAGGAACATTTCATGAGGCTGAAACATGCTGTTGCATCTGTAAAGAGAATGACTTCCTATTTCTCTCCAAAAATTCAGAACGAATTAATTTGTCTTTTGGGAAATCATGTGAAGGACAGAATAGTGGCTGATATCAAGAAAGCAAAGTACTTTGGGATTCTTTTTGACAGCACCCCTGATGTGTCCCACACTGATCAGATGTGTGAAGTGATCAGATATGTTCATATTGAAAGGGACCATGTTGAAGTAATGGAATCATTCTTGGGCTTCTTTCCTGTTGCTGAAAAGACTGCTGCTGAGCTCACAGAAAATATCCTGCAACATCTGGAGGAAGATGGACTAGACATAAGCGTTTGCTGTGGTCAAGGATATGATAATGCTGCAACCATGGCAGGGATTCATAGTGGTGTTCAGGCAAAAATAAAAGAGATTAATCCCAAGGCTTTGTTTATGCCATGTGCTAACCATTCCCTGAACCCATGTGGGGTCCACTCATTTGGAAGTGTTGCTTCCTGTGACCTTTTTTGGAACATTGGAGAGAGTGTATTCCTTTTTTCCGGTTTCTACACATCGTTGGGAATTGCTGATGGAAAATGTAGGTGTGACAGTGAAAAGACTTTCCCAAACAAGATGGAGCACAAATTATGATGCTGTGAAGCCAGTGAGGGCAAATTTTGAAAAACTGACTTCAGCCCTTGAAAAATTATGCAATCCCAAAGAAAATGTGGACACAAGAGGATCGGCTCAGATGTTGCTGTCTGCCGTATGTGATTTTTCTTTTTTGTGTTACCTTTCTTTCTGGTGTGAAGTTCTAGAAGAAGTTAATATAACACAGAAATATTTGCAAACTGTGGGACTCACTCTTGAAAAGTGCATTGTGAAACTACAAGGTTTGAAAGCGTTTCTAGCAGATCAGCGCAGTGAAATTGTGGAGAAGGCCATTTGTTATGCAACTACTACGTGTAAAGAAATGGAAATTTCAATGGAAAGAAGAGGGAGAGTAAAGCTCCGTAAAACAATGCCAGGAGAGAAGGCAAAGGACGCTGGTCTCACATTGCCAGAGGAAATGAAAAGGGCTATGTTTGAGTGCCTTGATCATTTTCATCATGAGTTGGAAATTCGTTCCCAGGCAATTGAAAAAATCCTTTCAATGTTTGCTGTTATTAAGCCAAGCTCTTTGGTTGTGGCAACAGAGAAAGATATTCTGAATTATACTCCAAAATTGACTGAGATTTTTGACGAATTCTCTAATGAAGACATCTTTAGGGAAATTGAACGTCTTCGGAGGCATTTGGAAGCTGCCAAGATCAGTGTTGAAGAAGCAAAGAAATGGACGGCATTGCAGTTCCTGGAGTTCATTGTTAAATGGGATTATTGTGAATCTCTGCCAAATTTGTCACTGTGTTTAAGATTCTTTTTGACTCTCTGTGTGTCTATTGCTTCATGTGAAAGAAGTTTTTCCAAATTAAAATTGATAAAAAATGTATTTCGCTCAACCATGAGTGAGACAAGGTTGACAAATCTGGCTATACTTTCAATTGAGCATGAATATGCAAGGAAGATTGGCTTTGATGAAGTAATCGAAGGCAGCGGATGTGAATCATTGCACATTACCTCTGCCGAATAGACTGAGTGGTCACTTTGGATCTGTGTGTTTTTTTGTTTATAGAAAGTTTACAAATTTGTGAAATAAATATTATTGAAAACATTGAAAAAATTGTGGGTGTTTTCTTACATTTTTACTATGGGGGGGAGGGGTGCCACACTCAGGGTCCGCCCCGGGTGCCAAATGCTCTAGGTACACCCCTGAGCCCCAGTAAATGCGGCAGTGCTGTACAGATATACAAACTAGTAATTTTGACTTGGGGTGCCTTTGAAAAGTACTGAAATATTAAGGGCGCCTTGAACCTAAATAGTTTGGGAACCACTGGTGTATACCGTAAGATGAAGCGGTAGTTCTAACAGAGATGCAAAGAAAACTTGACAAAAGACATGATTAGGTAACTGATAGAGGAAAGTATACGTATACTAAAACTGCACAGTGGTTACAGATGCAAACAAAACTTTTATTTTTTCACAACATGTTTGCCATTCTGAAAACCTTTCTGATAGTTTCCCTGAGTGCTATATCTTCTTTTTTTAACACTGAAGACCTCACAGAACTAAATATGCTTTGTGCAGACTTACGTACATCCAGCCATGCTGTTAATATTCAGTGACATTGATTTATTCTCGCACGTGATTAGTGGGGCTCAGCGTGTGTATTTTTCATGTTCTGGGTCTGCCTGTTGCACATGAGGTTTGAAGAATTCTACACTAAAGCATGACATTCTAATGGAATAAATCTGACTTTCAAAAGATTTTGTTTGAGTCCATCAATCTCTTGGTGTTAAGAATGTGTGAAAATACTTAACTCTGTTTGATATTCCCAATAATAAGCCAACCACGAAAAACTGACCTATATAAAATGTCCTTCTCTTGTAGTGGTGTAGTGATGATGTGGAAGCTTGAAATGTCATGGTCTGGTTGTAAATTACAATCTCCACTCAGACATATTTCATATGTTCGGTTTAGGGAGACTTTGAAGAATTTTGGCAGCGTTTGTGTAGTGTTATGGCAACATTATGAATTATGAGGTCCTTTGGGAGAATACATTAAATTTGACATACAAACAGGAGGAAAAAAGCATAGTATATTACACTCATAAGATTAATATCACCTTTTAAATGCCATATTTTCGAATCACTTGATCCCATTTTTTAAATTTTATCAGATGTCAATGTAGTTTCTGTAGGTGACAGCTAAAATGTATTTATGTCATGTGATAAACATGTCATTGATTGAAGGTAAGGTATCGGGCTGAAAATGAAGGTGAGCCTAATTATGGAATTTTAATTACATTTTCTAGGTTTTAATGTTTAGAAGAGCTTGTCCTGACCTCCCTATCCAACTGGAATATTAAACTTGTATGTGCCTGTCTCTGTGTTTGTGTGCCTATCTGCACCTATATATGACTGTCTGTGTATGGAGTTGTGTCTGTGTGTGCTTGTACACATCTGTATGTACCTGTGTTTGCCTTTCTGTGTCTGCTTATGGTGGGGCTTTAGAAATGAGTCACCAAATTATTTTTGGGCTAAAGCTCCAGGTATATTTTGACCCTAGCAAACCCCCTAGGTACAGGGAAGTAATGCTATGGTAACAAAGCACAAAGGATATATGTAACATAAAAGAATTTTCAGTGTTATAGGTCTCTCCACTTTTCACATTTGTTCATATATGTAAAATAGACCTTGGGCAGAAACAGGCATCGTCAACGTGTAAGGGACCTGGGACACATTAATGTTTCTCTAATAGTCAATCAGGGCACATATCAGATACAGATTTGTTTTAAATATGTTTATTGGTTTCACATCATAAATTTCAATGCAAACTTATTTGCATTTAAGCGGATAAGTGACTGCGCAGAGGCATATTAATCGAGTCATTGGTTTTACAGCAAGTAGATTCATATTTGGTCATGTGCGTTTTGTAACGCTTGCTATGCTAGTTTCCTGTCTTTGTGTTTATGCTGTCTGGTGTGGTTCAGGGTTATGTTTGTGTAGTCATCTTGTGTTGGCTAGATTATGTGTTTGCTTTGTGTTAGCTGGTTTGTGTAATTGCTTTGTGTTTGCTGGTTTGTACAAGTGTTTTGTGTTAGCTGGTTTATGTAAGTGCTTTGTGTTAGCTAGTTGTGTAATTGCTTTGTGTTAGCTGTTTGGGTAGTTACCTTGTGTTAGCTGGTTTGTGCAGTTGTTTTGTGTTAGCTGGTTTGTGTAATTGCTTTGTGTTTGCTGGTTTGTACAAGTGTTTTGTGTTTGCTGGCTTATGTAAGTGCTTTGTGTTAGCTGGTTGTGTAATTGCTTTGTGTTAGCTGTTTGGGTAGTTACCTTGTGTTAGCTGGTTTGTGCAGTTGTTTTGTGTTAGCTGGTTTGTGTAATTGCTTTGTGTTGGCTGGTTTGTGCAAGTGCTTTATGTTGGTTGGTTTGTGTGATTGCTTAGGCGTAGGAACATACAGTGCAGTAATTAGGCAGTTAAGTAGGCAGTATTAAAACATGAAAAGCTTTTGGTATTAACTAAAAACATATCGTCTTGTCCTTGCTGCTAGGTCGGATGCTTATCAATCTGTACTACCCTGTACAATTTCAACTAGAAAGAGTATGTATACGAAACCGTAAAATCATTTGGTAGTGAATAAAAACATAGCGTTAAAGGACCACTATAGTGCCAGGAAAACATACTCGTTAAAAACTTACCTTTTTCCAGCGCTGGGCGGAGAGCTCTCCTCCTTCTCTCCTCCTCCGTTCCGCCCCGTCGGCTGAATGCGCACGCGTGGCAAGAGCTGCGCGCGCATTCAGCCGGTCACATAGGATCACAGTGAGAAGCACGCAAGTGCCTCTAGTTGCTGTCAATGAGACAGCCACTAGAGGATTAGGGGGAAGGCTTAACCCATTAATAAACATAGCAGTTTCTCTGAAACTGCTATGTTTATAAAAAAATGGGTTAACCCTAGATGGACCTGGCACCCAGACCACTTAATTAAGCTGAAGTGGTCTGGGTGCCTAGAGTGGTCCTTTAAGTCCTTGCTACCTGTTCTGATGCGCATCGATCTACCTTGCATATTTATAACCAAAAAGGGTATATTAACAAACACATTACGCTATATGCATTGTTATCATCTAGTCTGTTATAATTCTAACTTGTGGAATTAAGGAAGCAGTGTACATGCACCTCCCCAGCTCCACGTGGGTCTCATGAATTGTGCCTTCCTGTGTCTCGCCCGGTGCCGGCCACATGTTTGGAGCCAGTGTCCACACTCCACGACCACCGGTCCGTTGGGAGGGTGGCACAGTCCCGCTCCACCGGGCTCACGGTGTCGGGGACCTCTCAGACCCAGAGGCCCGGGTACCCACTTCACCAGCGGTCAAGGACACAGCACAGGGGATCTGTCTAGCACTCGGCTCTGCCAGGGCCTGTGTGAGCCGCCCATGTCAGTTCCCTTTGAAGCTTCTCTGTCTGGGGTAAGTCTTCGGGTGGGCTCCATTCAGGTAGCCTTTGCTTGTTCAGGCGGCCGGCACGGACCCCATGCGGTATCTTCCCGCCTGGAAGGTGCCGCCGCCATGCGGCCGGGATTGTCCCCCCAGGCCAGGTGGGGGGGGGAGCGGGGCCGGGCCACCTCTCGTAATGGTGCAGTCTTCCACGCAGTTATTATAACTGCATACCGTTGTCTCCGGGCTGCCAGTCAGTTATCAATGTGTCGTCGGGAGCCGCCATCATCCATGCTTGTGATGGTGAGTAGGCCCCGCTTCTTTATTTGCGGTGTTCCCTGCTCGAAACCCACCCTTGTTTGGGATATCCATGAAGCTTGGGTGCTGCTTGTTAAATATATGTCGGTCGTTTCTGTTTTGGGGCAGTCTAAGCGCTGATACAATACCTCAATTCCTTTTTGCCCTTGGTGTTAAAGCAGCTCTGTTGCTTCCGAGTATGTCATACTCTTTATAATATACTCATGCTATCTGCGTTGAAATGGTATCGAAATTCCAATACAATCCAAATATATCATAAAACAAAGTGGAACTAATATGTCTCATGGTAAAACTTTATTTTGACAAAACTAGACTGTCATGGCTCCAGCGTCCTTCAGGCACCAACACATGCTTATTGACTGCTCTCTAAGCATATTGAAACTTAGTATATTTCTGGCATCAAGACTGACGAGGAATGCTCTAATTGGTACTCCATTTATTGACCCTGTTAAGGCCAATAGTATACAGCTTAAGGTTATCATACTTACCACTTCTTTTTGCCCTGTTAGGGTCTCAGTTACCCATGAGTGCATTTTGACTTGTGATCTGTGACTTGATTATGACTTAGCTATGATATCTGAGTACTAAACCTGACCTATGCATTGCCTGGCTCTGTTTAACCCCTTAAGGACACATGACATGTGTGACATGTCATGATTCCCTTTTATTCCAGAAGTTTGGTCTTTAAGGGGTTAAACATTCTACTGATTTTCTCCATTCAATGACCTGTCCCTGTTTAGTCGGGTCTACTTGCAGACTGTATTCTATACTTTCTTATGTTAAGCTAGGAATACCTATCTTCCACTGCACCCTTTGGCCACCAGAGCCTAAGTAGCTGTCACATTCGCCGAAGGTAGTTCCTGTCTTACCGCATCCTCGACGCCCTGCAACGGTCATAGTGCCTGTGGCTGCTGCACCCCAGTCTGCATCATCTGAACTTTAAGGCCAGGGAACTTGCAGTAATTGTTCAGCATTCCAAGATGGCAGCTGCTGCATGAGGAGACTATATGCAGTTCAGAGGTTGGAGGAAGTGTGGCCGCAGGGTGGATCCAGGACAATGATGCATTCAAGATGGTGCAGAGTCCCACAGTCTGTCACACTAACCTCAGGTAACCCCTCTTACAGGTGAGACCTGGTTATGTGAATGAGCCACTCCTTTATAAGCAGAACACACCTTTCAGTCAGTTCTTGGTTGTTTTCTAGCCTTAGAACTCCTAGCGTTTGTTTCCCTGTGTTTCTTGTCCTTCCTGGTTTCCTGACTTTGTCTGATCTCTGAATTTTGCAGATTGCCTGCCCTGACCTCTAGACCATCTGACTCTAATTTCTGCTATATGACACAGCATTGTAGACACATACAGAAAACAAACAGAAGAAAGGTGGCACCCAAATACTTTTTTTTATCATTTCTTATTTTTGTTGTGCAGGTATGTACAGTTTAGCATCAAACTCCACAACAGCGTGCATATATGTTAACAGGATTGACAGTGGCATGAGAAGTTGCACATTTTGTATAATTATGTCTACAAGCTTAATGTAACTTGTGATGCTCCAGGATGAAGTTTTATATTTTAGAGACAACAGGCTAGGAACATCAGCATACATCACAGGACCTGCTTGGTAACAGTAAGTTAGATCATACATAGCTATGATTAGGAAAGTCCTAGGAAAATTAATAATAATGATAAGCATAGTACTGCAGTGTGTATATGAACAAAATAATTAAACCTTTAGAGTGTACAGTTGACAGTGTGATTTTCCAAGGCAGTATGGTGTAAAGAGAAGATATAGATAGAGCTTAGCTGATAGTGTTAAACCGTTTTATACTTAAAACCATATGCTTAGAAGCTGAGCTCTTGCAAGATATTTTATCACCCCTATCTTGTTCCCCCAAGAAACATAATCGGCATTTCACGGTCACCCTAAACATTAAGAGAAGAGGTTGTATAGACTGACTGACTGCTTGATAAGTCATATGATAAAACAAAACAATAGACAGGTCTCAGTATTAACTTAAAAATGAAAACTAGAATAAACACTCAAAACTGAGAGTGGCTGAAAAGGGGGTGCAGGGGTGGGAATACTGCCTCATATGGGCCTAAAGGCCTAAGGAGAGTGGGGTCCTATATTGAGGAGGGTCATCATCCTATGCCCACCAATCCATGTAGCCCTCCCAGAGGTATAATTAAATACTGGGGCTTTTCCAAGCTACCCCACCAGTCCTAGACTCTGATACAATCCAGCCCTTGCTCCTCATTGGTTTGTTCATTTCCAGTGGTCCAGATAGAATCTTGGGACCCTCCTGCATGTAGCTGTCGTCGCTGAGCATAGAGTACCCAGATTTGTGAGCAGTGCCGGGGGATACGTCCCCGCGTGGCTCAGCCATGGGGAACCTCGAGTCGGGTATCCCCGGGTGCAGTGGTGTCCTCCGGTCAGGATAATTGCTATTTGCAGCCAGTGTTACCAAGTGGTCGGGCAGTAAATCAAGAATCTTGGCCCCAGATGCAGGAGATCTTGGCAGGTACATCTGGTCCACTTGGAGGTCAAGCCTTGCCCCTTTGACACCCAAATAATTTAAGTAAAAAGGGGAGGCAGATAGTAAGGCCACCAGTAAAGTCAGCTCTCTGCGTGTTGCCCTAACTGATGGCCAGGTGTACATTTCATCAACTCTTTATCAACTGTTGGAAGTGATGTGCATCTATCATATCAGGATATCCCATGTTGTATCCCAATGCTGATATCAGGATACATGAAAATGTACATCACCTACTGCTTGAAAATGCTGCCAGGCTGGTCTAGGAGATGGCTTGATGGTCATGATGCTTTTTGGATGGCACCAAGTACTTCACAGTAGCTGCAGTCTATAAAATTAAATAAATCATGTGCAGTCTTGGAGCATCAGCTTTAATAGTCGGTGTATAAATCTGACCGTGTAAACAGTTATAAACTTAACAATTATAAAGATTGACAACTTTGCTAGTACATGCTGCAAGTCGAGAAGTCAACTTTTCAACACATTAAAATTATTAGTCGTCAAATACGTTTGTGTATTGCTTATCTTTTAAGATTTCCTTAAGATAGCCTTTTTTTTTTTTTTAAATAGAAGAATGTCTCACAAATGTAGGGTTCTGTCCACTAAACCGAGTCTAGTTATACCTTGGATAAATTCATATATTGAACTTGGTGGGGTTTTTTTTAGAACCAGGTCTGGACTCATGACTGAGCTATTGTAAACTGCCAGGTGCATTGAATGTTGTAGCAGCTTTTTTCCATTGCTGCTGAGTGTATTCTAGATTCAGTTCTAGAGCAGAGTCATTCCCATGTAAGTTAATGCAGCTGCAACATGGCAGGGTGCTCATCACCTCTGCTCACATAAATGACCCAATTTTGACCTAATGTGATGAGTTTGTAGGCACTGATGCTACTCTGACTTTTACATCCTTCATTTTGTAGCTTGGGTTACCTGAAAGGCACATAACACTCACAACTAGTAATAATAACAATAATAATGTTTTCTAATAAGAGGTTGAGTTGAGATTTTCTCCTGTTTTCAGTTACTGGAGAATAGTAATATGGATTAATTAATTGTTATTGTATTAGTTATTTTATTGACTTACTTCATTATATCAATCTTAGAAGGACAGACATCTGTGTTTTTAATTTTTAATTTTAAAATTTAAAAAAAAAATCTTTATTTTTGTTTTGCACAAATTACATTACAGGCATGCCTTGTCACAACAGCATTAGCACACATAAGGTGAGAGAAACAGGCTAATAATTAGGTAGATCACTGTATGTCATGCTAGGTAGTGAGAGGACAGGCTGCTACAGGATAGCTTGAGAGTGTGTCAAAGATCGGTTTTCAGGCACCGTTGTTAGTCTAAGGAAGCATTATTGAAGATTATGCTAGCGTTAGTGTATTTATAATCTTAATTTTAATAATGACAGGAGGCGAGTATTTTGCATAACTCTCTTTAATAAACTCCACAGCAGTAAAGAAAGTGAAACATTTAACCAATCAAAAATGCAGTAGGGAGTATAGTATTCCCAGTAAATAGGCTCCTCACCCTCTTTCGGAAGCGACATCGTAAACAGGGAAGAAGTTCAGTATATAGAGTCTGTAAACAAGCACCAACGGGTGAACATCCGATAGAAATGATGATCTTCGTGGAATGAGCAGTAAACAAGTATCACCGGTTGAACATCCAACAAGAACGATGGTCTTCAAGGAATGAGCAGTAATCTAAGTAGTTTCCTGCAGTTGCGCCGCACTCTCATGAAATTAAACTGAAAAGAGAGTGTGAAATAGGTTAGGTACCGGTCTCGAAACTGGTTGTGTAGTAGATTATTTTCTGCAAACCAATTAGTTTGAATGACTATCTGTTACTGTCCAAATTAAAGATAATAAAGTTGCGTGCACGCAGAAGTAAATTCACACTGAGACACAGAGTTCAGGTTAATGAAAGAACTTCGGAGAAGTTTAATGGCTTCTAACAGAAAATGGGTGCGCAGACCCTTATAAAGGCATTTTTACATCACTGAAGAATTCAAGATAACAGCAAATAAACACTATTGATTGGTCTAGGTGTTAAGTGGTTAGTTAGATGCCTTCCCATCAAGAGGTGATGTCATCCTTGACACGGGAGTGGACACAAGCACGAGGTGTCCACTCGATGGGAGGGGTGCTTTGGCAGCAATTTTGAGTAGTTGGCATTATTAGTTTCAAGCTTAGTTTTCAAGGTTTTTTAGTAGATACACATTTTATTATTCAGCTGACACATACTTTATTGAGATCAACATGTCGCTCAGCGGCCACAATGTTTCATTCTTGATGAACACATTGTTCCGCTGACGCACATTTCTTCCTGACAAAGCATTCTCTTATAAATTCTATAATTCTACAACAGTCCCCCCTTAAAATGTTAGTTACTAAAAAAAAAAACTTTATTTGTTAATACCAGAAGACTTGTTAGCCCAAAGACACAGAAACCCCATGGTCGCTAGCTTGGTGTTAGTGCAAAGTGCATGTCTACCCCTATCTGACCCTAACAGGCTGCAGCTCATTTGTCTTAACAAGCATCGAACACTTCACTCCGTGGGTAACCCGCAGCGGCTAGTCCACCACATCTCCGCACGTGAGACTCGCCTGTAGAGACAGATGCTGTCCCTGCGCTGGTTCCCTTCCTAGAACATCTGCACTTTATCAGTATAAGGGAGAGTTTGTAGCGGAATACAGGGTGAGGTGAGATCTTGATCATCGATTGTCAGATGAGTGAGAGTTAGTGTCGCTTGGTCTGTAGTCTTCTGTAAGAATTTTCTAAAGCATGGGAATTTTCTAAAGCAACAAACGAGAAGAGCGAGAACAAAAAGGGAAATTAGTAGAGCCATACCAATATGGACTAAAGCTTTCTGCCAACCTGACATCCAACCAAACCACCTTTCCCAGGGATCTGTTACCCCAGAATTACTTTTCAACTCTTCTGAGAGTTTCTCTAACTTCGCTATGGCCATAGTGACTTTACCATTTGGACCTGTGTTTTCTGGGATATAAGTGCAACAAGTCATGGTGTCAGGTAGTATTTTACATACACCCCCCTTTTCAGCTAGAATCATGTCTAAGGCCATTCTGTTCTGGAAGGTCATCTGGGATGTGGCCTGCAACTGCTCGGCCAGGCCCTGGAGGGCATCCCTGGTGTAGTTGACAAAACGCTGTTGGTTGTAATAAATGTAGTTAATCCAATTAAGGTTTTTGTTGGCAGTGACTATGGTAAAAAGTGATTCAAAACCTACAGCGACTTCATCTCTAGCTTTAAATTCATTAGGCACCCCCCTAGGTACCCCAACGGCATCTATGTAAATGTGAGGGTCAAAACTGCCTTTTACTGGGGTTTCGCGCCTCACTCTGGCTGGTGTATGTGGAGGGTCGTATGTGTCATGATGATTATCAGAAATAATATGAATGGGCATGATAACTTTGGCTAGGGTACACTCACCCCACCACTCAGTTTCCAGCCTAGATCTTAACTGTAGATCCCCACATAACCAGTAAATATCCCCCAATGACCTGGTATGGTGTTGCAACAGGCGTATAGGAACAGTTCTGTAGGTGGCACAATAGCCATTGGAAAAGTTACCCATGAATTTACCAATCCCGTCATAGATAGCATAACGTGTAATTACCCTTGTAAATCGTGATTCTATCTGGGGGTTTGACATTTCCAATTAAGAGGCGGTACTCTGCTGCCCATGATTCGCAGAGGGATCTGTTGAAATTATAGCGGTAGGCAAAAAGACTGAGTAAGCAATTCTCTATCTCCAAAGGGAGAGTTAGAGGAACGCTGCCAAGATGAGGTCGAGCACCACCGCACACATAGCATGCGGTTTTGTTATGTTTATTAGCATTATATTTCATCCACTCTAACCATAGATTGATATCATTGTAACCAGTTTCAGTGGCCATGGTGTCTTCGAAGGTGGGGTTAGCAATGGCCATCATGTCCTTGAAAGACTGGATATGTTTTATATTCGGGACCATATGAACAGCCCCTTGCCACTCTGGAGAGTGGCACATATCTTTAAGATAGAAATGACCTAATTTGTTATAGGAACCACTTTTCCAATACATTCCCATTACATATTGGTCAGCATCCTTTGGACCAGGGTGCTCAATGTTTAACATTAATTTCATGGGCAGACCTCCTCCTAGCTTTCTTAAAGTCATTCTTTGAAGGAGGGATCTACCATGGTCATCTACTTTAGATAAGGCACTTTTGGGCTTGTAACCCCAGGCAGGCCCAGTATTCCATCCTGCAGCCCCCCAATGGTCACAGTTGTGTCCCCATTGCTTGTCAACTACACAAACATAGGGGTCCTTTGCGTGTGGTATATCTTTGTAAATGGTTTGAATCTGTGACTTGGGAAATGGACAATCTACTATGTCACAGTAATCAAAGGTGAATGTAGCTACGCGGGTGCATGATGAATTATACAAGAATGTGTACCCACTAGCATCTTTGGTAATGGCCACTTGTTGGGCCTCAAGGAAACTAATCAAAGGGATGATGTACCAGAGGTACATGGTTGTGAGGAGTCTGCTTCCTCTGGGACAGGAACCTTTTTGCAGTGGGAGGCGTGTATCCAGTTGCTTTTCCCTGCCCACTTGACGGAGGTGGAGTTGATCAGTAGAACTTGGAATGGTCCGTCAAATCTTGGTTCCAGGGTGTGTTTCCGCACAAATTTCTTGACTAGGACCCAATCACCAGGAAGCAGACTGTGGTTGCCCGTATCAGAATCAGGATCTGGAATTGAAGAGAAAACTTGGGCATGGATTTTGTTTAAAGCATTTGCAAGTTCAGTTACATAATCTACTAAAACATCAGTTTGAAGTTGTAGTTGTTGGGGAAAATAGCAACCTAGCCTAGGTGCAGTCCCAAATAGAATCTCATATGGGGACAGTGAGGTAGTATTTTTGTACAAGAGCATTCATTAGATCCTTTGATAAATGTGCAGGTCCGTGTGCCCATTGTACGACTGCTGGGTACAAATTCTTAGGGAGGCAGAACTTGAGGTTGTTGGAGTACACTCCATCCTTCAGAACTGCCCCTTTCTGTTTCCATCTTTGTATTTCTTCAGGAGCAACTGCAGCCTGTTGTTCCCGTAGGATTTTTAGATCAGTTGGAAGTGTCTGCAAGGTAAATGTGGGAGTTTCTTCGTTTCCGGACACACTTCTGTCCACTTCCTGTAGTTCTCTTGCAGCTTGTTTTGCAGCTTGATCAGCCAGATGGTTGCCCCTTGCTTCATCCGAATCCAACTTCCCATGTGCCTTTACCTTCAGAATGGCCACTTCTTCTGGGAGTAGAAGGGCATCCATCAGCTTCTTGATTGCAGAACTGTGCTTGACTGGTGTACCGACAGTGGTAAGAAATCCTCTTGTTTTCCAAATTAATCCGAAGTCATGAGCCACGCCCAGTGCATATCTTGAATCTGTGTAGATATTGGCGCGCTTTTCTTCCGATATCTTGCATGCTGAAGTTAGGGCTTGTAATTCAGCTTCCTGCACAGACATTGTTGATGGTAGAGATGATGACTTGATAATTTCATCTGTTGTGATGACGGCATATCCTGTGTGATATTTTCCTTCTTCATCAGCATACCTTGAGCCGTCCACAAACAGGGTGAGGTCAGGATCTATTAGTGGATCCTCATACACGGTTGGCAAATGTGTTGTTTCCATTTTCATCTGTTCAAAACAGTTATGGGGCGTTTCTGGATCATAGTCGTGCTTTATGACCAGATCTTCAAATTCTTCTTCCAGAAAGTACCGTGGCCATGCTTTTACATGTTCAGTTGTTGGGTACTTGACAATGCCTTTTTCTTGGAGCTGTAGTTCATCCATGGTGGCCCATAGTTGGGTCAGGGTTGATGGTTGGCTTGTACCACATGGTACAGAAGGCATATTCTGGCCCGTCACAGATGGGTAAATTGAGGTGCATTTTCTTTAATAGTGTGGGTAAGGAGTAGGACATAGCCTTCATCCATGATAAATCCATAGTAGCTACCCCCCTCAGGGAGTGGTAGAAGAGTGGACAGATTCAGAACCTGACATCTTTGAAGGGTAACATTGTCAGGTAACAGGAGATGACATTGGAGACGAAGGTGCCTGGCAGGGGTGACATGTTTGAGTTGGACCTGGTTAAGTATGGCAGAAATATCATGAGGTGCCAAAACAGTCAGAGGGTGGCCAAGAACCCGGTCCCCAGTGCGGTTGATGAGTTCCTGAGCGGCAAAAACAGCTCGGAGGCAAGAGGGGGTTCCTCTAGCCACAATGTCCAGTTGGCAAGAGAAGAAGCCAATAGGCCTTTGGCGGCCGCCAGGTCCATGGGCTTGAGTAAGGACTCCTGTAGCGTGGCCTTGTCTTTCAGAATCAAATAATTTGAATGGTTTGGTGTAGTCTGGCAAGCCAAGGGCGGGAGCAGAGGCAATAGCACGTTGGAGAGTGTAGAAGTTGTCATGTGCTTCTGAGGACAGACAGAACGGGTCTGATTTAAGAGCATCGTACAAAGGTTGCATGAGTAGAGAGGCCTCTGGGATCCACGCTCGGCAGTAAAAAATGAGGCCTAGAAAGGCGTGGAGGGATTTAGGAGTTTTTGGAGGCGGAATGGCCAGAACCGCTCCGACACGATCACGGGTGAGGTGTCTGGTGCCATGGGACAGGCAATGGCCTAGAAAGATTACTGTGGCCTGGCAAAATTGAAGTTTGACAAGAGATGCCTTACACCCCTGATCTGCAAGATAACAAAGGAGGTCCAGAGAACATTTTCCTGTCGTGGGGATGTCATCTCCAAGTAAAATGGGAAGGGAACAAAGAACTGTAGTGTCTTTTCGTGACAAAGGTGTATTTAATTGAACCTGGCCGTCTGCAGTGAGGGTGATGGATGCTTGGAGGCGGGATAGGACATCAGCACCCAAGAGGTTAATGGGACATGGACAGGTTACTGCGGGAAGTACGATCAACACCAACACAAGAGACATCGGTGTCAGACAGGAACGATAAGTCAGGCAGGTCTTGTTCTCTAAGAACACTGCGGGCTGCACCTGTGTCAACCAGGAAAGTAGTGGGATGACCCTCAACGGGTAGAACTACTGTGGCTAGTGGCCCTCCCCCATCCCCTGTAGACACGTGGCAGGGGCATTAAGCATCAGCGGGTTTGCTCTCCTCTGTATGGGCTGTGTTACTGACTCTAACCACTTTCTATGTCATTAGCCATAGCTTTTTGCAGTCTGAACATGTCTATCATTATAAATAATGGTTAAGAGTAAGTGAAGTAAAGTTCCTATATGTCTTTGGATAAAACATTAACTATTGCGGTACTATTATTTATATTAATTAGGCCATAACAATTATACCACCCTGTAACTAAAATGAATAACCAGTAGTGGCTGGGTTAATAAAACATGTCACTAACCCTTCTAATGCTAAACCATCATTTAACGTAAAGGATGTTACTGTAAACATACGATCTGTAACTAGCAAGATTCGATTAAGTAAAGATACAATGTTTAAAATAACTTGCATTATTTGGCTATTTCCCTTGTTGCAAGATTAATCTGGATAATCAGCTGTTATGCTCTTATATTCGTGTCCAACAGATCTCATTTGTAGGTCACACCACAGTTGCAAATGACATTTTAGCAACCTTTTTTTTTTTAATATTATCACGGACACATTTCTGATACAGGGAAACAAATGGCATGATTGTGTTAGTAATTATAATGTTTCTGTTCATAATATGTAGAGTGTAAGGAAAACAACATGTCTCTAAATAGGACGAGCATAATAGGGGTAGGCCTCATGATGGAGGCAGCCATGACAGGGGCGGGGAAGGAAATGACAGCAAGGGATGAAGTTAGAGGGGTGTGACGTCCATGATATGTGTGGGAAAGGAAGACAGGAGGTGTGGGCATGGTAAGGGCGGAAGTGACATCACTTTAGAAGCAACCGTGACTGTAGATAGGTCACGGGACTGGCAGAGCCAACCTCCTTCTCTACTAGGCGCCATCTTTAGGGTGGTGGCTGATGCACTTTCAACAATACACTATATTATAACTATTAAAATAAGTCAGTTCCGAGATGAAACACTAAACTATAAATAAACCTGACAGGTTAAATAAGACAGTTGAGAACATTATGCATTTAACAGCCCATAAAGCTGTCCATAGAAACATGTACTTTAAAGTAACATGATGCAAAATAAACTCACGGAATTCAATCAATTTCCCTTATCATCCTCCAACCATTAATCACTTTCCTCTTCACATACTAACTTAACAACTTCGCATATTCCCTCTATCCACATTGCATAGTTTTGCAACAAATCACGCTTGCCTTTACACTTAACACGTTCAAATATTCCTCTATTCTTGTATCAGATTCACTTACCTAACCTCCGTAATCAACACTGAGCTACATCCCCGACTCCCTGTCTTATACACCAGTCTTGGAGAGAATACTTTGCACCGCGAAAGAAAATACAGCGCCTCAGAAAGGTGGAATGCATTCTTGTGAGCGAGTCTCCCCCACAATCTTCACTGCCTTATCACAAAACACAATTTTTATATATATATATATATATAGAAAAATAGTAGCAAAGAGAGCACTCCAAAGGACTTGTTGAAATTTTTTTTATCAAAGTGCAGAAAAAATCGACGTTTCGACCCGCAGGTCTTTATCAAGATCAGATTATCAAGACCTGCGGGTCGAAACGTCGATTTTTTCTGCACTTTGATAAAAAACATTTCAACAAGTCCTTTGGAGTGCTCTCTTTGCTACTATTTTTCTATTTATTTACGCTCTGCAGCACCGAGGCTTTTTCTGGGATTTTTATTCTTAAAGGTAGAGTGCCGGATTTTGTACATATTTATATATATATATATACATATATATAGCACTGCGGAATCTGTTGGCGCCATGCAAATGGCAATAATAATAATAATATTACACAATTAGAATATTTTCCAGCAAAAATCCCGTCTCTAACTCTTATCAGTAGCTCCGAAATGCAGGCATGTCACTCCTCCCCCCTAGGCAAGGGGGGGGGGAGAAAGTGAGACAGAGTGCAAAAAGGGGAGAGAGAGAAATGGAGAGAAACTGCAGGCATGAAGGTTAACCATGTGAGCGCCGTAAAGTAACAAGACAGAAGGACAGAGACTTATACGTTTGGAAACCAGAAATCTTTGACGGGAGAAACGGACTGGAGGTGCAGGGAGCTGCAGAGAGAGGATGAGGGTGACGAGATCTGTAGGACTGATGGGGGGAGAATAGGGATCCATCAGCATTCAGGACTGGGCAAACAGGGGCGGTGGTAGGGTGGGGACCATGGTCAGCTACATTTCGGTCATTGCTGACGCGATGTTGGGAGTGGTCACCTCCTGGGCGCCATCATAGGGCGCATTCAGGACTGGGCAAACAGGGGCGGTGGTAGGGTGGGGACCAGGGGTGGGGACCATGGTCAGCTACATTTCGGTCATTGCTGACGCGATGTTGGGAGTGGTCACCTCCTGGGCGCCATCATAGGGCGCTGGCTGGGAGGACTTCCCAGTAACACAATTATTATAATACACAAACAATCTTAAACCTTTGTGATCAATTTCTTCCTCAACCCATTCCTTTTGCTGAATAGCTCTTGCTACTCGGTACCAGGCTTCTGCTGTACGAACCAAATCGTGGTCCGACAGCTTCCCTTTCTTCTTTGTCAGTAACTTACGCCAGCTCTCTGGCTACAATCTGCCGCACGGAGGTACGGTAATTCCACATACTTTAGCAATCTTCCTCACTTTCTTAACCATCTCTTCTCCTTCTCTGTCTTCCACTAGATCACATACTAACCAACCCTTACTGGGTTTATCTAACTTCTGTCCCATCCTCCCTATATAAGGCGTCCCAGATATAGAGAAAGAGAGAAAAGAAGGTCTACAGTGCTCGACTGCTACGTAAGAGTGGGTTCCTACGTACGTCTTCCCAAAACGTAGACTAGTCACTAATTCCACCTACCCGAGGTAGCCACGGAATTGGAGCATGGCGAGAAGTGTGTGACCAATCACTTCTCTCAACAAAGAGAAATAAGAGGGGAAAGTGTAAATAACACAGAGAGTAAGATAAGATTAAGCACAGGAATCTGTGTGACAGACAATTAAGACAACATTTCAAATAAAATACAGTGCATGCATCACAGTTCAAATCCATTTCCTTTACTCGTGTGGCTTCAGCCACCTCCCTCAACCTCGTAGTGTCCCTGTTGCGGACCCACCCGCAAGTCTCACTACTGCACGGTGATGGAAACAGCAATGCCTGCCCGAATCCAATCCCACCACAACCTAACAGTGTGCCGTACCAGTCTGGACTTGTCGGAGCAGAACAGCAGGAGGTGGTCCAGGTATATAATGGTACAGGTGAATCCTAATATACACAGAAGTACATGTGAAATAGACAAACTAATAAGTACTTGATAAAATAAGTAATATAGCATGTTAAATAGAGAAATACTAATAAGTACTTGATAAAATTACTAAATAAAGGGAAGAGCCAAAAATTCTGACCTGTCTGCGATGGAGCATTAAAGAAAGAGGGGGAGGAGCCTATTTACTGGGAATACTATACTCACTACTGCATTTTTAATTGATTAAATGTTTCACTTTCTTTACTGCTGAGGAGTTTAGTAAAGTTATGCAAAAAGTTATGCAAAATAGAAAGCCTCCTGTCATGTGATAAAATCTTATAGCAATCTTATAGCAATCTTAACAGAAAAGAAGAGGGTCTACCTAAGTGTCAAGAGATAGTAGCCACTGGGTTGCTTGTAAATACGTGAGCATTAACATATATGGTTAAACTAAGACATAAGCTAAAATAAAACGTTAACATCAGGGCTGGCCTTAGGCCTTTAGGCGCCCTGTGCAAAAAATCTTCACAGGGCTCACCCCTCCCCCCGTCATCCATGTATGATGTAATGTTTGTGTTGTCTGTGTATGTTATAGTAGGTGTGATGACTGTGTGTGATATGTATGCTATGTGTTGGCTGTGTGTGATATTTGTAATGGGTGTATTAATAGTGTGATATGCATGTATTGGTTGTATGTGATATTTGTGCTGGGTTTATTGGCTGTGTGTGATGGTTATTTAAGTCAGATAAAAACATGCATTTAAGCCTGTGTGTGAATGCAGGTATATATTTTTGCAGAGCTATGTGCACACAGTCAGATGCACACAGTTATACATATACACTGTCAAATCCACCACATGCACACAGTCGCAGGCAAATAGTCACATACACAGGATCAGGCAGAAACACACAGGTACAGGCAGTAACACACATACACAGTTACAGGTAGATAAACACACTCACACACAATTACAGGCAGACAGCCACACACACACAGGCAGCCACACATACAGTTTTACACACACTCACCCAAACATACAGTCTTACACACACATACTTACATGCAGACAGCCACACACACACACACACACACAGGCAGACAGCCACACACATACACACAGACAGCCACACACATACACAGAGAGACAGCCACACACACACACAGAGTCAGACGGCCACACACACACAGAGGCAGGCAGTCACACACACAGGCAGACAGCCAAACAAACACAAACAGGCAGACAGTCACACACCCACACACAGGCAGACAGTCACACACACACAGGCCGACAGTCACACACACACACACACACACACAGCAGACAGTCACGCACACACTCACACACAGGCAGACAGTCATACATACACACAGACAAACAGGCAGACAGTCACACACACACACAGGCAGACAGTCATACACACACACAGACAGACAGTCATACACACAGACACACACACACACATAGGCGCAGGCAGGCAGGCAGACAGTCACACACACAGACACAGGCAGACAGTCATACAAACACACACACAGGCAGACAGTCCTACACACAGACACAGACACACACACACACAGGCAGACAGTCATACACACAGACACACACATACAGGCAGTCATACACACACAGGCAGACAGTCATACACACAGACACACACACACACACACACACACAGGAAGTCATACACACACAGGCAGACAGTCATACACACAGACACACACACACACAGGCAGTCATACACACACAGGCAGACAGTCACACACACACACACACACACAGACACACACACACAGGAAGTCATACACACAGAAACACACAGGCAGACAGTCACCCAGACACACACACACAGGCAGATAGTCACACTCACGCTGACAATCATACAGTTACCTGTGGAGTTCATTGTGGAGGCAGTGCAGCTCCTGGAGACTGTTTGGTGGGGAAGCATGGACTCCTTCCTGCTTCCCCTGCAGCAGTTATCCGACGTGTTTAGCTCCGCCCCGCCGCACGGTAAGCCCTGACCCGCGCAATTTTTTTTTTTTTATAATTCCAGCCGGCCATGTGTGAGCTGTGCTCCATGGCGCCCATATTTAGGCCACAAGCTAGGTAAGAACCATCAGTGTTCACATTAGGTTTATCATAAATCAGACCGTTTGCCAGGCAACAGGAGAGGAGCTGAAAGAGGCATTGTTAGCTGTCTTCAACCAACACCCCATGCATGCCACAGTGGACAGTCAATCTCCAGTTTGCGGAAAGTCAAACTGCGCTGCACGTGTTGTCAGTGTTTTGCAGCGTGACAAGTCCCTGTCTCTTCGGCTCCAGGCCTTAAAGGGAGCCAGTGCCTTTAGTCTGTGGATCCCCCTTCTCTGAGTGGCGGGATCGTGGGTCCCCGGGATTTCCCGATGGCGGTCTTCCCCACAGGTGCACGGACTACAGCATGGAGGGATCTCCAGTTGGGCCCCCAACCCAGAAGAGGAACAGGCATCAGCTGCTGCATGACAGGCAGTCTTCGTCTTCGGAGGGGTAAACAAGGGCCCCCGCTTGGCAAGACGGTCCCAGAAGGCTTGGCATATTGCCTCGAACTGAGCATCAAAGGCCTCTCTCCAGCTCTGGCCTATCAGACTTGTTTGGCTGTGCTAGGGTTTCAATGCGGCGGCCATTTTGAAGGTGCCGCGTAGCTTGCTGGTTTTCTCTGTTCAGGCTTTGTGGTGCAGGCTAAGTGGACCCAGTGGGAACCGGGATAACCCCCACCGGTGTACCCCCTAGCCACTGTCTGTCTCTTTTGCCCCTTCCCTAGCCCTCTGTGTCTCTTTGTTCCTCCCCCCCCCTGCTGCTCTGGGTGTCTCTCCACCCCAAGACCATGTCTGTCTCTTGCTCCTTCCCCAGCCCCTCTGTGTCTCTTTGCCCCCTTCCTCCTGTGTGTCTCTTTTCTCTCCAAAGCCAAATTTGTGCTCCCCCCCAGTCCCTCTGTCACCTTATCTCCTGGATTAATTTTTTTTTGTTTTAATCCATAAGCAAAGCTCATCAGAATACAAAGTAGTGAAAGGTAAGATTGGACATATATGTCAAACAAATCATTGATCCAATTTACACATCTAGTAGTGAACATTCTAGAACTGAAATTTTTGTTTTTGTTTTTTAACTTATTACTTATAATTAAACAAATCCATCCGTATGAACATCACTGCGAGCCATCCCTGCGGGGGTTTCACAATGTAAGGAGAACTTAACCTAGGAATGAGTACTGGATGAATGGATAGGTCTTAAAGTTAACGCCTGTGGCATGTATACATAGTTGAACTATCTTTTGGTGCTAAGTAACCAACCGAGCCAGGGGCATACCTACAGCGTTTGGCACCCGGGGCTAATCCTTTGTTTGGCACCCCCATCTCCAACCCCCCTCCTACACTTTAAAATCTAAAAAAAGCTATGTTTTTTAAATGTTTTCATTTTAAAAAATTGCGCAAATGTGTAAATTATTTTTAAAAACTGTCCTGCCCCTTCTACAAAACCCCTGTCCTGCCCCCTTCTAAAAAAACCCTATCCTGTGTGTGTCCTCACACACACACACTTGAGGACCAGAAGTGTGTGCCCTGAACATCGATATTGTATATGGTGCTGACTAAGCAAAGCCATGAAAGGCACCAGAGTTCGTCTCCATGCCAAAGTGCTGCCTGAGAGGTCTGCATAAAATGTTAGAGACATGGATTCAAATTCATAGGGCGTAACAGTTTCAGTCTTTAGGTCTAGCCCCTGCAATCTCAGTATTCAATTCTATGTCATTTAGGCAAGTCACTTTGTGTGACGGAGCCTGTAACAATCGCACTAACAACGGGTGCAACTCCCCCCAGAAGAGCTCCTTCACACCCTTGCTTCCACCTCCCTGTGTTCATCAACCCTCCACAAAGCAGAGTGCATAATTACCACACCTGGGAGCTGTTCATGTTGGCCAGGAAAGCCAGAATTGCACAAGTGGGAGATAAATGCAAAGCCCCATCCAGCCCACCCAGCCAGAGGTCCAGGACCGGCAGCTACCTTGTACAGCTATCAACGATGACCGCCTCTACACTAGGACTCCTATGAAAGTGATAATTGGAGGGAAGACATAGGAGGTGGAGGGCTAATGAAACCTACTGAAAGTTAGGGGGAGCCCCTTTCCACTGAGCCGGAGCCTCTTTATGTAGACCAACACTTGCTGAACAACAGCCTGGAACTCTGCGTGGGATTGGAGGTTAACTGTGTCTCTTTACTCGATGAATACTCAGGTTACATATCTCAGATCTGAGCACTTTTTGGACAGTTTACTATTTGGAGTCAGCCCCGTCTGGGGATATGTGACTTGTAACCTGTATATGTGGGGAAATATATGTTTGGGGTTCATATTGTACAGTGTCTTGTTGAGTTAATAAAATCATCTCCAAGTTAATTGGACACAGAGGTGCCAGGGAGGGGACCCATTGTTCACTGTGATGACCCCTTGTAGGAATGCCCCTATAAATATTGTCACAATAAAAGTGTTATTTTACCCCTTCACAAAGTCTTGACTGGTGTTTGGGGAAAGGATATAGTGACTTTAAAGATTATTTTCCAGTGATAGGGAAACTTTGGTGGAGGTAATCAGTCAGAGTAAAAAAGCTCTGTCACACTTTGTTTATACAGCATAGACCACATCTCATTGTATATGACTTTCCTAAATGCACAGCTTTCCTAAACACTTCATGTAAAGAGAGCTCTAATGTTTAGACTTCCTTTATTGCACATTCTGTATAATTTTTCTCCTCCTACCAATTTGACCACCACAAACTTTGCAACTCACTTCACTGACACAATCTCTACAATCAGGGAAGAGATCTCTCATCGCTCTCCTTCCCCCAATCTCACTCCCTCTGCTGTTCTATGTTCATTCGCACCCGCTACAGCGGAAGAGTTTTCTGCTCTGCTCAGCCCCACTACCTGCTCTCTTGATCCTATTCCCTCAAATCTCATCCGTTCTCTGTCTCCTTCTCTTGCTTTGCCTCTCACTAAAATTCTCGATCTCTCCCTCTCCTCTGGCATATTTCCATCACCCTTTAAACATGCAACTGTAACCTCGTTTCTAAAAAAGCCCAACCTTGACCCTAACTCCCCATCAAACTACCGCCCTATCTCGCTACTGCCTTTTCCATCCAATATCTTTGAAAGAGTTGTGTATGCGAGATTGACAGACTTCCTTGAGTCCAACTCTCGCTTGATCCTCTTCAGTCTGGTTTCCACGCTCAGCCCTCTGTGGAAACGTTTCTGATTAAAGTATCCAATGATCTACTCGCTGTAAAATGTTGTGGTCACTATTCTATCCTAATTCTCCTTGACCTTTTTGCTGCTTTTGACACTTTTGATCATCAACAGCTTCTTCTCATCCTCGGTAATCTCAGTCTATGAGATATTGCTCTCTCCTGGTGCTCCTCCTACCTCTCCCAGTGCTTCTTTAATGTTTCTTTCTCTGCCTTTTGTCCCCAACCCCTCTCTGTTGGTGTTCCCCAAGGTCTTGATCTATACTTCCTCTCTTGGTAAACTCATCAGTTCCTTTGGATCCCAATATAATTTCTATGCGGATGACATGCCAATCTATCTGTCCTCTCCTGATCTCTCCCTGACCCTCTTGACTACAGTCTATGGCTGCCTCACTGCTATTTCTAACTGGATTGCTGCCCACTTCCTTAAACTCAACCTGTCCAAAACAGAACTTCTGGTCTTTCCTCCCTAAAGTGTTGCTACTCTCGTTTCTGTCTCTCTCATTGTTAATGGTGCTACCATCCGCTCCACCATGCAAGCTCGTTGCCTAGGTGTTCTCTTTTACTGTGACCTCTCCTTTACCCCTCATGTCCATCACCAAATCCTTGCGCTTCCATCTCAAAAACATTGCATGCATCTGCCCCAACTTAACACCAGACACGGCTAAGGTGCTGATTTATGCCACTGTTCTCTCTCACCTTGACTACTGCAATCCGCTTCTCAGTGGTCTTACGTGCTCCCAACTTGCCCCGTTACAGTCGATAATGAATGCTGCAGCAAGGCTCATCTTCCTATCCTCCCACACCTCCCACGCCTCACCCCTCTTTCAGTCCTGTAACATTCTGGTTCTTGCTTTCAAATCTCTACATAATCATGCTCCCACCTACCTATCCTCCCTAATACACAAGTATGTCTCTTCTCAACCACTACGGTCTGCCGAAGACCTACGTCTATCCTCTGTTCATACTCCCACCTCTGATGCTCGGTTTCAAGACTTTTCTAGGACTGCATCATTCCTGTGGAACTCCCTTTTCCGTTAGACGCTCACCCAGTCTCCACTCCTTCAAAAAGTCATTAAACACTCACTTCTTCACAAAAGCATATCAATTAAACTGTTAATAGATCCCAACTGATTCCTCTCTTGCAACTGTCAGTAAAAAAAAAACACACACTAAGTCTTCAGTGAATACTATTCTACAAATCTACTTCTCTAATACTATCCTTACCTTTTGTGTCCCTATACCCCACTCCCTCTAGCATGTAAGCTCATTGAGCAGGGCCCTCAACCCCTTCCTGTGCATCCAACTTATCTGGTTACAACGACATTGTTTTGTTAGTTTACCCATTGCAAAGCACTGTTGGGGCTATGTAAATAACAATAATAATAATCTCCTGCTCTGTTGATAGCCTTCTAGACCCTGCAGGAGCCTCATGTATGTGATTAAAAGATTACTCCAACCACCACGTCCACTTTAACCCCTTAAGGACCAAACTTCTGGAATAAAAGGGAATCATGACATGTCACACATGTCATGTGTCCTTAAGGGGTTAATGATTTGAAGTGTTGTTTTTTTTTTAATTAAGTAGATAAACTGTTGCTCAGATGTTGGACTATAACTCTTGTAATTCCCCGTCATCTGTAGTTATCATAACTTAAAATAATGGACATTTGCTGACCGTGGTCCTTCCCATGAATGTCTAATTGATATCTTTTTCTGTTTATCACAAGCCATTTAGCTTTTTTCATCTTCTACAGCAGGGGTAGGCAACCTTTTAGCAGCACTGTGCCGAAATATGATTGTGATGTCCGTAGTGTGTCGGTCCTATTTCTTTAAATTGAAGTGTGTATGCTGCCGTATTCTGCTTGTGTTATTTTTACTGTAATTGCTTTGTATCGTTGTATTTGTGCGTATATGAGCTATTATATTGTATATGTTCATTAATAGTTTGTGGTATAATGTATAATACCTATGAATTTGGGCTGTGTATGGGGACTGCTTGTGGAATTGTGTGTGGATGGATATGTCACATTGTGTGTTTGGTAGTGTGTGTGGGCTGTTTGGGGTATTGCATGTGAGAGGCTGCATGTGGGGTTGTGTGCATGTATGTGGATTGTTGGTGGTGTTGTGTTTGTGCGGACTGCATGTGTGTTTGTGTGTGAGCTGTTTGCATTATTTGGATGAGGGGAGGGTTATTCTGCAGCTCTGTGTATATCTAGCAGTGTGGGTGGCTTCCCTGTGGTCCAGTGGGGACCAGGTTGGCCAGGTACAGCTCAAGGACAGAAGCTGCAACAGGAAGCTATGGGCTGCTCTACTCCAGTGTGAATTCCCATTCACAAGTGCTGGGAGGAAGTGATCTGAGATCCCCTCTATGTGCTGCAATGCATAAATGGAGGATTGTCCTTCACCACCTTTTCGTATTAGCAGACATCTGAAGTTTCACTGGGACTCCTGACAGGCCAGACCCTGTTTGGCTCTTGTAGCCTTGAGTGCCGTGCAAAGACACCTTGAGTGCCATAGGTTGCCTACCCCTGTTCTACAGCATGTAGAGCAGGTTTAGATGTATATTTTCTATAATCTTTAAACCGTTTTAACTGGTGCTAGGCCTTGCTGCAGACATCGAATGGACGATTTGTTGTGTACATTTTCTGTAAATCTTAGCAGCTGACGGCTGTTTTTACAACACATTGGGGGGTTTTAATGGGTGTGATAGATTTCAAAATTGCTGGTGATTGAGATTGTTTGTTTATTTTGTACCTGGAAATGGATTTAAATCTGCTCTCAGCATTTTTAAACTTTAATTTATTTTCTGAAAAAGCTTTGCATTGCTGTTACTAATTAAAATATTTTATAAATAAATAAATAAATCAATCAATCATAGATTCTCACATGTGTGTAGTTGAATGCTTCCTAAATCTTCACAAACGTTTATTTATTTATTTGAAACTGTAATTATGCATACATTCCACAGGCAGCTAGAATACATTCTGTAAACCGCAGTATATTAAAAAAAACACAGCACCCATCCAAGGTCAGGATTTTGTACCAAGGAGAGATGGGTTCCTTTTCTAGACACCGGTAACAAGAGAGTTTGAAATATACCATTTTACGGAGCATCAAATTACAGGGTCTAGTGGAGCAGATGGAAGGAATCCAAAGTCAACTTAACAAAACTCAAAACAGAAGTTCTTTAAAAACTATAAGCCTGGTCAGTGACATTGTCAATTTAAGAAAAGAACATTTTCATCATTCAAATAATGATACATTGTGTTTGTTGCGTATATAATAATCTTTTGTCAGTACTGACTCTATCGGGTGAATTTATGCTCTGTAACTGCCATTTTAACGTAACTCGTTGCAATTGTCTCTAAACAGGCAAAATGCGTACCTAATCATCCCTGGTGTTCTGCAATTTATTTTGCAATTGTATTTGTAATTTCATTTAACCAGTCTAACATATCTTGTTTTAGATGTTAGATATATTATTTTAGTTGTTAGAGTGCATGTAAGCTGTCCCTGCTCAATTTTACATTGTCATTGTTTTCTTTATGGATAAGAATGGGAATGGGAAATCTGGATTTATTAGGTGACAATACAGTGAGGGAAAAAGGTATTTGATCCCCTGCTGATCTTGAATGTTTGTCCACTGACAAACAAATAATCAGTCTATAATTTTGATGGTAGGCGTGTTTTAACAGTGAGAGACAAAATAACAAACATTTTTCTCCAGAAAAACGCATGTCAAAAAAGTTATATACAACAAAATACAACAAAATTATAAACACAACACTTCATGAGCTGAACTCAAAGATCTAAGACTTTTTCTATGTACACAAAATGCCTATTTCTCTCAAATATTGTTTACAAATCTGTCTAAATCTGTGTTAGTGAGCACTTCTTCTTTGCTGAGATAATCCATCCACCTCACAGGTGTGGCATATCAAGATGCTGATTAGACATCATGATTATTGCACAGGTTTGCCTTAGGCTGGCTACAATAAAATGCCACTCTAAAATGTGGAGAAGTGCTCACTAACACAGATTTAGATAAATTTGTGAACAATATTTGAGAGAAATAGGCCCTTTGTGTGCATAGAAAAAGTCTTAGATCTTTGAGTTTAGCTCATGAAAAATGGGGGCAAAAACAAAAGTGTTGTGTTTATAATTTTGTTCAGTGTATCTATACATCCAAGGCTTGTCCCCAAGAAAGTCTTAGGTGTTGCTAATTCCCAGCCTAATGGGATAAGTGGTTCAAAGCTTTACCCTTCTCCCCATAGTAGAGACAGAGACCCTTCTGTCTATTGTTTTTCAGCCCAGATAGCTGCATAGCAAGACTAGCAGCAAAGGTTGACCTGGCAGCCACTAGAGGTGCTTCCCAAGTCCTGTTATCAATTTAATGCAACAATTTGCTGCTTGTCTCCAAATGCTTCCCTATGGGAGGTGGAGCATCTGTGGCAAGGCCAACAGGTTAAAGTTAAGCATTATGTTTTCACCTATACATATACGTGGGCATACCAAGCACACGGTCGGTAAAATGTCTTTGATTCTGCATCCTCAGAGACAAAATGCCTAACTGGGGATGCCGAATCAAACACCCCGCCACGGTCTGGCAAGAGATGAGACCAGATGCTTTGTATATATGTTTTTGATACTTTTACTCTCTCTCTTTTTCTTTTCTAACTTTTTTCTATTCTTCAGATCACATAGGGGTATACAAGGGGGTCAACTGGAGGAAGGGGACAAGGATGCCATAATTAAGGACATCTCCCACCACAAAGTAAATCTTGGTAAAAGGACACATGGAAGTAATACAGTCATGACTAATAATACTAGATCATGGCTTTGAACTTTACTTCCTTAAACGTCAAATGCCTAAACGAGCCTAAGAAATGTTCAGGGATGTTCAGGGAACTGAAGCGTTTGGGCCCTGATATAGCGTTCCTGCAGGAGACACACCTACTACGACACACCCAGACACCCCTAAGAGACCACAACTATCAAAAGACCTACAAGGCAAGGGCCTACCACAATCATAACGGAGTAGCCATCTTAATCCCCTTCATGTGCGGCCCCGGCAGTTTGCCGTGCCGGCTGGGGCCGCAAAACATGGCGGCGGGTACCCAGTCGCAGAGGTCCGCAGGGCGGCTGGGCCCCGTGGAACCCACATGTTTTACAGTTATAGCTTTTTAAGGGATCAAATGACGCATGCACGTCAGGTTCATAATGTTCTAGAAATATCTCATACTTCCCTTTTGACATTGCAATATTAAAACGAAATACAATGTTAAATTAATTTTGTATGATCAATAGATCTATAAACAAATATAATGGGAAAAATAAAATCATAGTATGCAATAAACATGGGGAAAAATTAATGAATAGCCTGAGTAACAGTCCATGGTACTTTGAAGGCAGTTACAAACTAACCTTAAAGGACCACTATAGTGCCAGGAAAACAAACTAGTTTTTCTGGCACTATAAGGTCTTTAGGTCCCCCCCACCCTCATGGCCCCACTCCAGCTGGGCTGAATATGGCTGAAGGGGTTAAACAATTAGCGCCTGTGGGCGTCCAGCGTCTTCTCACTGTGATTTTCACAGTGAGAAGCACGGAAGCGCCTCTAGCGGCTATCAGTGAGACAGCCACTAGAGGCTGGATTAACCCTAGTGTTTACAACTGCAGGGTTAACACTAGATGAACCTGGCACCCAGACCACTTCATTGAGCTGAAGTGGTCTGGGTGCCTATAGTGGTCCTTTATGTCCCTCTTCTAATCCTAAAACTAAGTTGCACCCTAATCCTAAACCCTCTGTCCCTATTACTCTCCATTAGCTTTCATTACTCTAAATCTAACCTTACATCTAAGAGATTCCAAACCTTACATTTAAAAAAAATAAAATGAATGACTCTTCTCTATTATGAACACAACATTAATGCTATTTTTTGAATGGCAACATCCAATGCTTATTTGTCACTGCCAAGGCTGCCAGGGTCCAATGACAATGTGTTGCCCTGTCCCAGTCACTGACAAGTCAATGTACGATTGGTTGCAGTCATGATATCATTTCCGGACAAACAGATGCTGCAGTTTCATGTGGAAAATGTTGGACATTGACTAATTACAAAGCATATTGTCCTAAAATATGTAATATTACTTGAATGTAATTCTATGATCACCAGCCGCAGACTGTTCTAACCAACTTTTTCCTGAACATCAATATCTGTCACAGAGTCTGAATGAAAAATCTAAGAATCTCAAATAAAAAATCTACAGTTTAAGGGGCTTTATTTGGAACCTTAAGCTACTTAAAGTGGGCATTGCTTTTCCAAGTGATTAATAAAAAAAAAGTCTCCAGGTTAAAAAAAGTCTGTATGAGATGTGTATTTTAACCATCTTTGAGTGTTTATTAAACCCTCTTTTGTGTTTATTAAACTCCTTTTAACCTTTGTGTGTTCTTTTAAAGTGGCTCTGACATCTGAAACTTTCCTTTCTCCTATTGTTTCTTCTCCTCTTCTCTTCCTCTTTCAAAATCTGTTTTTCTTTTCTTCATTTATGATCGTCCATATTTCTCTTTAAAACACAAGACAAAGTATAGACAATTTGTTTGTATGTATTTTTCCTATGCTTGCCAATTGTGACAAAGGGGTGGAGATTATGGCAAGCTCTGATTCCTTTATTAGGCTAACAAAATGTAAATCTTACCTTAAGCCCCACACTTTGTCAAGATTATCAAGTATAGAAAAATACATAAGACAAAATAGTCCCTACTTTATCTCATATTTTATAGAAGGGAAAAAAAAGAACATATTCTAAAAGAGGAAGAGAAGAAGAAACAATGAAAGAAAAGTATATTTGAGGTGACAGAGCAACTTTAATCCCTCATGCAAGTCTTTTTTTTGACAATTGTTATTCTTATTTTCAGTTGGTCATGGATTATCACAATGTATAATACAAGTATAGTAATAAAGTGCAAACAAGCATCATGCTGTGATTATCAAGTCTGTTTAATAAAATCATACAATCAAGTAAACATAAAAACTTTGTCTTATTACTTTAAACATTAAACTCGCTAATCTTGTGCTACGTTTGTAGGTAATATTCAACCACAAATTTCAAATTATTATTGTGGGGAGGTGTACAGTGATAAAACAGAATTTGTATTAATCCAAAAGCTTGAAAAATATGTGGTTCTCACCGCCATCTCTTCCACTTGTCTCCTAGTTATGCAGTACTATTATTAATCACTTGGTCCAGGGTTAGCTGAACCAATAGAAATGTGGTCCAACCATGGGGTCCATATTTGTGTACATTTGTCAGACGTGCCTTTTAAGGCTCATGTCATAGATTCAATCCTGTAAATTTCCTCCATCTCATCCATCCACTGCAGACTGTTTCTTCCACACAGTGGGGATTAGAGATGTTGCTGCTGTTATGTTAAAGATTTCTTATAGGGCCGCAGAGACACAGTGGTGTGGTGAAGTAGCCTACGCAAGTGTTGGAAAGGTAGATCTACGTCTTCTGGTCTCTTTATGGCTGCATGGACATCTTTCTAATAGGATGTATTGGCTGGACATGACCACCAGAAGTGCAAGCTGGTCCTGACCTCCCACCCACATCTCCAACAATTGTCCGAGCCCTCCTCATAAATCCTATGCAATACCACTTGGATATTATACCAATATGTGTGTAGTTTATAAATTCGTTCCTGGAATTTTGAAGCAATCTTCCCTTTGATGTTTTAGAATATACATTTCCTCCCATTGTTGCTCCAGTAGGTAACCCCTGCTTCCTCCTCCCAGTGCAATATTAACATGTGTGGTAAGGCCCCCGTACATGCCCCCCAAAGTAGCAAGTAAAGAGTAGATATACCCCTCAATATATGGCTTCTAGCAGTACACAGAGTCTCAAATTGTGTCAAATCTCTGTGTATGTTGCGTTTCCTAGGTAGGTGTGAGTAGTATAGGTGTAATTGAAAGAATCAGAACCTACCTAGACTGTGTCGGGGGACCCATCTGTTGTAACGTGGCAGGGAGTTTAAGCTGCTGTAGGTAAACCAAGTATCCACTGCAAAACTCTCTTACTTCTTACTTACTTTGGATGTAAAATAGTTCTGTCTAGCCACAATTGTACCAGCATCAAGCCCTCCCACCTCTCCCTTATTCCTGGCCACCCATTGATGGCGCAATGCTCCAGTTCCAACTAGAGCTTAGAGGAGTTATCAACATGCCAATCAAGCACCCTAAGTAAAAGAGTTGCAAGGTAGTATTTCAATAGAGAAACACAAAAAGAATTCAGCGCTAGTAATCACAAAATTAGTCAAGGTAGGCAGCAACCCAAATGAAGGAAAACCCCTCGGGTCCTTCGGTGGATAGATACAAAAAGATATGGAAGGGCTGCGCCAAATAAGGGTAGATAGTCCAGTAAAGTATTGCTAGGGTGCCAATAGATGGTCTAGGATACTTGATAGAGTTCCTCTGTGGATGCGTCTGGTGTAGACCGTTCCGTATATGTAAATACAAGAGAGGTAGAGGCGACTAATGGTATAGTATGAAAGTTCAGGGTGTGATAGGTAACAAAAAGTAAAGAACTCACATTCAAGAGAGCTATGGCCAGCTCTGGTGTGGATTGCGTACAGCGGTATAATCCCCGCTTATGGGATATGTAGGGAGGGGGTCTCCGTCAACACCGTCTGGTAGTCCAGAACTCGGAAAAGAAAGACAGAAAGCAACAATAGTGCTCTCAATTTTGATGTGGTTCAATGTGCAGATAAGAAGAGGTAAAAAACTCACATTTGAGGGAGCTATGGCCAGCTCTGGTGTGGATAGCGTACAGCGGTATAATCCCCGCTTATAGGATATGTAGCGGCGATACGTCCGTCAGCACCGTCTGGTGATCCAAGGCTCCAATATAGAAGAATAAAAAGCAGCAATAGTGCTCTCAATTGTGATAGGTTAAGAGAGTAGTAGAGAAAATAAAATAATACTCACAAAGATAGAGCAGAGGTACTGCTCTATGGATAGGCGCTGGTGGTATGATCCCCACCTAGGATTTCTTGGAGTACTGGAACTTTAAAATTGCCAGTGGAAGTAAAAGTAACCAGGAAAGGTTAAAATGCCAGGAATAGGTAAAAAAAGTTGTTTAAAGTGCATAAAGAGTGCAATAAAAAGAGGATTGGTACAATAAAGTAGCCAAAAAACTTTTATTGATCTAAAATACACATGACAGGTGTATAGTCGCCATTTTGGGCAGTCGGAATCCAGGACAACCACCCCATAACCCAACCCAATAACGCACATACTAGAGGATATGGGGAAATATGTCCACAGCTTTATTTAGCAAACAATAATAATAACAATAATAATCATAATAATAACTTAACAAGTAAACATGGGTCATTGCCCCCCATACTCCGCCCTCGCATCCTATTCCTTCCATTAACATATAAAGGGCAATGACCCCCATATAAATAAACATATATATATAACATACATCAACATTATTCCAATCGATGTAAAGTGCCAACCATCCATTAACCACGGCAGGGGTATACCCGGATACCCCTACCCCACCAGGTTCTGAGCCACCGACAGGACTCGAAACCTATCAACCACCAATGACCACCACTTGTTTGTCTTCCATTACGTTCATCCTGGGGAGCCTATTTCCTCTCCTTCAGCTCCCCGTCCCGCCGCTGTGAAAAAACGGGACAAAACCACACATAACAAAACAGGGAGGGTGGGTGGGACAAACTTAACCAGGTAGGAAGTTAAAATGAATTAACTAAAATGGCTGCCCATTTAAATAACCAAACCCACTTACCCATAACTCCACTCCCTTGCTTACTTCCTCCTAGGCCCGCCTCCTAACCCCTGTCAAGGCCTTTTTCCGCTTAGCTGCGCTTGGCTACATGGGGCTACAGTAAAATACAGAATTAATAACCATAAACGCGTTTCACCATAAGTGGCTTCTTCAGAATGGGATCTCTTACTTCTTACTTACTTTGGATGTAAAATAGTTCTGTTTAGCCACAATTGTACCAGCATCAAGCCCTCCCACCTCTCCCTTATTCCTGGCCACCCATTGATGGCACAATGCTCCAGTTCCAACTAGAGCTTAGAGGAGTTATCAACATGCCAATCAAGCACCCTAAGTAAAAGAGTTGCAAGGTAGTATTTCAATAGAGAGGTAAATACCATCCCATTCCCATTTGGGTATACCTGGGTATGAAAGCCAGGCTGTCCTATCCAGAGGGTTTGGACACGTGGCTTGAAGACGTGATTCCAAGTCTTCTAATTATTAAAATATATCGATTTGGAGGCTAGGATACAGTGGAACTACTGTAGGCACTGTAACAATTTCAGTTAGATGAAGTTGTTATAGTGAGTGCACAATTTCTTTAAATCTCTTTATTTATGCCACTCCAGCCACACAAAGGGTTTTATTTTAAAAGGAAGGGTGTTTACTTTCGAAGTTCTTATCTCTTGTTCTGTTCATTGATTTTTAATTACACACAAGAGACTGATTTATGCTTTAGCAGGCTATTAACTGAGCAGGATATAAGAAATTCTACATTAAACACAGTGTGCTATAATGGAGCTGAACACTGTGGGCTCTTTCTCAGAAAGTGTGTAGGGCGGCTGTGTGTGTGTGTCTCAGCCAGGGATGGTAGGAGTACCGGATACATAAACAGTAGTGATCTAACTCATAAATAGCAGAGAATAGAACATTTTAATTTGGTGCTTAGAGTATACCTTTAATTATACGTCAATCTATCGTATTAGCAACTTTTAGTCATCCTTACTTTAGGCATAATTAATTAGACCTGGAGACTCTTTTTGTTACAAACTGCTATTCGTCCAAATTTGGGACAATCGAGTGATAGGTCCAATTCCCAAACTCAAAGCCAAAATGCAGCCAAATCAAATCATGAACCAAAAAACAATGAAATGGGAAAACATTTTGATTTGTGATTCTGAATTTTGCCTGTGGATGATTGATGGGAAAAAAGATGATTGGTGGCTGCGGACAGCCACTGAATGTTAATTTTATTTGAGTGACAAGTGACCGATAGAGGGAAAAAGGCACTAAACTCCCCCCCCCCCTGTATTTATTTCTGTATTATATATTTTATAAATATATAAATATAGATTTGTTTTTACTGTTCCTCCTCTTTTTCACTCTATTGGTTACTTTTTCTCACTTGATCTGTGAACCAAATGGCGGGATCTGTGTACTGTGAAATATATACATCGTATTTATATTATAAATTGAATCCTATTCACGCCTCTTAGTTTGTCTGATTCGTTTTTCCAAACCTTTCTTCATTAGAATAATTCAGCCAAGCCGAACTGTCATGTCGCCAAAATGTGGCTGTCCCAATTTAAAAAAAAAAATAATATTTTTTTTCAGGCGAGTTCGTGAGATTTGGACAAAATGAATTTTCCACTGTGCACAAGTCTAATAATTTTATTGATTTGGGAGTGCAGTGGATTCCTTATATTATACGTAGCAATGCTATCACCCATCTTTAAGCCAGCCAGTTTCACAATCCTGACATTGTCTAAAAGGGGTTCACTTTAGCAAATTATGTGGTTAGAAAAACTCATTTCTAACCACAGTCGTCTATAATACAATAGTCTTAATGATGAAATACATGACTTGGAATCCTATTACATCTTTGAATAAATATATGTTATTTTATATTTAGTAACTGAGTATCACTGTGGCTGACAGGATATATTCAGGAAATGTCTGTAGCGCATACTGTCTGTCTACACAGGAAATAACTTTGTGTGAGAAATAATGCTGACCAGACCAATCCATCCTATGGTATGAACACCCCAGTTCACACCAAGAAGCATTTATTTTATGACACCGTCTTATATTTACACAATATCACATTTTATTGCAGAGTCCCTATGGATGCAAAATTGCTGAATAGCTTGTGAAATAGATTACATTAAAAATAAGGAAAAATCTATATAAATGTAGTATGTTTGTTTTCTTGAATTCCTCGTGTTGATTGGAATTTGGAACTAGTTTAAAGATTAGCAAAACACAGTAAGATAGCAGTTCTGAGCAGGATTTATATAGTGCAGTTTACGGTTTGTGACAGGCATAAAAGTGCTTTAATGTACACATTATATTATTGTTAGGTCGGGTTCTGAACCTGTGACCTTGAGGTGATACAAATATCTGTACATTAAGTGTACATTAGTACACTTCATTACCTCACAGGCTCTCCATAATCACGAAATGCTAAATTTTATTTAAATGTATCCATGGATGCAAACAGAACATACATTGCAGGTCCATGGTAATCTCAGTTCTGAGACTGAAATCGCCACAGGTGCCATCTGTAGAATCAAGTGCTCACAAAATGTTTGGGCATCTAAAAGGACAACTGTCACCTCAAAATTATTTTTTATTCTTTAATCAAGTATTGCAAGGATATATATATATATATATATATATATATATCTTAATGAAGTGTATGTAGATAAAATATGAGAAAAATTCATCCCTACCTTTAGTATATGACAGGGACTTTCAGCCATATATATGCACCTCATATGCATAGAATGTACGAAAACTGACAATTAATCTCTATGGTCTTTCCTTCTTCACTCCCTGAACAAAGCAGGGAAGACCATAAAGACTAATTGTAATTTTTTTAAACACTGTCTAATACGTGGTGTGTATATATGGCTAAAGGATCCTGTCATATACTAAAAGAAATAGATTAGTTTTTCTAATTTTCTTTCATATACTTCATTAAAAAACAAACTTCCACTAAAATTTTAACGAAAAGATTATTATATTAAAAATTTGTTCTGAGGGTAAAGTTGACTTATTTCACTTTCCAACCTGCAGACTTTTTAATTTTCTCATGTGAAGTTAATTTAATTGTACTTGTTGCCAGGTTTGTCATTAAAGGACCACTATAGGCACCCAGACCACTTCAGCTTAATGAAGTGGTCTGGGTGCCAGGTCCATCTAGGATTAACCCTGCCTGCTGTAAACATAGCAGTTTCAGAGAACCTCATTGACAGCCGCTAGAGGCGCTTCCGCGCTTCTCACTGTGATTTTCACAGTGCGCATTCAGCCGATGACGGCCAAAGGAGGAGGAGAGTCCCCAGTGCCGAGGGAGCCCAGTGCTGGAGAAAGGTGAGTTTTTAACCCCACTGAGGGCACCCTCAGGGCACTATAGTTCCAGGAAAACGAGTTTGTTTTCCTGGCACTATAGTGTTCCTTTAAATAGCAGCCATGAAGTATTTTACCAACAACCGGTAGATTATTGTGACTAAGAAAATCCTGACACGTTTCCTTTATCAACTCCTGAGTTTAAAGCAACACTCAACACTAAAAGTTTTTAAAATAAAAAAGAATAAATATAGAGGCTTCTCAGCCATGGGCACGCATCTTCACCTGTGTACCGCCTTTTGCTTCTTATCCCATTTTTTAAATGTCTTACCCCCTTTAGTGTATCTTATCCCCTATTGTTCCCCATTGTGTGTCTTACACCTCCCTTGTGTATCTCTTACAACCCTCCTTTGTGTGTCTTACTCCCCCAGCCCCTTTGTGTCTCCTTCTCTTCAAGCTCCTTTGTGTCTTTTACTCTTACCAGCTCCTTTTTGTTTCTCTTTCACCACCAGCCCATCTATCTCCCCCCCAGCCCCTCTGTGTCTCTTTTTCCTCTTCTCCAGCCACTCTGTGTCTCTTTCAACCCCAACCTCTTTGTTTTTCCACCCCCAGGCCCTTCTGTGTTTCACTTTCATCCCCAGCCCCTCTGTGCATTTTTCATATCCCCAGGCCCATCTGTGTGTCTTATCCCCCCTCATGTCCCTCTGTGTGTCTTTCTCCCCACTCAGGCCCCACTGTGTGCCCCTCTCCCCTCCATGTTCCTCCTTGTTCCTCTCTCATCCCCTCCATGTCCATTAGTGGTCCTCTCCCCTCACCATACCTTAATTGACCTCTCCCCTGTCCATTAGTGGCCCTCTTCCCTGTCCCTTACCCTTAGTGCTCCTCTCCCATCTATGCCCCTTAGTGTTACTCTCCCCTCCTTTCTCTGTCCCTTAGTATTACTCTCCCCTCCCTCCCCTGTCCTTTAGTGTTCCTCTCCCCTCCCTCCCCTGTCCCTTAGTGTTCCTCCCCTTCCCTAACCAGTCTCTAAGTGCCCCCTAATATTAGTGTTCTCCCTTCTTCCTTAGTGTTCCTTTTCCCTTCCCTCCCCTGTCCCTTAGTGTTCCTCTCCCCTCCATGTCCCTAAGTGTTCCTCTCCCCTCCCTTCCCTGTCCCTTAGTGTTCCTCTCCCCTCCCTCTACTGTCCTTTAGTGTATCTATCGCCTCCCTCCCCTGTCCCTTAGTCTTCCTCTCTCCTCACTCCCCTGTCCCTTAGTGTTCTTATTCCCCCCTTACCTGCCTCTTAGTGCCCCATTCCCTTTAATGTTCCTCCCCCCATTAGTGTTCCTCTCCCCTTTCTTTTAGTAGTCCCCCCACCCAAGTGTTCCTTTTCCCTTCCCTCCCCTGTACCTTAGTGCCCCCCATTAAAGTTCCTCTCTCCCCTCCCTCTCTTTTAGTACCCCCCTCCATTGTGTTCTCCCCCTTCCCCTGACCCATAGTGTTCTTTCCACCCACCCTGACCCATAGTGTTCTTTCTTCCCATCCCCTGACCCATAGTGTTCTCCCCCCTCCCCTGTCCCATAGTGTTCTTTCACCTCCCCTGTCCCTTAGTGTTTTCCTCCATATCCCATAGTGTTCTTTTCCCCACCTGACCAATAGTGTCTGAGCCATAGAGTTCTTCCCCGTCCCATAGTGTTCTTTCCCCTCCCTGACCCATAGTGTTCTTTCCCCATCCTCTGTCCTATAGTTCTTCATCCCCCCAACCCATAGTGTTCTTCGTCCCCTCCCCTGTCCCATATTGTTCTTTCCCCCACTACCCTGTCCCATAGTGTTCTTTCCCCCCCTCCCCTGTCCCATAGTGTTCTCTCCCCCCTCCCCTGACCCATAGTGTTCTATTCCCCATCCCCTGACCCAAAGTGTTCTTTCCCCGTCTCCCCCATCCCATGTTCCTTCGCTCCATCCCTTAGTGCCCCTTTCTCTCCCCCTCTTGGCCCCTAGTGTGCCTCCTAGCTTTCTGGTAGCATGGCCGAGCTGAGCAGTGCACACCGCGGTACAGGAGCTTCAGTTTCCTGTACCCGGCTGGACTGACAGGAAGTGCTCTTTCAGTGAGCATTACCTTTCAGTCCGGCCGGGTACAGGAAACAGAAGTCCCTGTACCGCGGTGCGCACTGCTCTACTTGATCATGCTACAAAGAGTGACTGGCAGGAGAGAGCGCTGTGCGCCCACCTCCTGCCGGTTACTCTAATCAAGCGCCGCCCGGGCTGGTGCCCCCTATGGCGGCCACTTGTGCCGCCTTATGGATGCATCATCCCTGACTGGAGAAGTAATGGCAGAAGCTGTCTAGCAAGAAAAATGCCCATTATCAATTAATTGTCACTGCAGCTGCACCTGGACACTGCAAAAGAGCTTGCACAATTCACCTGAGACCATCTGAGCAAGTTGCCCTTAGTGTTTGCATATATCTGACATGCCAGATTTTTATTAAGTATTTATTGAAAACTATCCTTATAGCTAGGTTTAGTGCTTAAATGGACTTAACCATAGGATAAATGTATTTTTATTTATTTTGTATGCATTGAAGATTTGCAATAGTTAATTTGTCCTTTTATCCTTCGATCTAGATGACTTTATATTCATGTGGGAATTACCATATGAGTGCAGTGCTGTCACAATATTCCGTAGAGAATCATTGCATGCAATGATTCTCTATGGCAGAATCATAGGTGCATCGCAGCTAAAGAGCACTGGATTGGGCGGACATCCTGGAGACATGTATCCAAGGTGACATCAGTTAAGGAGTAGCCATGGCAGTGCAGAGGGACATTTGGCACTGGAAGGAACATGAGTAAAAATCATTGATTATGTTTGTATTTGTTTAGGTAAATGATTATGTTATTATTATGTTATTATTTATATAGAGCCAACAAATTCCGCAGCGCTTTACAGTGGGTGGATCAACAAACATGTAGTTGTAACCAGACAAGTTGGACACACAGGAACAGAGGGGTTGAGGGCCCTGCTCAATGAGCTTACATACTAGAGGGAGTGGGGCAAAGTGACACAAAAGGTAAGGATAGTATTAGACTAATGACAGTTGCAAGAGAGGAATCAGTTGGGAGCTATTAACAGTTTAATTGATACGCTTTTATGAAGAAGTGGGTTTTTGATGATTTTTTTTGAAGGAGTGGAGACTGGGTGAGCATCTAACGGAGGAGGGAAGTGAGTTCCACAGGAACGGTGCAGCCCTCGAGAAGTCTTGAAGGCGAGCATCAGAGGTGGGAGTACGGACAGAAGATAGACGTAAGTCTTCAGCAGAGCGTAAGGACCTAGACGTGACATACTTGTGTATTAGGGAGGATAGATAGGTGGGAGCAGCATTATGTAGAGATTTGAAAGCAAGAACCAGAATTTTAAATTGAGCCCTATATCTTACAGAGAGCCAATGTAGGGACTGACAGAAGGGTGAGGCGTGGGAGGTGCGGGCGGACAGGAAGATGAGCCTCGCCACTGTATTCATTATGGACTATAACAGCGCAAGTTGGGAGCATGTAAGACCACTGAGAAGTGGAATACAGTATTCAAGGTGAGAAAGGAGAGTGGAATGGACCAGCACCTTTGTTGCATCTGGCATTAAGTAGGGTCAGATTCGTGCAATGTTTTTGAGATGGAAGCGGCAGGATTTGGCGATAGACTGAACATGAGGCATGAAGGAGAGGTCGGAGTCAAAGAGAACACCTAGGCAGTGAGCCTGCGTGGTGGAGTTGATGGTATCACTGTTGACTTGGAGGGAATCAGACACAGGAGTAGCAACACTTGAGGGAGGAAAGACCAGAATTTCAGTTTTGGTCAAGTTGAGTTTAAGGAAGGGGGCAGCCATCCAGTTAGAAATAGCAGAATAGCAGAGAGGCAGTCAGACACACTAGTCAAGAGGGACGGGGAGAGATCAGGAGAGGACAGATAGATTTGCGTGTCATCCGCATAGAAATGATAAGCCAAAGGAGATAATGAGTTTACCAAGCAAGGCACTATAGATGGAGAACAGTAGGGGACTGCCTAGGGCGTCATATAGTAGGGGGCACCCTGCACCCCCATCGCCGGCCCTTTAAATGCTGCAGCCGCCTGAGCGCTCTGTAGAGAGCGCTAAGGCGGCTTCCGCACTGCCTCACCTCCCCTTCCCTGTAGCGTGGCCGAGCTCCTCTCCGGTCCACGACCAGGCCGAACTGTCAGGAAGTGCACACTTAGTGTGCACTTCCTGTCAGTACGGCTGGGTCGCGGACCGGAGAGGAGCTCGGCCACGCTACAGGGAAGGGGAGGTGAGGAGAAGAAGATTACAGGGAGGGAGGGGATGTGGAGAAAATTGGAGGGGGGGAGTGGAGAAGATTGAAGGGGGGAGTGGAGAAGATTGAGGGGGGAGCAGGCGACAGAAGGGGGGAGTAGAGAAGAAGAGAAGATTACAGGAGGAGGGGTGGGGGGAGTGGAGAACATTACAGGGAGGGGGGAGGAGATTACAGGGAAGGAGTTGGGAGGAGAAGATTGCTAGGAGGGAGAAGATTACTGGGGAGTGAGAAGATTAGCAGGGAGGGAGGGGGGGAATGGAGAAGATTGGGAGGAGGGAGCAAGAGAAGACAGCAGGAGGAGGTGAAAAGAGAAGATTACAGGGGGGAGAAGAAGAGTATACTACCAGGAGTGGGGGAGCAGAGAAGATCATGAGGGGGGGGCAAGATCAATGGGGGAGAAAAGAGAGATTACAGGGAGGGGTTGGGGAGAAGATTACAGGGAGGGGGGAGAAGAAGAGAAGATTACGGGGGAGAAGAAGAGATTACAGGGACGGGGAGGAGAACACAGGGGGAAGAAGTGGAGAACACAGGAGGGGGAGAAGAAGAGGAGAACATGGGGAGAATAAGAGGAGAAACGGGGGAGATGAAAACAAAGGGAGGGGTGGTTGATAAGGTGGAGGGAGGAGACCACTGGGGTGGTGGAGAGACCACTAGGGGAGGGGATGGAGGATAGACCACTAGGGGAGGTTGGGGGGAGAGGAGAGACCACTAATGGAAAGGAGGGGGGACAGAGGAGAGCAGAGACCACTACGGAGGAGACGAGAGACCACTAATGGAAAGTCGGGGAGAAAAGGAGACCACTAAGGGAGGTGGGGGGGAGAGGAGAGACCACTAAGGGGCAGGGGAGATAGCTAAGGGATGGAAGGAAGAGCTCTATAGGACAGGGGGCAGGACAGGGAGCTCTTTCACACTACGCACACAATGCATCCCTATACACACAGAAACACAACATGCTTCCCTTACACACAGAAAAACACACAATGCATCCATTACACACACACACACACACACACACAATGCAACCCTTACACATAAAGACAATGCATCCTTTGCACATATACACAGAAACACACAATCCCTTACACGCACATGCAAACACACACTGCTTCTCTTACACACACACAGAAACACAATGCATCTCTTACACACACTCAATGCACCCCTTACAGACACACACTGCATCCCTTACATCACAGAAACACACTTTGCATCCCTTATGCATACAAATACAGATTCACACAATGCATCCCTTACACACAACAAGGAACACACAATACATCCCTTATACACAAACACACACTGCTTTCTATCCCTTACATACAAACACACTGCATCACCTACACAAACTGGTATCCGTATACACTACTGTAACGGCACCCCCAGGCATAAAAGGGGTTAAACCCACCGTTTAGTAGATCTTCCCTTCCAGAGACACTGGCACAGCTACTGCAGAACCCCAAACTCCCGAACAGGATACCAAGTAGCACTCCAAACTCCCGAACTGAAACCTCATGAATAGCTGCTAGCAGCTGAACAGGAAAAGCACCCAAGAGGCTTACACTCCTGGCAATCAGTCTCTAACAGCATACAGTAAATCCCCCCAAGAATGAGACAAAGCTCCGTGTTGAGGGTCAAGCAGTGAACAGACAGAGTGGTGGGCTTATTGTTCTTATATACACATTAGTACCACCCACAGGGTTTTGGAACACAACCAATAAACACATACAATACACTCAGACACTCCCACACAAAATCCTCCCCTCTGCCTGTGATACAATTACCTTACACAATGGGTAATGTAATTATCACAAGCAGAGAAATATCATTTTTCCACATTATTCATAACTTGAAAAGTATGCATCACATTCACATATACTTACATTTTCAGAATCAGCATACTCCAAATATAAACATATGTCAAAATCATCCAAATTGGTCCAGTGGTTCAAAAGATAGATCGTAGTCCTTTGTGACCAAAGGAAGCATGGCTTTTCTGCCCAAAACCAGTTCCACAGAGTCTTCTATCCTGGAGATAATTGGGAAGTTATCCAATTATCTCCAAGGACAGAGGCAAAACTCCATTGAACACATGGCAGCAAAAGACAATAAAACACATAAAACATATAACTGTGCAGCCATTGTACAAAACAGGTACATTCAACATATCCCCAGATAGCTCAGATCTGAGCGCACATTATTACTGAATGGCGCTCAGAGCACACACATACAGTTCAATTGCCATGGAGCCAGCAAATCTTTCCCATCGTCTTTCATTATACGAATGGCTCCATGGCATAGCTATCTGGGGTATCACCGCTCAAACAGGGCCAGCACCGAATGACCCGGCTTTCGTGTGTCCGCAGGGAAAAATCAAGCGTTTCAACATGGGGCCATAGTCTAAAGGCAGCAGACGGGCAACCAGGCTCCTCCAATGCACAGTGGCGAGATTGGTCTCGTCACAACTACAGTCCATAAGCACACACATTAGATACTCTACAGTAACACATAACACATCCCCTACACACTCCACTCCCTGTGAGCGAACTCATGGGTGGAACGGTGGACTTATGGGGCCCAGACCTTGAGCTGTATAAGGGGCCCCAAAAAATGGAGCTGCTTCCTGTTCTCCCAGAACAGCCTCCAGAGATCATGTTCTACACCAGACCAGTGGAGCCAGACTGCAGTCAGAGCCCATCACCATCCTCATCTGATTGTAAGTGGGCAATCTAGTATATTATTAGTGACACTAATCTCTAATTTACCTCACATTAAAGGGATACTATAGTCCCCAGAACCACTGCAGCTTAATAAAGTGGTTCTGGTGTCTATAGTTTGTCCTTGCAGGCTTTTTAATGTAAACACACACTGTGTGCAGTACTGGCGTTAGTTCATATGGCAGATCATATGGGTGGGGCATTGCGATGTCACTGGGGGTGGGCGGCAAAAATCCTTGCACCGGCCCTGGGGACACCAACAGAGAGGAGTTGGGGAGAAGAAGCAGAGCCAGAGAAAGAAACACTAAAAGATCGCTGGGAGAGGTAGAAGGAGCACCAGGAGAGAGCAGTATCTTGTAGACCGATATTGCGGAGGATGAGAAGAAGCTGTTGGCCAGTGGGTTTCCACAGAGTGCTTAGCGCGGAAACCAGACTGAAGTGGGTCTAGCAGAGAGTTGGACTCGAGGAAGTCAATCTCGCATACACAACTCTTTCAAGGATCTTGGATGCAAAAGGCAGTAGCGAGATAGGACAGAATGAGAAGAAGACAGAGTACGGGTGAGATGCGAGGGAATTAGATCTAGGGAGCAGGTGGTGGGGCAGGAGGACTGGAGCGGAGCAGAAACCTCTTCCGCTGTAACGGATTCGAATAAACATAGAACAGCAGAGGGAATGAGGTTAGGGGATGTATTGTAAGGGGAAGAAGAAAGGTGAGAGATCTCTTCCCTGATTGTAGAGATCTTGTCAGTGAAGTGAGTTGCAAAATCTGAGGCGGTCAAGTTAGTAGGTGGAGGAGGAACAATAGGGGCAAAGAAGAGAGTTAAATGTGTGAAATAGTGGTTTGGGTTTGCAGGAGAGTGTGGTTATGAGGGTATTAAAGTAATTTACTTTTGCAGAGGAAAGAGCCAAGCTGTATGAGCGCAGCATAAATTTATAGTGGAGAAAGTCAGACACATAGTGAGATTTTCTCCAACAGCGTTCAGCGGTTCTGGAGCATTTTTGGAGGTATTGAGCCAGCTTGGTGTGCCAAGGTTGTTGTTGGGGGCTCTTACTGCATTTAAATGTAGGCGGTGCCATGATGTTTGTTGAGAGGAGAGGGTAGAATTGTAGGTTGCAGAGCTAGGACAGGTGAGGTTTGAGATAGGTAAAAAGAGAGTTTGGAGATTAGTGGAGAAATGCTCTAGATCAAGACATTGGAGGTTTCTGTGAGATTGATGTTCAGACGGTGGTGTCAATTGGGTCTTAGGCATGCCGATGTCAGAAGTCAGCAGATGGTGGTCAGATAGAGAAAAAGGAATATTGGAGAAATTAGAGGAGGTACCGAGATTGGTGAAGGCGAGATCAAGAGTGTCTCCCGCTGTATGGGTTGCTAAATTGGGCCATTGTGTAAGGCCAAAGGAGGAGGTTACAGAGAGCAGACGAGAGGCATCAGTGCAGTTGGGGTTGTTGATTGGAATATTGAAATCCCCAAGTATAAGGGAAGGAGTGCTAGATGAGAGGAAGTGGGGAAGCCAGGAAGAAAAGTGCTCAATGAATAGCCTAGGATGACCGGGGGGAGGGCGGTAGAAACATAGAATGTGACGGCAGATAACCATTCGGCCCATCTAGTCTGCCCAATATTTCTAAATGCTTTTAATTAATCCTTGGCCTTATCTTAAGTCTAGGATAGACTTATGCCTATCCCACGCATGCTTAAACTCCCTCATTGTGTTTATCTCTACCATTTCAGTGAGTTTAAACATACGTGGGATAGTGGGATAGGCATAAGGCCCACTTATGTTCCCCTAAGATTATGAGAAACCTAGCCCTAGCCTAACCCTAATATATAAAAAAAAAGTTACAAAAAGCTGAACCATGTATTAGGGTACCATGCATCAAGAGTTTCAGGAGGCATTCATAAACACCTCTTTGTCTCTGCCACTGTCTGCGTAGGTGTATTATATACATTATCATTACTTCAGTAGTTTTTATACCCTAAACTCAATATGCGAAATTATAATTTAGTGCTCTGGTTGCATAACAAAGTTTCCTATAAATAATACAAGACATTTTATCAAAAGTATATTTCTATAATTAATTTAAAAATTGCAACCCATTATTTCACCTTTTGAAATACGGTATATTGCTTAATGAGCATGAGGACGGCATTCGAATTATATATAGACTTAAACAGGCTTTGGTTTGAGGTTATTTTAGGACACTGGAACTCAACGGTTCATCTTTTTGGGAACATAAAGATCTTCCTGGGTAGACAGTTTAAATAAGGGATTAAAACACAAATAAACACATGGATTTGTTTAGCTTAACCATTTCATATTTCTGGAAGCTGGGTGAGATTTTGGTCAACAAAAGCATTGGTTTTGCTGGCTATACTTTAGACTCGCAAAGTATAAACCAGTTGTTCATTTAAATGAAAGATCACATTTCTTTTGAAGTTATACATAGAATTCTACACACCCAGACATGTATGTATGTATGTATATGCGTGAATGTTTCTGTGTGAGTTTAAAAAGGATTGTACTTGCATATTTTTACTTCTTTTAATTTTGGAGTGACAGGGTATCATAGTAGACGAGGCTCTCCAATTAATTTATGATTCATATTTATTAGTATGTATTTTGTCTCTAAATTGGCTTGAATAACTGAATTCTACCCGTATTCTAGTGTCCAAGAAAACACAAAATAATATAATAGTTAAAATAGTTTTGATATTAAAATATATTCAATTTTATTTTTCCAGTATTTTGCCACCTTATTTTTATAAAACACAGTGCTTGTTAAAATGCTTCAGGAAAAACAGAAAACGTACAGAGTTATGCACTACACACCAAATTTTCATGATTTAAACTGGAATTGTCAAAACGGAAGTAAAAATTAGCCAAGTTATAACTTGAGTTGGAGAATTTTTCCAGATCAGCTATTTTTGTTTCAGTTTTTCGGTTCAGGTTTAATTCATGACAAATCAGTTTAGTGAAGCATTCATGAGCCTTTAAACATCGCTGAGCCCCCAAATGGATGAAATAAAGCACATCGCCGTCATATGGCCTTCAAAGGCAAAGCAGTAAAAAAAAATGAAAATGTAAAAAACTAGCGTGGCAATTACATTTTTCTGCTAGACACACATATGCTACTTGACAAAAAAGGGATTATTTTACAACTAAATTATTTTGATGAATAAAGAATAAATATTTTTCTTGGAAACCAATCTGAGATTTTATCAATAATTCGTCATCCTTCAAAAATTAGAACACATGATCACCACGGTAGCTGATAGATTCCCAAGCAGGCTGATTGCCTTATTTTGTGTCAAAATCCCAACAACAGCAGAATTAGTTACAATTTTGTTTTCATTATTTTTGGGGGCTCTGTATTTATATGGACTTTAAAGGTACCCTATTGTCGCCAAAACAACTTTTTAATAAAGCAGTTTTGGTGTATAGATCACGCCCCACAGTCTCACTGCTCAGTTCTCTGCCATTTAGGATATAAATAACTTTGTTTATAATGTCCTAGTCACACCTCCCTGCATGAGACTTACACAGTCTTTCTAAACACTTCAAGTAAAGAGTCATCCAAAGTTTATCTTCTTTAGTGCAAATTTTGTTTAATTTAGAATTTCTTATCTTCTACCCTGTTAATAGCTTGCTAGACCTTGCAGGAACCTCCTGTATGTAATTAAAGTTAAATTTACAGAACAGGATATAAAACCTGCTAAAGTAAGTTACATCCGAGTGAAAATTAAACCATTTTGTTTTCATGCATGCTGTGTCAGTCACAGCCAGGGTAGGTGTTAGGGCTACATAAACAAAAACAAAAGTGATATAACTCCTAAATGGTAGAGACTTGAGCTGTGAGCTTCACAGGTATGATCTATACACACTAACTGCTTCATTAACCACTTAACGCCGTTATGGCGTTCTATGCCGTTCCCATTATAATGGGCTTTAAAGCCGTTGCGGCGGCATAGAACGCCGTAACGGCTTTCTACCCCAGGAGCCTCCAGATACTCACCTTCCCGGCGATCCGCTTCGGGAGGACTGCCTAACAGTCCAGGCAGTCCTCACCCGGCAAATCAGGCCCCCAAGGGCCATGTGATCGCTCTCAAAGAGCGATCACATGGCCCCCTATAGCTGGCTGTGTATCTGCCAGCAGGGGGACTGTCTGGGCTGCTGGTGGGTAGTGTAAAAAATAATAATGAAACATGTTTCAAATATATACATCTTATATATATATATGTAATGTCATACGTTGTGTATTTTAATGTTAATATAATTACATATATTATTATTAAAATACACTTAGAATGAAGTTACATATATATAAGATATATATTATATATAATACATATACATTATATATATATATATGTATATATATATATATATATATAAATATATATACACATTATTACAATAATAAATAAATAAAATAATAAAATAAATAAATAAAATACATATTTTTTAAATATATATATTGGTAACAAAATACACTTAGAATGGGGGCGGGGCTAAGCGGCCATACTGAGCGGTCGCATGTGAAACAAGCTCCATGCAAAAAAGCTCTACACTAGCCAAAATCAGGGCAAAAACCCATCAAAATACGGTTAAGCAACCTGGAGAAGGAAGCCCTAAACTGCAGAGCCAAGCACCAAGCATCCCGACCGAAATCAGAGGCTTCTAACCAGGGATAGACCTGAGGCCCACCAGAGGCCTACTCGGACAAAACGAGGGAGGCAGCCGATCCCTACGCTGACCGCAGCCACTCACCTGGAGGTCTCCCCGGCAAACTACCTCCCCCCCCGCCGGTGAGGGATATCCCGGCAACTACAGCTTGAGACACATAGGCAAAACTGCAGCGGTGATTGTCCCACACAGCCAGAACAACGCCAGCAATCATGGCGAGTAACTCTCTGAACAGCGCCCCGCTGCCCCCTCTGGAAGAAAGGCTGGATCGCCTGTTTGCCGCCTTTTGGGCTAAAATATACCAACAGGGAGAAATAACAGTGGAGACCCCACCAGCAGCAGGCCGGGAAGAGGCCAGGCAGAGACCCGCGGCCCCCTTTCAGGGTATCGGCAAGGCTGAAATGGCGGGAAGAAGGAGATGGACAACTCGACGCAAACCTCGACACCGCAGACCAAGACAAGCAGTGAGTCGTCCTACTCCCCATCAGTGGCTACCCCTCTGCAGCCTCACCACACTCCCGAAGACCAGTACCCGCCATGTGGAGAACCCACATAAGAGTCCGCGGAGACTTAAAATGGAACCGGGCCGTACACCCACAGCGCCCCGGAAAACTCCTGCCCACGAGACTGACCTGCCTCACACGCTGATGATCAATGCGGCTCCCAGTCAGACACGCTCTCCAGCTCCAACACCCCTACACAAGCGGGGCATCGGCTGAAATGACCACACCATAGAGGTATCAGCCCCACACTGCGAGATGCAGACAGGGTGGAAGATTAGCGCAGAAGCCGCACATACTCGCAAGCTGGGACTCTTTCCTACGAATACTGATCTGGTATTGCCTGACACACACCCCTAACGTGACTTTGTGTAGCATCTTATAATGTATAATGCTCATCTACTAAACATGTATTTTGATGCATACTGTGATAGCTAACGGCCAGGACAGCCTGTACCTTCTAATCCTGATAACCTAACACTGACAAACCATAATCTTTAACGCAGATCCAATGTTGTATTGGGGCATTCTGTCCTCGCTGTATTCATTTTTATTATACCGATAGATCAGACGTGCCTAGCAGCTAGCAAGTTCTACTTTATATAATCTATGTCAAGAAAGTTTAGCCATGACCACTGTGATAAACGTGTCATTTTTTGATAAGGATACGCTGAACCACAAATGGCGAATAAGTAATGGCGGAATTAACCCCTTCACCCCTACTCGGCTACTAAGGCAGGCATACTTTAACTCACGACCATACTCAAAATGCCTATGTACCCCATTAGCGTACACCTGAACAGCAAATACATAAGTAATTACAGTCATGTATTGTCTAGCATGTTACTCCACATTTAACTACTATAGAAGCAAGCCTATTCATGTTTTGCCCATTCTCCCTAGTAATCACAGTACTGGACTATCTAGCACGTTACTCAACACTTGGTTAATACTCTTTAAAAGTAAAAAATGTGCACGTCATTCTGTACCCCAATGTTTCATATGTTGATGGAAAAAGTGAGTGGATTGCCTTTGGGGCACCACAAACCTGATTGTTAAGCCTATATGCACGAAAAATAAAGAATTATAAAAAAAAAATACACTTAGAATTACATTTTATATATATATATATATATATATATATATAAATATATATAATTACATAAATGATTACATAAGTATAGACATAGAATTAAAAATACATATATATGTATATATATATATATATATTAAAATTCTACGTGTATATTTAAGTAATCTTTTAACATAATCATGTGAGTTAATTAATTCAAATTTGATTGACGTGCCTGACAACCCAGGCAGAAAGTGCAGAGAATTTAATTTGCAAGCACTATATTCAACCCTGTAACTTTCCAAGACGCCATAAAACCTATACATGTGGGGTACTGTTTTACTCGGGAGACTTCGCTGAACACAAATATTAGTGTTTCAAAATGATAAATTGTATTACAACGATGATATCCAGTAAAAGTGAAGTTTTTTGCATTTTTCACACGAATGGCACTTTTACTGATGATATTATTGTTGTAATATGTTTTACTGTTTTAAAACACTTATGATTGTGTTTAGTGAAGTCTCCCAAGTATAACAGTACCCACCATGTACAGGTTTTATAGTGTTTTGGAAAGTTAGAGAGTCAAATATAAGGCTTGCTTTTCATTTTTTTCACATTGAAATGTGTCAGTTTGGTAATGTTGCCTTTGAGACCGTATGGTAGCCCAGGAATGAGAATTAACCCCATGATTGCATACCATTTGCAAAAGTAGACAACCCAAGGTATTGCTAATGGGGTATGTTCAGTCATTTTTAGTAGCCACTTAGTCACAAACACTGGCCGAATATTATTTTTTTGCTTTTTTCACACAAAAAACAAATATGAACGCTAACTTTGGCCAGTGTTTGTGACTAAGTGGCTACTAAAAAAGACTGGACATACCCCACTTGCAATACCTTGTGCTGTGTACTTTTGCAAATGGTATGCCATCATGGGGGTTGTGGCGAAACCGACCTCGCCACTGGGCATTGGAGAAGACTGATTGCCAGCCTCCTGCCATGTGACTATGGCCCCTGGGATGTATTGCCCTTTAAAGACATGATTTGGGCATAAGGGATTTGTGTTGTGCTGCTGCTGGCCCTTTAAGAACCATCTGGGGACATACTGTGGAGTTACTGGGTGGCCACCATTTCCTGTATCAGAGGCACATGGTGAGAACAATGGATGAAGCACATGGTGAGAACAATGGATGGTGGCCATTTTAACTCACAGACACTGTTTGGACTTTTCAACACGGTGCCATCTCGCCAGTATTTGGTGCACAGAGACATCGTGCAGTGGTTTTGGACTATACAGCAGGGGACACATTATACAGTGATTGTTTTTCATTTAGCCTGTATATGTTCTGCAGAATCTGCATTAAACTGTATCTTCCAAAGTACTGAACGGATCTGGGTGAATTTTGGATATGTGGTTCACCCAGATCCCCCGGTTCCAAGGTTATTGCATGTTTTGGGGTCCCTGTGATGTGTTTTATGAACCTGTATTTCTCTGTCTGTGATAATTAGATTACCCATTGTGTAAGGTAATTGTATCACAGGCAGAGGGGAGGATTTTGTGTGGGAGTGTCTTTCTGTAATGTACGTGTGTTATTGGTTGTTTTGTAAAACCCTGTGGGCAGTACTAAGTTTGTGGATTGGGAATAAAAGAGGCTGTATGTGCCAGTCCAGTCAGTTCCTGCTTAACCCTCAAAGTGAAGTGTCGTCTCATTATTGGGGGAGGATTTATTGTATGCTGTTCCAGTTTGACTGCTAGGAGTGTAAACCTATTCGCATGGTTTTTCCTATTCGGCTGTATACAACATTCATATGCTTAAAAGTATTCGTATGCTTCTCCGGTTCGGTGGTTGTGGTGTCTGCTGCAGTGCTTGGAGTCCTCAGGAAGCGCTAGGAGCATCCTTCAACGGAGGTACCCAGTTGGGGTGCCAGGTGATCAGTTACAGGGGTAATTCTTATTCCTGGGTTACCACACGGTCTCGAAGGTAACATTACTAAACTGGCAAATTTTAATGTGAAAAAAATTAAAAATGCAATGTGCTATATTTGACCCTAAAACTTTCCAAAACACCGCGTTAATGGGGGGTACTGTTGTACTTGTGAGACTTTGCTGAATACAAATCTGTGCATTTTACTGCAGTAAAAGCTAGCAGTATTATGACATTTACAGCTAAAATGTCGGGCGGAACTACAATTTTTTTTTTTTTATCTTAATTTTTCACGGACTTTTTTATTTTATTCATTATAAATTATGTTTCATATATGAATAGTTCATGATAAATTAAAGCCCTGTTTCTGCTGAACACAATTATATATAATAAGTGTGGGTGCATTCAATATGAAAGAGGTGAATTACGGTTGAACAGACATAGAGTTCAAATTCCAGTCTTTGTTTACATTTTGTTTTGATCAGAAAGACACCTCCCTGGACTGACAAGGAAGGGGGGACATGACTGCGGCTAGGATAAGGAGTCTTGAAGGAGTAAGGGAAGGGAGGGGTATAAATGGATACATAGTTGCTAAGATGGAAGACAGTTATAAGGACAGTTAGGGGAGGGGACTTACCAGTCAGCTTTGGAAGTGCAGGGATCCTGACTTTCATCTGTCCATCATCTGTACTTCTTTGCTGACCCCAAAAAAAAAAAAACAAACAAAAAAAAAAAGCTATTATTATTCAGTTTTTTCACTTACCTGTATTCCTGCTTATCTGATGGATGTTTCCCAGGAATCGTTGGTGGCCCTGTTGCAGGCTTACCGGGCTGCACATGGTGCAGGCTCGTTGGCAGCGGTGTTGGCCGGCATGGAAGGTGTCCCGGGTGAAGAGGCGAGGCCTGTGGAAGAAGGGCGGCGGGCCAGGCGTTCAAGGCCGCCGTCGCGGCTGTCTCCCAGCCCGGTGCGAGGTGAGCGAGAGGGCCGCAGGCGCCGGCGGACTGGAGTGGCTGGGGACGTGGAGCCGAGCCTTAGGTCCCCCCCCCGAGCGGTCCGGTCCCAGGTGAGGGCTGCGGTGGCGTCCGGCAGCCATTTCCAAGATGGCGGCATGGCGGGAAGGTCGAGGAGCCCTCCACCTTCTCTTCCGGTGCGGCCGGAAGTGACGTCACGACGCCGGTCGCGCACGGCCGGCGCGCCGGATATGACATCACCTGCCGGCGACGGGCAAAACCCGGAAGTGGGTGCCCGCGCTGAAATGAGGAGGCCGGGCGCTCGGGGATGGCCGGCGCCGGCTGAAGAACCCGGAAATAGGGGTGCTGTGACCCGGACAGCAGCCCCAAGGCGGTGGGAGTCCCCAGGTCCGAGCAGTACAAGGGGTGCTGCGGAGCAGACGGCAGCCCCGAGGTTGCAGGGCTGTCAGGATGCCGGCGGTCGGGAGGCCGTGTCGGTTACAGCCCCCCTGGGAGCTGGGAGGCTCCAGGGTGATTCCGGTGAGTCAGAGGAGTCAGAGGAGGAGCGTGAAGCTGATGGAGAGCGGCCCCTGCGCCTTCCCTCATTCGGTGAGTTGGCATGCGCTGGCGCCTGGGGTTCAGCAGGGGGATCAGGTCAGGATAGTGAGGTGTTGCGCCTGCTGAGGCTTTTAGTGGAGGGTCAAGCCAGGGGCAGTGGTCTCGGGGTTCAGGGTGCAGGTGGGACGGATAGTTTGAGGGGTCAGGGGATGGGGGTTGGTTCCTTTCTCCCGGGGTGTGAGCTGGCCCCTTTAGGTTTACATGTGCCTGCTGAGGTGCAGGAAAAGATTATTCGGGGTGAGTATGTGGATCTTCTTTCTCTCGTTCCGCCGGACAAGGAGTCCGTGGACAGACCGCGTCATGGCGAACAACTGGAGGGGGAGAAGGGTAAGTCTATCCCGCGTACTTTCGGTAACTGGCTGCAGGGATTTAATATCTTTGCGAGCGTGCTAGTGCGTCGGTTCCCAGAGAGGGCCCCTTCGTTATTTGGTTATTTGGATTTAATTTGGGGCGCTTACAAAGTGTATGGGGGACAATGCTGGTTCAAATACGACCAGCAATTCCGCCAGAAGATGGCGGCGTGTCCGGGGATGGGTTTCGGGGTGCAGGACGGCAGCCTGTGGCTGCTACTGATGACCCCGTGTAGACCCTCCCCCTTTTCAGGGGTTGCCGGCGTCCCCATGGGGACGTCGGCAGGTCAGCGGAAGGGAGTTTGTTGGCTCTTCAACGAGAGCCACTGTAAGTGGTTTAGCTCTTGTAGATTCCGGCACGAGTGTGCCCATTGTGGGGGAGCCCACCCGGCTCTCCGTTGTTTCAAGAAGGGCAGACCGTCTGCCGCCAAGGGCTCTGGTAGGGACGACGTTCCTCGCGGCGAGGACGCCGGTGAGCGTGGAAAAGATGCGTCCCTGGTTAAGCAGGTATCCTAAGAGGGACGCTGCAAGCCTTCTGTTCGACGGTTTTACAATGGGTTTTTGGATTCCCTTTGTGCTGTCGGATGAGGGCCGGTTTGCTGACAATCTTCGGTCCACGCGGGGTAGGGAGGGTTTATTGCAGGAAAAGCTGGAGGCGGAGATTCAACGGGGCCGCATGGCCGGTCCCTTTGATTTCCCCCCGTTCCACAACTTGAGAGTGTCTCCGTTGGGTCTGGTACCCTTCACATCTCTCGTACCCTTCGGGGGCGTCAGTCAACGATGACATTGACAGGGATGCGTGTCGGGTGCGGTATGCGTCCTTCGACTCGGCCTTGCTCCTCCTGCGCTTTGTTGGCAAAATCGGATATTGAATCCGAGGGTGTCTTGCGCTGTTCTTATTTCGGAGTGGTTACGTCTTGACATACGACGGATTGTATGGTGTGTCATGTCGGTACGGCGATAGTTTTCCGGCTGAAGCTGGAGGGGTTGTTACTGGTTCCAAGAAGGGGCAGATGCCGGGTGGGGGACCTTGTCTTTGTCTGGCAAACATCATGCGCCTCCGGTCGGATCTCCGGCCTTTCCAACGTTTGTTGTCCGTTTGTTTTGGTTCATCCAGTGGATTGTTTTCATTTGTCTTCCTTATTTCGAAGAATTTGACCTTTTTGGAATGTTTCCGATAGTGTCGCGCTGGAACTGTGGGGCGAGGATCTGAGAAATCACACGGTGGTCTTTCACACGGACAACATGAGTTGGGGTCCCTCGTCCTCGTTTCCACCTGTTGTGGCGCTTCTCCGTCCCTCGTGCTCCTTAGTCTTAAGTTTAATATTTGGGTGCGGGCGCAGTATGTCCCGGGTGTTCAGAACGTGGTGGCTGATGGTTGTCTCGCTTGCAGTGGGAGCGGTTTCTGGCCAGGAATCGGTCTGGGTGTCCAGTCTCCTTATGGAACAAGTGATGGGCTCATTGGAAGTTTACCGGGCAGTGTGGAAAAACGGGATGTATCCACAGCCTCGGGTCGTAGTACTCTCGTCCGGCTGGATGGTTGGCCAAGGGCTGTAGTGCTTGGCTGCTCGGAAAGGCGTTGGCTGCCCTGTCACGGAGGTTTCAGTTGGGGTGCTGGCAGGATGTTTGGGACTATTCTTTCAGAGGGTGGTCAGGGGTGGCGGCTGTGTCGGATGTGCGATGGCAAATTTTAATCGTGAAAAAAATTAAAATCATGCAATGTGCTATCATTTCGGACCGGCTAAAACTTTCCAAAACACTGCGTTAATGGGGGGTACTGTTGTACTTGTGAAACTTTGCTGAATACAAATCTGTGCATTTTACTGCAGTAAAAGCTAGCAGTATTATGACATTTACAGCTCGTGTCGGGCGGAATTCTGAACACAATTTTTTTTTTTTTTATCTTAATTTTTCACAGGTCTGGTTTGTTATTGTTATTCATTGGCATAAATTATGTTTCATATATGAATAGTGGTCATGATAAATTAAAGCCCTAGTTTCTGCTGAACACAATTATATATAATAAGTGTGGAGTGCAGTTGCCAATATGGGAAAGGAGGTCAGGAATTACGGTTGAACAGACATATGAGTTCAAATTCCAGTCTTGTGTTTACATTTTAGACAGCAGTCATGTGTACTATTGACTCCGTCCTGAAGGGGCTAAGATAAAGTTGTTTTAATTACTATAGTGTCCCATATTTTTTTTTTTATCTATGGATGGTCAGTTCATTCAGAAATGCTGTGTATCTTTGCATATCTAATAATTCTTTAGTGATGACGAGTATACTAGCACTTTACAGCTTATATTACAGAAGAGGGTAGTTGCAGCAAGTGTAGCAGTAGTCTAGATATTACAGTAAAGGGCACAATATATAGGCATTCATTTGTGTTGGGGGTTTTGGCCCATAGACTCTAAGCATTGAAACAGAGTGGGAGTCATACAGACAAAAGCAGTCAAAAAAACATGGTTTCAAGGCCCAGCCTCTTCTAATGAATATAAGCAAACCATGGTCTCAACATTTATAAATAACATATTGATAATTAATATGGCAGAACATTGAATACTCAATTGAGTATTACACTATGGGACTACAATTTTGTTTTCCGTGCCGTTTCAAAATTGCAAAGTATTTCATGATGGTCTGAAACGCTTACATGCTGAAATCATTTTCCATCTTTAGTCCTTGTCTTCTTCTCATCTCATGTACGTGAGGAAGGTAAAAGAGGAATTTTAACTGGAAATAGCCATTAATTCTGTGATGGGATTTCAACATGGTTCAAAATTTAATAGGCCTGAAATCTCCATGTGGCATATACAAGTACAGGTGTTTGTTGTATCTGTTAGTTAGTTACATGTAGCTAAGATACTGTCATCAATGTACTGAGCATGTGCAGGAATGTAGGAACTGAAATCACACTCCTTTCTCCTTTGTTTCAGATGAGCCATGTGGTCTGACCGGATGAGCAAGTCCAGACTCTGTTCATTGATTGGTTAAGGGTAGGTGTGGGTGTAGCTATTTATGGGAGGAGCTATATTGTCACATAAGGAATGTACTCCATGTGTTCTGGGCTCAGATCTGTTGTGGAACATTAGTCAATCTAAGACCCGATCGGTACGTGAATAAAGGCCTCTTACTTCCTGAAGACTTGTGTCCATATCTCTATGTGTGGCTTCTGCGGTTTGTTCCTGTTATTCCTCCGGTAATATTTTTGGTGCATTGATTCCGGGAACCTCATCGCATGGAAGCTGGCGCAGAGATTTGAAACAGTAAACTTTTACCAACGTTCTCCACGGCAGCACCCCTGAACTTCTGCGTGGACCTCCTTTCGTCTCGGCGCCACTGGCCTTTTGTCCAGGAGATCATCGGCTTCTGCGCAGTGATTACCAGGGTCTCCCGTCGATGAGTGTGAAGCCTAGGTCCAGGAATGAAGAGGTAAGATTAATACCGTTAGAGCGGTAGGCCCACAAGGGGTTTGTATTTGGAATTGGTTTGGTTGTATGGAATCTTCCCCTTCCCACTGGAAGGAAGAAGCGAGGCGCATCGCTTATGTTGACATTAGACGCTCTGTAGTCAGCCCGTCTAATACAGGTGGTTTGGGTCAGACTGAATCTTGGAGTAAATAGGTCATGTTGGACACTGGTGTCCTGTCTTGACTAGTGTATCTAGGTGTAAATTTTGGTCGCTAGGTCGGGGGGACCGGGAGACTAAGCAGATTCTGGTGTACATTCCGTCTGCTAGATCTCAACCTATCTTGGCTAAGTGGGAGGCGTGTAAATTCAACCACTAGACTATTGATAGAGTAAATAGACTAAATGAGTCCTGTTGTAAATTCCTCTCACTAGTTCGCTATATGTGGTGCTTGGGCAACGCAGACTAACCGAATCGTGGTGTAAATAGTTCGATAGTTCTCAAGGTGCAGGCCAATTAGAATAGTTGGGATTATCGTAAATATTGTTAGATATACTGCAGTTGGTGAACTGGTGAATTGGTTAAATTATATGTCCTGCTAGAAAGCTTGAGCTCTGCCGTCTAGTGGGAGTGTAAATTGTGTATATAGTGTAAAATAGCACATGGTACCATAACCACTGACAGGTACCATAACCACTGACATGTACCATAACCACTGACTTATACCATAACTACTGATATTACGTGAAAAATACTAAAATTACTGTTTAACCTTGCATGTGTACTAACTGATATTGTAACTTTAAAACTATAATTGTCTAAACTGTACAATAGTTACTAACTGTACCATAACCACTGACCGTAGAGACGAAATTGTTGAAATGTTATGTGATCGGTTAATTTATGTGGATTAATAGTGTGGATAATTGTTTGAATAATAGTTACTTTGATAAGTGTATAGTCTTTGGTGGGTTTTTGATTTAATTTTGTGTTTGCGACGTTGTGATATTGTTGAGCGTGTGAGGATCCTGTGCGTGTGTGTACGTGTATGTTTGGGCCTAGTACCCGTGCCCCGTGGTGCTGTTGCTAAGGTAACTGGTGTGACTGTTGAAACTGTTTGTATATTTGTACTGCTTTGAATCAGACGCTCTGTTGAAATCATGGGTGCTTCTGATTCACAAACGGTCCTTTGTCTTGTATGTTTTTAAAAAAAAACAAAAAACTTTTGCAAGGAATATGCTGTTTGTGATTATGGTGTAACACTGTCCCCCAAAAGATTAAAATACTCTGTGTTGCAGAGGATGACCTGTTCTGGTAACCAGTGTTCCTGTGGATCCTTGATCCAGATTTAATACAGCAGGTTTACATTGTTATAAATAATATGCTGGGGCTATATGAGTAGTTTCTGTATACAGATTGTTGAAACACTGCTAAATGGAACAAACTGTGCTAAGAGGAACAATGGAGTCCATGGTAGCCAGAACCTGTTTGTCCACTAAGGCCTTAATTCCATCTAGTTTGGACACCTCCCCACCTTGCATCTGATTGCCAACCCCCTTATTCATCCTTCAGAGCCGGAGTAGCCATTCCTCCACTCTTCTTCCCAAGCTAAAACTGGTATAGCTGGTATTTGCACTCCCCCTGCTCTATTGTTCCCGCCTACCCACATACCTATCTATTCTTTTGTTTCAAACTCTTGTATTTCTGTACCAACCCCCCACTGGTTCTTTGTAATTTGAACTGACTTCCCTTTTGGTAGGAGTGTATTTTAGCATTGAATTTTATTAACAGTTAAATTGTGAGGAGAATTCTTAATAACAGTAACTGAGTCTATTGGATCAGATAATTCTCAGCAATGACATTGTACCATAATCAGTGAAATAGAACTAAAACTACTGAACACTGTGTGCATTCAGGGACAGTCTAAAATATAACTGGAAGAAATGATTAATGGTATAAGACGCTATCCTTTTTTAGTTACTGGATGGGCCCCTCCCAGCTTTGTTCAAAATATCCCTTTTACTAAAATACAAACTGAAATGTTTCATTTTCCATAGAACTAAAGCTTTACTCCAGCCTAGATATCAGGGTGAACAGTGATTAAAATAAGTAATAATAAAATAAGAACATAATTAAACTCTATCTGCTTCATTAGACTTTAGGGAGGCACTCTAGGGCCACCTACTGGCCATCTTCGGGAGTTACATTGATATTACATTGCATAATCATCTTTAACTCTATACTGGCATGTAACAGACAGAAGTAGGATTGCTTACCCTATTTTAATATATTTATTGCTATAAGGTTTTATTTTATGTATAAATATATTAAAAGTTAAGTTTTATTATTAGACCCATAAAGATTATTTTGATACAATTACTTACCCTCTGGTGACACCTACTGGTAGGTTTTTGGTTTAACACTTTTTTTTTTTTATCCGCCAAATGCTGACTAGTAAAATTAGCTCACCCCCTTCAATCTATCTTACTACTCTCAGACCAGAACCTATTACTGAGCAGCCTTGCCAAAGCCCCATACTAACCCGACAATTGACTGGCACCCTTCCAACCCGACATTGCCAGATGCCTCTCCGACTTACACCGGGCTCAACACAGGTTGATGAAAATGGCCAAATACAACGGGCAGATCCAGTGTTTGTCTATGACCCCTTCACCACAACTGATCTATTCAATTGAAAGACTCATAACTCTTTGTATACCGACAAACCTCAAGTCATGACAGATTTGGTTACCTCTATTATACAAACACACAATCCCACCTGGTCTGATTGTCAGCAATTATTACTGACCTTTGGAACGTAAATGGCGCTGACATGATCCATCTAAAGGCCTATCAACAAGCCATTATTGCTGGCTTGAAGGCAGGAGGGAAAAAGGCAATTAACATGTCCAGGACGGCTGAAGTGTTACAAAAAGCTAATGAATCACCCAGTGCTTTTTATGAGAGAATGCTTGAGTCAAATAGATTGTATACTCCTTTCAATCCTGAAGCCCCTGAAAACTTCCAAATGATTAACTCAGCATTTGTCAGCCAGGCCCAGAGCGATATTAAGAGAAAGCTACAAAAATTAGAGGGATTTGCAGGGATATCCATATCACAGCTAATGGAGGTTGCAAATAAGGGGTATATGAATAGGGAAACTGAGACAAAGCGTGAGGAGGAACGTAAAATGAGGAAGAAGGCAGATATGCTAGCGGTAGCTATCACAAGTGTCGAAAGACAGGGAAGGGACGTGAATAAAGGAGTCGAGAATAGTTTGAGTAAGGGACCTTTAAGTAGGAATCAAAGTGCATGTTGTAGAGAGGAAGAGCATTGGAAGAGTGACTGTCCACAGAGGGGATATATTGCAGGTGGTAGATAAGAAGAGAGAAGAGGGCGAGGTGGTTATGGTAGTAGCTATAGAGGATGAGGTAGAGGAAGCTTTGGAGGGAATAATGGGAATAGCAGAGGGAGTGTTTAGGGAGGTAGATATTATCCCCCTACCCAGAGACCTAGAGATAGGGAAGATAGAGATTTTTGTAGGTCTGGCTGACACTGTCATGGAAGGCTATTGATACCGACCGAGCTCCATCCCACTTAGCCAAGCGGAGCCTATGGTCGATGTAACAATAGAGAAGAGAAGTCCTTTCATGATTGATACAGGTGCTAAACATTATGTGGTGACTAAGTTGGTAGCTCCTCCTTCTGGAAAGACTGTAACTGTAATAGGAGCTACTGGGAGAAGCGCTGCTAGACCTGTTCTCAGGAGTCGCACTTGCATTTTAGGAGGCCATTTTGTGAAGCACCAGTTCCTATATATGCCAGAGTGTCCAATTCAACTTCTAGGACGAGATCTATTATCAAATCTTCAAGCTCAGATAACTTTTCTACTTAATGGATCAACGTCTCTGAAGTTTAATAAATCACCAGGCATGATAGCAGTATTGGTACCAAAAGAAGAAGAATGGAGCTTCTACTCTGTAATAACAAATGCAAACCCTAAGAGTGATGGATCTTTATTTGACATTCCAGGAGTATGGGCAGAGAATAATCCTCCAGGACTTGCTCGTAATATCCCACCGATACATATTGAGTTAAAGCTTGGGGTGTATCCTATTAACCTTTGTATGTTGTTCTTTTATCTACCCCAACAGATGTAAAGGTGGCAGAAGTGACTCCGTGGATTCATCACTCTAGTGTTAAACCAGTGGCAGATTCCTGGCAAGCTACTCCAGATCATGAGAATCCTTGCAAGATCCGGTTGAAGCGCATGACCCAGTCGAATTGAGCGTGACTTGAGAAGTATGAGGTGATTTTTGAAGAATCGTGGTTGAAAGTTGCAGAGATCAACAAGTAGGTGTTTTGACGGCCATAATAAAGCCTGACCACCTGCCTACGTTTCATAGTCAGAGTATCTTGAAGGGACCTCTGTAAAGGTAAGTGAGGATCAGAAGTATTACAATCCTTGCAGCCCTCACAAGCGGGAAGCTGAGGTGCTGTCGCACGGTCGAAGAATTAAGATGAGGATCACAAGAATAATGTGTTTAATTATGTGCTTTAGTATTTTTATGATTTTTCAGGAGGGTAAAGGTAAGGATATTCCAAGCTGTGTTAGTTGTATTAAGACTACGAAAACAGATAACCAGATATTCCAGACCTTAATTTGGCACTCACAATTTAAATGTAAAGGATCTGTGTCTAGGTGTAGGTACTTAGATACTGATTATAGTGTGTGTCAACCGATATCAGGTGAGCCCAAGTGTTTCGATCACCAATTACAACCCTGTACAATTTGGTTGGTAATTCGGAACAGTAACTCCCAGGGGACCCTAATAAATAAGACCGTGGTAAGTACCATACATTCTATGGGCTTTCTACGATTAGATGTATGTAAGGCGATCTCGGGTAGTGGAATACCTTGAAATGTATGTGGTAATCTTAAATGGGAATGAACGTATGTGTTTAATGATAAATATTTATGTCCCAGTAAAAGATCTACTGATCCTGACTGCCCAAATAGAGAATTTAACATGTGTAGGTTGGGCGACCTGGGGAAAGACAGTAGATCAAGATATGATTATCCAAAGGTTGCCCACTGCATCGTATTGTAAAACTATGGAGTGTAACCCTGTGCAAATGACCAATTCCAATCCACAGCACTTCATTGACAAGTTTGGGAATCTCTTTGGGTTTCAAAATACATGGTACAGGAGTAGATCCAGGGACCATAATATATGTAGGACTTGAAACTAAGACGACAGCTTCTCAAACTCATCAGGTTTTGCATTCCTTCTAAGAGGAGATGAGTGTTGAGGATAAAATTCCCCATAATGTTAAGAACTTATGTATTGATTTGGCGGAGAGTATTGCAGGTAGTCTTAATATAACTAACTGCTTTGTATGTGGAGGTACTAATATGGGAGACCAGTGGCCATGGGAAGCAAAGGAAGCATAGTACCCTGGTTCTGAGACAGATGAACAACAGATACTTTCTCAGTCTGATCATCAAGTAAGTACTAGAGGTAAATCAGAAACATCTATCATAGGCCATGTGTGTTTAGCTAGAAGAGGGCCACTGTATAATACATCTGTTGAAGAGTTAACCTGCTTAGGACAGAAGGCCTATAATGCTGATACAAAAGATACTACTTGGTGGTCAGCGTCAAATGTCTCAGAGCCTACTAATCCTTTTGCCAATTACACCCATTTAAAAGAGGTATGGTTTGACTTATCTGCTACATCCAATTGGAAAACACCAGTGAATTTGTACTGGATCTGTGGTAAGAAAGCATGTTCAGAGTTACCACAAGATTGGGAGGGAGCATGTGTACTAGGTACGCTCAAACCATCCTTATTCTTGTTGCCAATTGAGACAGGAGAGACCTTGGGAGTTAATGTTTATGACGTGAATCATAAAAAGAACTGAGCATCCTTGAATATAGGAAGCTGGGAAGATGAGTGGCCTCCCCAACGTATCATAAATTACTATGGACTTGCTACTTGGGCAGAAGATGTTACTTATGGATATAGAACCCCAATATATATGCTCAACTGTATTATAAGACTACAGGCGGTGGTTGAGATAATCACCAATGAAACAGCGCAAGCACTTAATCTTCTAGCTAAGCAAAATACTCGGATGAGATCAGCCATCTATCAAAATAGATTAGCTCTGGACTACTTATTAGCAGCAGAGGGAGGTGTATGCGGAAAGTTTAATCTCAGCAACTGTTGTTTGCACATAGATGATGAAGGGCGGGCAGTGGCTGAACTTACAAGCCACATGGTTAAACTGACGCATGTACCGACTCAGGTCTGGAATAAGTATAACCCAAGTAGTTGGTTTGGAAGTTGGTATGAGCAGCTTGGAAGGATTAAGGCATTAGTAGGAGGAGTAATATTCATTATATTCTTATGCCTCTTTCTGCCCTGCCTAATTCCATTAGTGGTCATATCTATACGTAGTATCATAGAGAGTAATATAGAAAGAAAGACAGCTGCTCATGTAATGGCTGTCTAGAAGTATGAACCTCTAGCCCAGAGAGAGAACATATTCAGGATGAGGAATGCTGAAGGAGTTTGTGATGATGCTAAGATGCTTACAAGGTCTGCTCTGGTCCATGACTACTTGAGTGGTGGCAAATTATGATTAGTGATGCATCTGGAATAACTTTGTATCAGAAGCATCAAAGGGGGAATGTGATGGGATTTCAACATGGTTCAAAATTTAGTAGGCCTGAAATCTCCATGTGACATATACAAGTACAGGTGTTTGTTGTATCTATTAGTTAGTTACATGTAGCTAAGATACTGTCATCAATGTACTGAGCATGTGCAGGAATGTAGGAACTGAAATCACACTCCTTTCTCCTTTGTCTCGGATGAGCCATGTGGTCTGACCGGATGAGCAAGTCCAGACTCTGTTCATTGATTGGTTAAGTGTATGTGTGGGTGTAGCTATTTATGGGAGGAGCTATATTTCTATATAAGGAATGTACTCCATGTGTTCTGGGCTCAGATCTGTTGTCGAACATTAGTCCATCTGAGACCCGATCGGTACGTGAATAAAAGCCTCTTACTTCCTGAAGACTTGTGTCCATATCTCTATGTGTGGCTTCTGCAGTTTGTTCCTGTTATTCCTCCAGTAACAATTCCACTCATAGAGAAAACAGAACTGATTTTGAGATTAGGAACAGAGAAAATATATGTGTTTGGAAAAGTTTGATGCCATCCTACGCCTCCCTAAAAGCCACATTGTCTCAATATAACCATGCTAGCCCTGTAGAACCAAGGTAAAAACAAGGTGATTGCACACACAATGGTTAAAATTGTTTCACAATAGGCAATGGCTGGTGAAATCTGTATAAAACAAACATAAGAAGCCATCACGGTGTAGTACGTAAGAACACTGTAAAATGGTGAAGTGATAAGGAGCACTCATAGATTATTGATCCAGTAAAAGTAATCTCTAAACTATGCAGGCATTTCATCAATCAGCAGTTGATGTAAAGTAAGCTGTTTCAAGCTCAGGTCCCCCAGAGAGCAACAGCAGCACTCCTTGGCTGGATATTCAGGAACCCAAACAAAGCAAATTAAAGAGAATATTTGATTATCACACATATAAAATAAAAGTGATAAGTCAAATAGCACAAAGCTTTGACCAAATGTAAGATCTTCCTCGGGTGCATACAGCTATACAAATACCTCCACTTATACCCTCTAATACCGTAATTAGATCCAAATGTGGTGATTAACTGGATTTCTACCTATTTCCTAATATGGTCCAGTGTGGAAAGGCTTTTTGCCCCCTCACTCTTGCCTTCAATCGCATCCAAACTACCCAAGATGACCATTCGTCCAATAGGTGCTCTCACTTCCTTGAAGATGGCCAATCAAGGCCAATCCATTTTGGCACTTACAACCGTAAGATAGAGATGCATCCACTTCATGTGGCACGCATCCGCGTGCAATGTCCTACTCCGGCTGGGCAATTAAACACATATAGTAAAAAACAAAGGAAAAAAGTTACCTGCGCTCTTTCCACATCCCTATGTATTTTTAATCAAATGGAGGTTTTTAGTTACCTCCAATGGCCATGAGAGGGTATGCCCACCTGCCACGTCAAGGCAGACCTCTTAGGTGGGTCCTAACTCTAACCATTCGCATTGCTTCCTTGAGATTCTGACAAAAATATCTCTAATGAGACAGAAAAGGGTATTTTTTATATACATCGGTACATGCTTATTAACCCTTAATAGGGAACACATGGGATGGGCAGCAGCATTGCAACTTAGCTGTGTGATACAAAAGTGAATACAAATACAAAGACACAAGTCCTGCGCTCAAACTCCTATCACTCCTGGGCGGCAGCAATGACCATAGTACACATCAGCAAAAATACATATAGTAAAAACTAAAGAAAAATAATTACCTTTCCACATCTCTATGTATTTTAAAACAAATGGAGGATTTTAGTTACCTCCAATGGCCATGAGAGGATATGCTCACCTGCCACGTCAAGGCAGATTAAACACATATAGTCCATTTTTATTATCCATTAATGACATCGGAAATTTTCGATTGATTCAAGTCCAAAGGCGCCATTTTCGATATGGCCAATATAAGGGCAAAAGTAAAGGTGGTTAAAATCATCATAAAAACATACATATATACTTTACTATTTAATAAAATACTTAAATGAGAAGAAAACAAGAGAAAAGAGAAAAAAGAAAGGAGGTGAACACTTTCAACCCAAAAGCAATGTGTTAAATAAACAAAACAAAAAAAAACAAACAAAAAAAATTACATTAGATAACGATCAAAAATCACAAATCTTATTAAAGGATAGAATAAATTTCGAAATCAATATTCAGTCCGTTTGAGAAAAGCGTCTGCAGTTCAAATATCCATCTCATTTCTTGCCTAGTCAAACTGCAAGCGCTGTTTCCACCTCTCCAATGACTGTTAATTTATCTATGGCTACAAATTCTAGTTCTTTTGGATCAGAATGATGTGCCTCTATAAAATGTTTGGACACACTATGATTCATAAAACCATTTTAATATTTCTAACATGTTCATAGATCCATACTTTCAGCGGTCTAGATGTTTCCCTTACATTTTGTAGGCCACATGTGCATCTTAATAAACTAACTACATTCTTCGATTGGCAGGTAATTAAGGACTCAATGTTATACTGCTTTTTAGTTACCCAGGATTTAAAATCTTCTTCTTTTTTGTTAATAATTTTGGTGTTTTTGCAGGTACTACAATTCCCACAATGATAAAATCCTTTGTGTGTTTTTGACCAGTTATCTAAAAAAATATCCCCAGTTGTCTTTTTTACATGGCTAGAAGTAAAGATCTGTTTTTCATTTTTGGCTCCCCTAAAAAAAAATTCTGGACCTATCCCCTATAAAACCTTGAATTTCAGGATGTGCCAATTTTGAAATAAAAAAACTCAATTATGTAGCATGGTGTCTCAGGTGATGTGTTAAGGTTATAGACCCGAGTTCAGGGAAAGCAGGGTCAAGGATCATTCGTAAGGGTTCAGGCAGGAGGTCAAGACAAACTGAAAGAAGATCCAAGATAAAATGGAGTAAAGAAATGAAATAGTATAAGGCAGGGGCTGGCAACATTCAGGACTCCAGATGTTGTGGGCTACATGTCCCCTGATGCTGTACAACATTATGGGAGTCCACAACATATAGAGTGTCAAAGGTAGCCTAATGGTATAAGGTAATCTATTTCAAAGATACATAGTTAAAAAAGTTGAAAATGAATTAAGTCCATCAAGTTCAACTTTTCAAACATAAGAAGAAGTTGTTAATGCTGTTGATAACAAATATGGTTTGATTTCCAATCGTGTGACAAATTTGGCAAAAAATTATTTCTTGAATCCACAATGGCAGTCAGATTGCTCCTTGCATCTAAACGCTGCTACCCCACATATTGAAAGGTTACTTTGAGCATGAAGATCACTTTACTGATTTGATGTGGTGATGGTGCCTGCAGTCTGTATTTGCACCTATTTGCTTTTAAATGTTGCAAATATGAAGTTTAACTTATCTTCTGCCGGTGGTGTAACTTCACCTCTGCGTTGCGTCAGTTGGGGTGTCATCAGCCATCCAACCCATGCAGGCTAATGTCAATTCTGTGCAACATTGCCAATCATTAGCTAAGAGTTGTCAGCTGATGCTCTCAGTTAATGAAAGCAAACAGCGTGGCTTCTAGCTTCTGTGGCTCTGCAGGGAGTATTGGAGCCTGGCGGGAACCCAAGTAAGAGGGCAACTATTGCTAAACAGTTTGCCTCATTACCAGGGAACTCTCCAGGGTAATCCTGGCATCATAACAACTACAGAGGGCCGTAGTGGTTACAATGATTGGAGTTACCCTTTAACTATTACATACTTTAATATTCTGTTTTTCCAAAAACAAATGATAGTGAAGGGTTAAGCAGTACACTGAAAATAAGAAAAAAAAATCAAACTGGTGTTCTGCACCTGAAAAAATACAATTTTCAATACATTAAACTCTTTACACACATCAAACATTTAATTCTATGTGCTTTTGTTAAAAGTGGTTACAATAAAAATACAGAAAAAGTCAGAAATACAGCTGTGCCGGCATGCATTGCTCTTACTATAAGGTATATTTTATCCCCTGTTCACTTTTTAAGCAATAACCAACTTTTATATACTTGCACGTCTGGCTTCCAAAGGCAACATATATAATTTAATTACATTACAAAATGCTTGCAGCGTTTCTGGATTCTATTTTGCAAAGAAACTTCTTTAATTATTGACTCTTTTTCTCTGTGTAGCAAATATTGTCATAGTGGTTCTATCACCTGTAATTGTATTTGTATAAATCTGCATAAAAACACTCACATAAGATTAAAATAATTTTTATCTAACCAAGCTATAACGCTTACCATTTCTAGATTTTACTGACATGTCGGTTTTTTAACTCTTAGATGGTTGTTTTTTGTACATGTTGCTTACAGCATGTGTTGCCAGAACCCAATCAGAAATATTTTATTCTGTTTTTATTAAGATAAAAAATCTTTGAGAAACAATATATATATATATTACACCTTTTTTTTTGTTAAGACAATTTCTGGGGATCATATCACTTTTTTCCATAAAGACATAATCGTCATGAGCTCTCATTGCAATGTGTTGGAATTTCTTTATTTTTTTTTTTGTTCTCTGGGATCAATAATTTAAGCCAGAAAGAAAAACAAAATGTACTAATCCTGAGCTAATAACGGGTCCCCGGAGAGGATTGCTGGAGAGGTGAAGTTAATGCTAGCTCTTTACGTAGAATACAAGAGTAGGTTGTGATATGCAGATGCCATGTGCTACACATCACAGGTAACCCCATGTCAACTTTTCAACCAACATCACACCTCACTCAGGCTGCTTACTTTGGTGCAAGATCACAGATGTGCTATTTGCCCTCACTGGGAGAATATGAGGTTCAGGCTTTGCATTTTTTTACTGTTAATTCTAAAAAGCTGTAAGAAAGGTGGTAAATTGTCCAGTTGTGGTAAATGTTTAATACTGTGACCTGTAGTGGTTATGGTCCATGGCATGTTCCTTTGAAGCTGGTATTTTCTCCAATACATGCTGAATGGAGCAAGTTAGATTGAAACACTTTCAATGAGCCAGAAGGTGTTTTAGTTAATTCTTTTTGACTGGCAGTAAATTGTATTCACTAAAGATCTGAATTTTGTCCGGATATGTAATGCATACTGTAGCAGTGTGATAAAAGTGGAGATACACCTAGAGGGATTGTTTTTCGGCTGAAATTGGGGGACAGTGCAAAGAGTCTTTCTATCTCATTTTTGTTACTTAGATATGTCTCATAATGAGTTGACAACTGACATTCTGGTTTAAACTCAGGAAATGCGAAAATATTTACAAATGGGATATTGCTATGAAAGGGATCGGAAAAGACGTCACTTCCGCCTCAATAATGGAAATCAGCTGGATGGTCAGCGACGTCATCAGCCGCACTTGCAATTGGTGCAGAATAGGAGGCGGGAACCAATGAAGATGAAGCCGGCAATTTAAAAGGAAAGGTCAACAAGGAAGAGGGAACTCTAAATTGAAAAAGACGAACGGATCGAGCGAAACGCGTCTTAGAGAACCTGACTACAATTGATGGACAAGTATCCGTATATTTTATTTGTTTTTAGTATATTTTGTTGAATAGATTGTTTTATTTTGGATACACAAGCCCAACTGTTTATTCCTTCTACCTATTCCAGAAAAGAAGGTTTGCCACCCTTTAGTGGGCTACAAGCCTCTACACCTAGAGCCATGTCTTTTAGTGGCTCTAAGCAAGGTGAGCAGTTCATATTGTGATCACCATTACACTGGATTTTGCTATATGCTACACAAAGATTTTTTTTTCTTCTGTGTTTTGTCTTAACTGCACTTACAAACAAAAGAAGAGGGAGGGTGTCACCATAACACACCAAGGCGAATGTGTTCTGAGCCAGTCCTCTTTTTGGCTCTTCATTTATGTTTCTCATATTCCCCCTTTTTTGATATACTACACCATCTGTATTCCCACCCCCCCTCCCCCATATCTAGAACTGGAAAATTTTTCTATCTTGGTGTTTTTGTTCAAATTATTAAAGTACTGCAGAACTAATCATCCAATCCAAGGATGCAGCACAGTGATATACTCTTTAGAACACCATATAATGTATAATAGAGTCGTGAAAAAGTAGGCACTTCCTGCTTCGGGGGAACATACATCTGGAAAACATGATGAAGTGTGAAGGAATTGTGATTGTAGTTCAGTCATCAGCTTGGACATGTTACAGGAAAATGGCATTCTGTCAAACTAACGTTATTGTTAACCAGAGATTTGGTGTATACCATGTACTTTTGTTGTCAATTTTAATAGTAAATGATACGGTTCTTCAAGTAGCATAGCTTTCACTGTGTGGTTAAGGTTCACATGGGTGGCACGGGGATATCGGAGACAGTATGCTAAAGAAAGAATGCAGCTCAGGTAATTTCCTATGAATTGATGTTAGAGAGGGAGCAGGGCAGGTTCCAGACTAGCACAAAATGGAGTAAGTAGAAAGGCATCAGACAAAAATTGAGCAAACGTTTAATTATTTATAGTTGAGAACAATCAATAATAGTTGAGAACAATCAAGGGAATACTTAGCATTTGTGAAGCCCATGTGAAGCCCATGCAGTGATGGCTTGTCTACAGAGTCACTTTGGGCAGTGCCACACCAGATAATTATTACAACAATAAAAAAAAGTATTAGTGTAAAGATGTACACTACTAACCGTTTCCCCTCAAATTTTAATTCTAAATAGTAAACATATACCGTTCTCTTACACGTCCCCTCTATTTCTTCTTCCACAATAGACTGATTCACTGATTCACAATTACTGATGGCTGTCTGGAGAAACTTTGGGAGCAACTGGGCATCTCAAGAACCAGACATATGCACACCAGCAAAGTTTGGTTCCTGAATTTTTCCTGAAATTTAGGCTGAATATCGTTCATGAAAAAATTATATTCAGGGTGCAAAAATGACCAATTAATGTATTCTATTAAATATTATATTTTGCAGTACACTGACAGACACATTTTCTTACTATTTGGTTCCCAGATCAAGTGAGAAAAAGTAACTAATAGAGGGAAACAAAGAAAGAGCAGTACCAAAAAACAAAATATATATGTCTTAAAAATAATTAATATTATTCAAGTGTTCCCTAATAAATAAAAACATTAAAAATACATTTTTGAATACATAATGTATCTAAGCACTTTTCAGAGATATATAATGGGAATACAACAGGTCTAAAGTTTTTAGGAATTGAACAAGTTAAGGTTCATTGGAGAGGTGGAGATCAGGAATCTGCCCTCAGTAAAAAAGTACCTGCTGCTGCTGGAGTGGAGATTACAGTTCTGGGCCCCCTCTTCATTAACCAAGGCGGTAAGGGGTCAATGGACGGGCTGGCCCTGGACTTAGCAAAGTACAACATTTTTCAGTTCAGACAAGGCAAAGCCAGGGCAAGCATTGTAAATAAGGAGAAATAAAAAATATTGTTTAATTTCTCCGCTTCTCTGTATGCTTTCTCTATGCTGACTGCGTGGTGCAAAGTACAGATATTAGAACAATGATTGACAGGGAGCTAAGATGGAAGGGACCATAGTCAAAATCAAGAGAAATGGTGTGCATTTCTACATTTAATTTTGTTTTACATTTTTTCACACTTTGCATATACAGTGGAACCTCGGTTTACGAATTTAATGCTTTCTCCGGGACGTTTCTTATTGCGAAAAATTTGGAAACTGAAACACGGTTTCCCATAGGAATGCATTGAAAACCAATTAATCCGTTCTGGAGGTCAGAAAAAAGTCAAAATAAGCTGCCATGGAAACTAACCCACAATGCAGAACACACAATAAAAGGCATGCAAATGATGAAGCTCAGCTCCCTACCTTTCCACAGCTTGAGAAATGCACCAAAAAGTCCCAAAACAACTGCAAACAATTTCCAGAATGGCTCCAGAACTCGATGGAAAAGCCGCTCCAACACCTCCACACTCGACGCCACGTGCTACCCACAGGCTCCAGCATGCAGGGGGCGGTGCTATAAACCTCCCAGGTGCAATGCATCCTAGGGAAACTTGCTTTGTATTGTGAAAAAAAATTGTAAACCGAGGCATTATTTTCAATGGATTTTCATTTGTAAACCGAAAATTATGTTAACCGAGGCGTTTGTAAACCGAGGTAAACCACTGTATATATATTTGTTGAATATAGGGATAAGTAAATATGAAATAAAAAATCCTGGGCAGTGACAGCTCTCCTGAAGTTCTATTCCTGGCACTAAAGCTCCCTCTGTCTCCCTCCTCTACACCCCCTCCCCGCTCCAAAGACATGAATAAAGGGTTAAAAACCCTTTATTTACTTACCTTATCCCAGCGCAGATGTCCCTCGGGTGCTGGGCCACAGCTACGCCTCTTCTGATGTCCAGGGATGTCTGCAAGACAGCCACTGGAGGCAGACTTAGTGCTGCAATGTCAACATTGCAGTTTCTCTGGAACTGTTTAACATTGCAGCACTAAGTGCAATAGGTACACTGCACCCAGACCACTTCTATGAGCTGAAGTGGTCTGGTTGCCTATAGCCTGTCCCTTTAAGTGTAAGTCAAAAACAAGAATCATAGTAACATGATGACCATATAGATACATGAGATAAAAAAAAGAGTACATGAGTACAAATGGGAATGAATATACTTTGCATTTTGGGAATTGGCTACAACAGCAGAACACCGACTGGACGATTTAATACCTTGTTAATGACCCTGAAATATACATTGTTTATGTTCCTCATGGGACACATCTTAAAATTACTTTATATGAAAATGGGTGTTTATATAGTCCAAATTCTGGCTTAGTATCAGGGCACTTTTCCAATGCGGAGTCAGTATCAAAACATGGAGAACAAAAACAGCAGTAATATAATGAAAGGCAATATTTTGTCTGTTCCAAAAGAACCACGCAATTCTCTCATGTAATTTTGTACCATGTCATTAGAAAAGGAATCAGATACTTCCAGTCCTTCTGCAATAGTACACACTTATTTGTTACTTCATCTTTTTTTTTCTGGTACAGCAATTTCAAGTTAAAAGGAATTGAGTGATTTATTAAATGTAGCAAACCCCTACAGAAATTTGCAACTCAAACTATCTTTAAAGCATTTAAAAATATATATTTTTAAAGCAACATAATGCCTCTGAACAAGTACATTAGTGGACTTATTTGCCCCTACTTGCCTTCCTTAGCTTTAATAGATAAGTCAGTGACGGAGACCTATCTTACAATATGATTCACCAATATGATTGTAAACATAAGGCAATGGATTCTGCTGTTTGAACTCACTCAACCCATTTTTATGTCTGCAATTGTGTGGATGAGAATGTTTTACAGCAGCAGAACAGCCACTATGGCCAATTATCAATCTTTTTTAGCAACATCTACTGTACCATGGTTTTGTAGGCACAATCAGAGTCTTGAAAGATAGGGTACTGCTAAAAAGGGCACCCACTGTATTGGGGTTGAGAACTTGTAGGACCCTATCCAATGGGTCCAATCAGGAGCCATCTGGACCAGATGTATTGCCCAACAAGCATAGCAGAGTTTAAAAGGATACTTTCAGCACCATTTTCCTTTCTGTTTCTTAGAACAAGTGTAGCCTCTTCACTTAGAAACATAGAAACATAGAATGTGATGGCAGATAAGAACCATTTGGCCCATCTAGTCTGCCCAATTTTCTAAATACTTTCATCAGTCCCTGGCCTTATCTTATAGTTAGGATAGCCATATACCTATCCCACGCATGCTTAAACTCCCTCACTGTGTTAACCTCTACCACTTCAGCTGGAAGGCTATTCCATGCATCCTTGGGATGCTTCATGCTCAGGTATGTTATGTACACGTCTAATTGCCTCCCAGGGAGGTTGAGCAGTTGACCTGGAAGAGGTGTTGACATACATGTTCATGTATGTTGGGGTAAGCGTAGATCTAAAACCCAAAGAAAGTTAATGTTGGTATATTTGTAAGGAAAAAAAAAACATCCAATGATTTCCCAATGGTTTTGCTTTGGAAGGTTTGTTGTAAAAGCTGATGTTGAATCAGTTTTGATCTTTTTAGATTAAAGGATTACGTCAGTGATTTGAAGTAGTCATGGTGCCTGGATTCTGTATGTGCAATGTTCCAGTTTCAAACATTGTACATAAAGACTTAAATGAGCAGCGTTTCCCTTTGTGCAACATTTTGCTTTAAAATGCTGCATATACTGAGATTAACACCTTAGCTGCCAGAATTGTAAATCTGGAGCTAGAGTTCTGGGCTGGCTAACGTCAGTTTTGTTGCACAGAATGTCAGTAATTGGCTGAGAGTGGAGTGGCCAGCTGACGCTCTCAGGCAATAAATGTCGACTGCCATGTACCACCAGGAAGTATCAGAGTCAGGTAAACGGGCAAACCGTGCTAAATTTGTAAGATTTCTGGAGGTATGAAAAAATTGTGAAAGCAGTCTCTAATCTTCTGGAAATCGTTGTTAAAACAAAAATGCCACCAAGTGTTTACCCATGAACAAAACATTTCACCATCTTTTCTTACCTTTTTTGTCACACTTATTGCATATTACAAAATAGCATTTGTGTTTCTGTGCTAAGATTTGAAACTGTCTGTTACTGTGTAATCCTCAAACCACTTACCCCACAATATTTCAGTAAACGATGAACTAATACACAAAAAAACAAGATTGTAAAACTAACATAATATTACCTTTTCAACATCCCTGAACAGTACCGACTTGCTTTTTGTGTCTTACTTTTAGCTTGATCTGTCTGTCTGTCTACTTGTCTATCTGTCATCTTTAGTGGGAGAGGTATAAGTGAATATGGATGTTGAGTTCAATATTAGCTTGCGTGATGCTATTTTCTGCTACTGGTGTATATTACATTTAAACCCTGCTTTGCCCGTGTACCCTGTATTTGATCTATGCTCTCCTTTTCATATTAAATCCCCATGTCTTTCTCAAGTATTTTCACAGTATCTCAATAATATTTACAGTAGCAAGGGGAAAGTAAAATCCATATATGAGTTTAATTTTACTGAATTTCCAACTATTCATTTTCCTCCAAATGAACCAATATTAAGATTCAGAATCTATGCAAAGCTCTCATGTTACTAAATCTGAGACGTCTTGTATTTTTCCTTATTAACTGGCACAGGAAGCTGGGTATCCTGCCTGACTGCTGGTATGCACGCGGCCTGACTTCAAAGCACAGAAAACAGCAAGCTCTTTTTCAAAGTCAATGCATGACAGTTTGGATAGAGATGAATAAAATAAGCACCAGGTCTCATATAATAATTGTATAACCAGTTCTGTATTTATCTGGCTGCTTGGTTTCTGGGTAATCCAAACTAAAGGAGGTATTGTTATAATGACAAGATAACCACACTGACCTATCAGAACAACATTAACAGAGGTTCTATAAGATGCATAGATATCATAGATCTTGGCCATCCAATCCTCCAGGCCAACTGCCTTAACAATAATCTGTTATTAATCATCATCTGAGCATTTTTGTGGTTTATGAAAGTGAAAATAATTCATTCTTTATGTATAGCATACCATCATAACCATAATAATAAATCAATTTAAGGATATGTCTATGTTTTTATTAGGGGAATATAACTCAATGAATTAAATGGGTTCGGTTGCCATAAGGATCAGTTTGTGAATAGCGAAAGAAGCAGCCAAAATGATAAATGCCTTCCATTTTTAAAAACATAGGGGGACATCCTAGTGTTCTGCCCTGCTCCACGGCAGGGGCAGTTATTTAAATAATACAAGGACTAACCATGGTTGACCACCAGTGGGGATTCTAATATCCACCCAGTCCCCATCCATAGGCAGCGGATGGAGGCTATAATATTTTTTATTAACAGGGGGCAACTAATATCCCCCCTCCAGCTTCCACCCATTAGTGATGCAAGGGGTCTCTGATATTTATTATTACCCAGTGAACCAAAAGTCCCTGCTCTGCCTCCACCCATGGTTGCAAGTGGAGGTTCTAATATTTATCATTACTGTGTGTGGAGGGTGCCAGTGGCTACAGTTAAATATAGAAAGGGTATGGACATGCCATTGTCCACCTCTCTAGGTGGCTAGGCATCCCCAAGCCCCTAGCCACTTCCCCGATAAAAGATACCTGCCCAAGCCCTCACCCTAATAGTAATCAGGGTCAATAAGATAAATCGCTGTAAAAAAATATACTTACAATTAGATGTCTTTTTTCATCTTAAATCTTTTCTTCATACCCTAAAAAGTGGCCAGAAAAGTTGGCCAATCGAGGGCTCTGTGCATGCTGAGCTTGCATGGCAGAAAAGGCCCCTGTGAGGGATTTCCCATGCTAACCAAACAGAGCACTCTTACAGACAGCTCTTGCTTATTTTGAGACATGCGTAGGACAATTCCAGGCTATGGATGACCAATTACAAAACATGTTAAGAAGTCAACCATAGCTTGCTAAAGGTCATAATAATTTGTTTTGTTCTTTTATAATTGTTTATAAAAATAGTGATAACCAAACAGAGCACTCTTACAGACAAGTCTTATTTATTTTGAGACATGCGTGGGACAATTCCAGTCTAGGGATGACCAGTTACAAAACATTTACTAATGCTAAAAAGTCGATCATAGCTTACTAAGCATCATAATATTTTCTTTTGTTCTCTCAAATTCTCACAAAGATTAGATTTGATTGAAAAACACTTAAGGGCCAGACTTGGTTTAATAGTACTTTTGTGAAATACACGTGATTACTGAAAAATAAATAGACATCCAATAGCAAACATTTTTATATTGTTATTTTTAATATACAGTTATTCCCAAAATTATTATTTTTGCAATGTTGAAAAGTGCTATAAAATCTTGGCGACTGACATGCTTTTTAATGATCTATTCTTTTATAGGCAGTAGGAAATTTATATGGGGAGTGTTCCATGCCAATCATACTGCCAGTTCCATTTGTGGTAATGTTCACGCGGTAGCTGCAATGCCTCTGCCAGTTTGGCTTCTTACTGGAGACATTTCCAAATAAAGTGGTCATAAGAACTGTACATAACACTGGTCCATGTTTACAACCAAGCATTGCATCACACCAGCTATTGAAGGTATTGCTTCGCCCATAAAGTCCAAAGATAGAAATTACAAATGTTTTATGTACTGAATTCTATTTAACACCATAATTGTGAGCTATGTAGCCAGCAAGGGGTCTCTCTCGCCTCAAAATGCTTCTAATAAAATATAAAAGGTATTTCTTTACAGGTCTCTTGTTAGAGAAACAATAAGCAAAAAGGTATTCTATAGGCAGTGATTAGAGCTCCAATCCTGTATGAATAGGAAACACAGAACAACTATGCATTGCTGCCAATAAATAGGTAAAAGGGACACTTTTGGAGTAAGGGCCAGATGTATATGTCTGGTGCCTCAATGCACAGACTTCTACTGTGCTCCCTGCTCCCCCCCACCATAAAAAAAGAGTAAGTTTAATGACAATACAGGGATAAAATGTCTAAAAACATATATTGATATTTGTCAACTACATATGTATATACACTGATCACCCAGAATATTAAAACCACCCCAGGTGAAGTGAATAACATTGATTGTATTATTACAATGGCACCTGTGAAGGGGTGCAATATATTAGGCAGCAAGTGAACAGTCAGTTCTTGAATTTCCTGTGTTGGAAGCAGGAAAAATTGGCAAGTGAAAAGATCTGAGTGACAAGGACCAAATAGTGATTGTTAGACGACTGGGTCAGAGCATCTCCAAAACGGCAAGTCTTGTGGGGTGCTCCTGGTATGTAGTGATTAGTACCTACCAAAAGTGGTGCCAAGAAGGACAACCAGTGAATCAGCATCAAGGTCATGTGCGCCCGCAAGGCTCATTGACGCATGTGGGGTGCGTTCACATAGAAGTTGTACTCAAATTGCTACTCGAACACAATGCAACCCAGTTTGTTGTGTAGCTGCAGACTGGTAAGAGTGCCCATGATGACCCCTGTCCATCAAGCGCATTCAATGGAGATGTGAGTGTCAGATCTGGACCATGGAGCAATGGAAGAATGGTTGCCTGATCTGATGAACCACGTTTTCTTTTAGATCAGGTGGAAGGCCGACTGGAAAATCCAGGTCCAATATGGGGAACTTTAAATAGAGATAAATCATACAGGATGCCAGGAGCATAACAGCAAAGCTCAATTTATTCTACAAACCATAAAAAAGAAAATAGGGGCATTTAAATCAACATTACCAAGCAAGATGTCAGTAGTTACCACCCTCCATCTTTTGTCACACTCATGACTTGCTTAGGGGATCTTTGGTGTGTCTTCAGTAAAAATAGTAAAAGCAATAAATAATGAATTTCCCCACTGACTCCCACCTTATAAACCCCACTATGTCGAACCATTGGTCGATGGGTTATGTTAAATGTGACCCTAGAGGCACTTAATTAATTAATACATTCTTATTGCTCTTATCTCCATTTCTTGTCCATATATTTCACATTTATAGGTTTCACAAGGAGGGTTCTAGGAGAAGCCATACTTTTATGTTAAGTATTTAGTATGTATCACTGAGTGCTTTCATATATTTTTGTCTATAGGCTATTGACCTTTTAATACCTACAATCTCCCTATTGTCACAGCTTGGCCAGTAACCTAGTTTTGACAGGGGGAACTCCTGCCTAAAGTGGATCTTTTTATTTTTTTTTGTGTGCAAGGTATAACAACAATACTTGCCTTGCCACGACAGCAGGTGCAAGTACCTTGAATTTAACATAGCATAAACAAAGGCATAGCAGTAACAAACAGCACTTTTTTTTTATAGTGAGAAATAGAAAAATTGCAGGCTAGTGTGTTGTTCAGATACGGGATATAGGGACATAGAGTTGCATAGCCTGTGATATTGTAAAGTGGATCTTTAAATAAGCAATGAATGAAAGTGTATGTATGTATGTTTCTTAAAAAAGATAAAATTAGTATTCAGAAAACCTTAGTTAATTAAAAGGAATACCACTAGCAAAATAATAATTAATACATTACTTACATGTTTCAACATCTCAAACATAATAGATGGTCCTAAAAGGTTACTTCAAGCACCATGACCACTTCAGTGATTTGATGTGGTCATGGTGCCTGGAGTCTGAATGTATACAGAGTTTAATCCCTTTGCTGTTGAACGTGTAACACCTCTGGCAGCACCATTGGATCATCATTAGCTAGGCTGGAACAAGAGTTCCAGAATGCCTATGTCACTTTTGTGCATATTTCTATACACAGAGTTGCATTCATTGGCTGAGAGTGGGCAGAAGCCAGATGCATGTCACCAGCCACTCTCAGCACCTGGCAAGTGTTTGCCCTATTACTGGGATATAAGGCCAGGTTACGCACTAGTGGGCTGTAGTGATTATGATGCTTGAAGTAACCCATTAAAAAAGTCCCAGAGCTCAGTCCAACAGTAATATTACATTTATATACACATATCACATTTGTAACAAACACAAGTCTGCAGGCAGCTGAAGAAAAATTAGTGCTAAACACTGAAGTTTAAATAATCATCACCAGCATACAGAGAGATTTATGATTTGAAACTGGCAAGCCGTTCTCTCTTAATTGGTCTGAGCTGATCTTAGTATTGGATTTAATATGTCACAAGCTTGCCATTGAACTGTTGTAGCGTACAAATAATAATTTCACAATATATTTCCTGGCTCATTATTTCCTAATAATTTACCTGCTCCTGTGGTGTTCTGATGCAACAAGAAACTAACTCCAGTAAATGTCCAGATGTCTAGATTGAAATTTGCGCCTTTTTGTCACAAAATTAAAATATTGAGAAATATAAGACATTGGTTGTTACGTATTAGTGTTCCTATGGAACTCAAGATAAGAGCGATGTGGTGGAGCACCCCTCCCCCCCCCTTTAAAATAAATTATAAATCTCAGTGGTTGACAGAATTTAAGTCAATTTAATAGAAAATGTATTGAAAATAGTAGCATCTGGTGAAGCAGGACGTTGCTGGCAGACATAAGAATGAGGGCCACTGACTCAAGTCACGTCAAAGGATTGGACATGCCCAGTAAGGGTCTGCCTGAAGAATTGAAAGGTCAGCCTGGATTTAATGCATGTCAGGCTGTCTACCAATAATGCAGACTAGCCAACTAAGGGCATACAATGCAGACAGCACCCTAAGTTGAGAGTGTGCTGTGTGTAAGTGCAAGGGGTGTAGTGTGTCAATAGGGGGCAGGATGGCAGGCGGTGTAGTGTGTTAATAGGGGAAAGATGGTATAGTGGGTTAATAGGGGAAAGATGGCAGATGGTATAGTGGGTTAATAGGGGTAACATGGCAGGGGGTGTAGTGGGTTATTAGGGGGTATGATGGCAGGGGGTGTAGTGGGTTAATAGGGGGTGTAGTGGGTTAATAATTGGTATGATGGCAGGGGCATGTAGTGGGTTAATAGGGGGAATGATGGCAGGGAGTGTAGGGGTTAATAGGGGTAACATGGCAGGGGGTGTAGTGGGTTAATAAGTGGTATGATGGCAGCGGGTGTAGTGGGTTAATAGGGGGAATGATGGCAGGGAGTGTAGGGATTAATAGAGGTAACATGGCAGGTGGTTTAGTGGGTTAATAGGGAACATGATAGCAGGGGGTGTAATGGGTTAATAGGGGTAGTATGGCAGGGGGTATAATGGGTTAATAGGGGGTAAGATGGCAGGGGGCGTAGTGGGTTAATAGGGGTTACATGGCAGGGGGTGTAGTGGGTTAATAGGGGGTAAGATGTCAGGGAGTGTAGTGAGTTAATAGGGGTAACATGGCTGCTTAATTAATTAAAATATATGTATTCCACTCCACCTCCCTCTAATTACCTTGATGGGGGCAAGGGGAGCATGCTGATGACAATCCTTGGTGGTCCAGCCGGCAGGTTATTCCGTATGTACCTCCACAGGGTACAGACCTTGCTTCTCCCTCTCGTGATTGCCGTTATTACCGAGCATTGCCGTGGGTTACCATGGCAATGCTCTGATAATATTGCAGGTCGTGAGAGGAAGACAGGTAGGCCTCCTTGGTTGAGATCATCAGAACTGACAATCTCAGCCAATCCTATGCTTTCCTATTGGATCATCAGATGATGATGTCAGCCAAGGAGGTGGATCATGGGCAGGGCCAGACTCAAGGAGCCTGGAACAGCACAGGAAAAAGGTGAGTAAATTATCTTTCTAACCTGAGGTAAGGCGGGCTGTCAACCTAAACAGTTGTTTTAAAACTATAGTGTCAGAAATACACATTTGTTTTCCTTACACTAAAGTGCCCTATGACGAAGCTCCTCTACTCCGACCAAGTATCTCCACCCACTCCGCTTCCTAGCCTCTTGCATGGACCCTGGAACACTTCAGCTCCGGCAACTGGGGCCCTTCTGGAGCTTTTCCACCCGACCAGGCTGCAGCTCTCCTTTTAGGCAGGTATCGTCGCCTCTGCCTCATACACTACAAACCTGCTTCCAGGCAGGTATAGTCCCCTCTGCCTCTTCTGCTGCAGCCCTTCTTCCAGGCAGGTATCCACATCCACCTGCAATGTTATAACTCGTCTTTAAATAGACACTTGTGGCTCTCAGGCCTAGCTCTCTTGCTTTATCCCAGGACTAGAGAGATCTTGCATCCAGCAAATAGGTCCGAAGTCTCTGTCACTGGGAACTGACATAAAATTTTTATTTTTCTCTGGACTAGTCCATATGATTATTCCATGAAGATTGCTGTGACAACTCAATAAAAGTACAGTCAAATCATAGCAGACAACATACAGAAACTTATAATAACACAATGACATATTTATTAATTGCTGGGGAAGACAATAATTAACAGAAAATATCTCTCCTGTCTGCAGAATTAGCAATATGCAAATTTACCAGATTATGCAAATTAACATGCCTTGCTATTCAGGTAGTGAATATTGCTGGTATCATATCTGTGCATTTTTATCCACTGATTCCCACCTCTAGATATTTTTAACGCCTGCAAGGTCCAACTAAAAAATTAATTCAACTCACTTTCTATTTTTTTTTTTTGGGGGGGGAGGGGGTGTGGTGGGTGCCATAGAATTCTGTGCCTACATGCACCTGTTTTGTAAATCCAGCCCTGAGGATGTACATAACAAAATGCAGAAAAATACATTGTTTAATGTTATACTACAACTCCCATCACCCTGGACAGAGAACAAAGGAATATCAGAGTATACCAACAGCTGAACAACTTGTAAAACCCTGTTGCAAGAAAAAGTATGTGAACCCTTTGGAATTATATGGATTTCTACACAAATTGGTCATAAAATGTGATCTGATCATCATCTAAGTCACAACAATAGACAATCACAGTCTGCTTAAACTAATAACACACAAAGAATGAAATGTTGCCATGTTTTTATTGAACACACCATGTAAACATTCACAGTGCAGGTGGAAAAAAAGTATGTGAACCCCATAGACTAACGACATCTCCAAGAGCTAATTGGAGTGAGATGTCAGCCAACTGGAGTCCAATCAATGAGATGAGATTGGAGGTGTTGGTTACAGGTGCCTTGCCCTATAAAAAACACACACCAGTTCTGGGTTTGCTTTTCACAAGAACCATTGCCTGATGTGAATGATGCCTCGCACAAAAGAGCTCTCAGAAGACCTACGATTAAAATTTGTTGACTTGCATAAAGCTGGAAAGGGTTATAAAAGTATCTACAAAAGCCTTGCTGTTCATCAGTCCACGGTAAGACAAATTGTCTATAAATGGGGAAAGTTCAGCACTGCTGCTACTCTCCCTAGGAGTGGCCGTCCTGTAAAGATGACTGCAAGAGCACAGCGCAGACTGCTCAATGAGGTGAAGAAGAATCCTAGAGTGTCAGCTAAAGACTTACAAAAGTCACTGGCAAATGCTAACATCCCTGTTAGCGAATCTACAATACGTAAAACACTAAACAAGAATGGATTTCATGGGAGGATACCATAGAGGAAGCCACTGCTGTCCAAACAAAACATTGCTGCACGTTTACAGTTTGCACAAGAGCACCTGGATGTTCCACAGCAGTACTGGCAAAATATTCTGTGGACAGATGAAACCAAAGTTGAGTTGTTTGGAAGAAACACACAACACTATGTGTGGCGAAAAAAAGGCACAGCACACCAACATCAAAACCTCATCCCAACTGTGAAGTATGGTGGTGGAGGCATCATGGTTTGGGGCTGCTTTGCTGCGTCAGGGCCTGGACGGATCGAAGGAAAAATGAATTCCCAAGTTTCTCAAGACATTTTGCAGGAGAACTTAAGGCCATCTGTCTACCAGCTGAAGCTCAACAGAAGATAGGTGTTGCAACAGGACAATGACCCAAAGCATAGAAGTAAATCAACAACAGAATGGCTTAAACAAAAGAAAATACACCTTCTGAAGTGGCCCAGTCAGAGTTCTGACCTCAACCCGATTGAGATGCTGTGGCATGACCTCAAGAAAGCGATTCACACCAGACATCCCAAGAATATTGTTGAACTGAAACAGTTCTGTAAAGAGGAATGGTAAAGAATTACTCCTGACCGTTGTGCACGTCTGATCTGCAACTACAGGAAACGTTTGGTTGAAGTTATTGCGCCAAAGGAGGTTCAGCCAGTTATTAAATCCATGGGTTCACATACTTTTTCCACCTGCACTGTGAATGTTTACATGGTGTGTTCAATAAAAACATGGCAACATTTCATTCTTTGTGTGTTATTAGTTTAAGCAGACTGTGATTGTCTATTGTTGTGACTTAGATGATGATCAGATTACATTTTATGACCAATTTGTGCAGAAATCCATATCATTCCAAAGGGTTCACATACTTTTTCTTGCAACTGTATCATTTGAGAAAATTAATCATTAAAAAAATATGAATATAGAATGTGGCACGGAGAATAAAAAAAGTATTTTTAGGTCTCACAACGAAGCATCTAAGGGTGAGCTGTGGGATGAGGCTGTGTTTGCAGATATCTCTCTGTTCTTGAAATTGTTGTCCAGTTGGTGTACAGTAGAATTTGAACCTGGCAGTTGTTACCTATGTGAAGTTAGTTTATGAAATGATACTATCCCCCCTGCTGTTGGCATTTTTAGGCTTCCCTTTCTTTTTATCTACTTGCATGCCATGGGTAACAGCTGTGGCCAAGCATGATGTAAATTAAGCAGCTGAGGAAACCAGATGCCAAGTCTATCCTTCCCAGAGCGGAATATTTATCAGAGCAATGCAAATGTGTTGAAATTTGTATATGATCCCTAGATAGATACACAGTGGGTACATCAAATGCAGAAGACACAAAGGGATTAACACTTCATTTGCTGAAGTACAGGTTTACAGCATGAAGTACCATTTTAAGGACTAGAACATTCTGTTGCTTGGGCCAAGGCTAATAGGTAGTCTATCACGGTTGTGTACTAAAGTTAGAATTGTCAAGAATTCTAAGCGACTTTCAAATTTAGGACTCAAATAGCCAAACTAGAAATATATTCGAAGTCAGCCATCCTTCCAGTTTGACTGTTTTGACCTTAAAATTAAACTCAATTTCAATTCAGTTTGAATTCCTGACATTTCTCACAAGTGAATAACACTATTTGACTTGTAGTGTGATAGCGAATATGCATTTTTAACACGAACAGGGCTAAGAAGAGGCTCATGGGAGAGCTATACTTTGCAAATCAGCCATCAGCCAAGAATACAAATGTCTCAATATACAAGCAGATATAGAAGCTAGTTTAACTTGTAAAATGATATACGCTCATAAAGCAGAAAAAAATATCTGTACTATTTTTATAGGATGTCTTGAGGGTCTGACCTTTGTGCTTATCCCTTTACTTCTGGCATATTTTTTTTCTGTTTTTTTTGCTGAATTAGCAAAACACTGGATATAATATTTGTGAAAATGGTTATTTAATGTTGCAAAGAGATTTATCAAGGTGTTCTGAAAAGCTAGGGTTGAATTATGTCATTATTTTGATCATAGTTAAGTGATCTAAAAAGTGACTGGTTTTGTTACAATAAATTCTGCCAGTTTTATAAATATGTGTTTTAGAAAGCTGCCAAATTTAAAGTGGCTAAAAAAAGAGAAGTGAAACAGAATACTTCTCTGTCTGAAAAGGTGGCAGAAAGAGTGATAAAATTGTTGCGTCACCGAACAAATGATCTTAGTTAAAAAATGACGGCTAGGGCAAAAAAGAGGAAACAGACAAACAAAAATACCGATTTAGTAAATTTCTCCAAATATTTGCTGAATTTAGAAGTAAAAGTTTCAGCAAACTAGTGACAAATCTCCCTTATTGTTGCTGTTTGCATCCATAATCTCACACAATGAGAAAAATAAAATACTTATGGGGACCCTAGAATTTAATCTCTCTTGCCAGCATGTGATAAACCAAAATGTATGAGATGATCTAGTTGAATGGTAGCTGGAGGGATGGGTAGTAGCAATTCACTGAACTGAACTCCATTTACTTTCCGACCTCCTTACGCACAAGGCAGATGAAGATGGAGTGCATGCATACTAAACTGGACCCTACAACACTGTAGATAGATACCTTGTGGTAATGTAACATTAACAGTGGGAGAGGGTCCAGCTATGTCAGGAATAGTTAAAGTGTGCAGGGATACTGGGCTGTCAATTTCCTATGGGGAAGCATCAGGGCGCAATTACTCTGATTTAGTTAAAGTAGCCATGGGGGTAGAGGCTAATTCTAACACTTGTTACTTTCTATAGCAAGGCAGACAAAAATTAACGGTTATATTTGTGCATCTGCAATGGAGAATGTAGTCTAGCTTGACCCTAACCTGTACAGGCTAACACACTACTATAATCTAATAGAACTGATGTAACTTGGATAGGATAAGGCATGTACCCACCAAAATGTGCAGACATCAAACATCTGGATTTCAGTGAAACACCTATAAAATAGTGAAGTTGAAACAGTTTCAGGTTTTGATGACCAAAATTCAAGTTCTCTCTTTTTCTCTAAAATAGGTAGAGGCACTTGTATTTATTAAACCCTTTCTTTATAGCGTCTGAAGCTCTATTCGGAATAGAAAAATTATGAAGAAGCACACGACTTTCATGAAATCCGAAATTATGAGAATTGTCTTTTGTTTCTCTTTATCATCTCTCACTTGTTTTTTCTTGTTTTTTGTCTCGCTTTATTTTTATTCCTGAAATCATGCTCACAGATTTGGGGAATGCTAGAGTCTACAGAATGCTTTAGACAAGATCATACAAAATGAACAGCTGTGAAAACGTTTTTTTTTTTTTTAAAGCAAAGTTAATGTTTTGTATCTTTCTCCTAGCATATTTTCATATTGATGCTAGAAATATGAAAAGAAGAGATGGGATTGAGGTTTAAAGGTGCAGTTAATGTATCAGAGAATCAAATTAATTGGGCCGACAGCTTTTGTTTAGTAGGAGCTCAGTGGGGTCATGATGGATTTAAATTATGGTGGGCTATTAAAGGGTTACTCCAAGCATTATTTTTTATTATTAGTAGTAGTAGTAGTAGTATTTATCCAGCGCCAACAAATTCCGTAGCGCTTTCCAATATTATAGGAGGGGTTGTTTTAACAATAAATGAGACAATTACAAAAACTTACAGGAACAATATGATGAAGAGGACCCTGCTCAAACAAGCTTGCAGTCTAGAGGAGGTGAGGTATAGAATAGAACAGGACAAGAGATGGCAATCAAGCAAGGTGGGAGTGAAGCAGAGCTGGAGAAGAGAGTAGAGTGCTACCCTTTGGAGTGGCTAGAATAGTCCAGTGCTTTACAGGTGTGGATTAGTACTTTAAAATGACTCCTATAGGATACAGGAAGCCAATGTAAGGTCTGACAGAGGGGTTAGGTGTGAGAAGAGCGACTGGAAAGAAAAATTAGTCTGGTGGCAGCATTCATTATAGACTGTAGCGGGGAAATGTGGCTTCTGGGAAGACCAATTAGGAGAGGGTTACAATAATCCATGTGAGAGATTACTAGACCATGGACAAGCTCCTTAGTAGTACCTTGCACAATGTTTTTAAGGTGGAATCGACAGGATTTGGTGACAGCCTGGATGTGAGGCTTAAAAGTTAGGTGGGAGTCAAGTTTAACGCCAAGACAGGACAATGCAAGGATGGGCTAATGTGTGTACCACTAACTTGAAAGGAGCGTGAAAGAAGAGGATCAGTATTAGAAGGAGTGTAGACAAGGAGCTCAGTTTTAGAGAGATTGAGTTTCAGAAAGCGGGAGGACATCCAGTCAGAGATGGAGGAAAGGCAATTGGTGACACGTTGTAGGACAGTAGGGGAGAGGTCAGGGGAGGAGAGATATATCTGGGTGTCATCAGCGTACAGGTGGTAGCAGAATCCAAACGAATTAGTGAGTTTGCCAAGAGAGGCAGTATAGAGAGAGAACAAAAGGGGACCAAGAACCGAACCTTGAGGGACTCCGACTGACACAGGATGAGGGGAGGAGGTGTAATTGGTAAAGGAGACACTGAATGAACATTGGGAGAGATTGGAGGAGAACCATGAGAGGGCTGTGTCACAGAGACCAAGAGATTGAAGAGTTTGGAGAAGGAGGCCATGATCAACATTGTCAAAGGAAGCAGAGAGGTCGAGAAGAATTTGTATGGAGTAGTGACCTTTGGATTTAGCCGCAGTTAGATTATTTGTAACTTTAATCAGAGTGGTCTCACTTCAATGTTTTGAAGTGGCCATGGTACTTGAAGTCTGTGTGTTCAGTGTTCCAGTTTAAAACAGTGCACATACAAAATTAAAGATCATTAGGCATCGTGAATTGGCCGGCTAACAATGAATCTGTGCACATTTGCCATTTTGCATCAGTACACATACCATGCTGGCAACAGATGGCCAAAGATGATACGCCCATCCCGTTTGTGTCAGCCAAGTTCTCTTCTCACCTTATTGTCCCTGGCATCCCTCCACCTGCTGTGACAGGGAGTAACGTCTATAGAGGAGGATCCATCTATGGAAGAACTTAGCCTGGTCACTGGATCAAAGGTGAGAGTTTCCATTCTTTCTCTATTTATTTTCAGGTGGAGACAATACCAGTAAGGCTTTCTACAGCCAAAATAGTATTTTATTAAAACGCTGTTTTTGGTTGTACTAACCATTTGAGTAGATGATTTTTCAGTAATTTTAAAACATTACTGGATGTGGAAATGGAGGGGTTTTTTTCCCAGGAGGAAGGGAGAAAGAAAATAAGCAGTAACTAAAGGGTAAACCTGGAATCAATTGTGAGTGAATTGTTAAAGGGGCGAGGGAATGGAGAGGATGGGTATTGTATGTCAAGAAATGAATGAGCTTAATTAACTATAAAGGACATGTTTTGTCAAAGAGAAGATGGTAATCAAATATTCAGACCAGTTTGTACATTAGAATAAGGGTTTAATTGAGTTCATATGTTAGGAAATTTGTGGAAATCCAGAAAACCGAACAAACACAAAGGATCATTTCAATCACAAGTCGAATGCCATTTATATTGTTTGGGTCCTTGTTAAAAAAAGGCTAAAAAAAGGTACCTCACGTGGCTGAAACGCACACAGCCTCCCTACACACTTCTTGAAAAAATAATTTTAGCTTACATTATTGCACAGTGTGTTCAATTTATCTCCTGCTCTGTTAATTGTATGATTATGATGGGTTATGGCATATGGCTGTCTCCTGTTGGAGATTAAATTAATAGAGCAGGAGCTAATAACTTCTAAAGTAAACACAATGTGCTGAAAGATCTTATTGAAAATGAAACCCATCATTCATGAAGATTGTGTAGAATAATTTTGCTTCTGTTCATGCAGCCTTAACCTCACCTCTCTCTGGCTCCTAAAGGGCAGAGAACTGAGCAGTAAGCCAGCATGGGCATGATCGATACATCAAAACTGCTTTAGTAGGCGAACGTTGTTTTGGTACTTATGGCATCCCTTTAAGGTCTTGTTACCTTTCTATCTCCATCTCAATATGGAATTTTGTAACTGTATATACATTTCTAAAGTCTGATAACTTTCTATGTGCATTTCAATTTCAATAGCTATAAAGATGTTGTATTTAGGAAATGCTCTAGCTGTTGGCCTGAACCTAACAACACAATGAGTGCTTTAAAAACTTTTATTGCCAAGCTTTCTACTCTCTTCTTAGAACATTCACATTTTTTGGCAAAGAGAAAGCGATAACAAATAAATGATATATCTCACAGTGGAACACAGTGTTGTAGCAATGAACTTATTTATACTTTACTCAACGGTGTGTCTAATGACAAGCTTCTAGTTCTAATGAAGTTAAGTGTTAGCACATGTTGAGAGTTTTGCCAAGCCTCTGCTTGGATTTCTATTCTAAACCCTTCTCTGCAGTAAGCTGGCCTCAGCACAATGGTTCGAATTCTTTCATGTTCCAAGCCAGTGCTACATGGACATCACACAACATTTCTCCTAATGATTTAAGTGACAAAGGTAATATGTTTTATAAATCAAAGGTAGGCATTAGGCAACGTGTATCACCACTCTCCATGAACAGCAACTTTTGTGAACTCCCTACAGCCTGAATATGGTAACTATCGCATAAAGAAAATAGTAGGAGTTATAATTATATCATTACAGAGTGTTAAAGCATAAAATATCACCAGCCGGAGACCATGCAGCATGGGAATTACCATTCTAACGTAGTTCACCACGATGACCAAAACGAGGTAAATAAAAAATTGTAGGAAACAATCAGATTACTAATTTTGTATTAATACTTTACATTTGTTGAAAATGTTAAAAATGTACCAGCGCACCATACATATAAAGAACATATGTGGCCTAGAATTAGTCTTTTGTGTTTCACCATGTGACTGGATGTACCAGATTATTCACGTAATAAGTTTTATATGTAGTAATTGATCCACCTTTACTTTATAGATTTTTGTTTCAAAAATCGAACTCAATTTAGTTTGTTTGAATCAGTATCAGAAATGATTCCAACTTGCTGGAAAAAAACTTTTAACATGATTTAGCTACAGTCATCATAGTCTATGGGAATTTTTGTACATAAATCATTTAAAAGTTTTAAGTTTTTTTTTTCTTTTGAACAGACTGGTTTAATTTCGGATGATTCAAACAAATTAAATGAGAATGTACAAAACACACAATTACTCTATATCATTTAACTCTCAGTAAGCACCATGTGTGTTGTTAATAAATTGCTACATAAACCCAACAAGACTTCCTTCCATCAAACTGATTAACATTTCTGGAAATGTAAATCTGCATCTGGCATGGTGTGGATTCTTCCGGATACAACAGTTCTTGAAACTCTTATCCCAGCATAGAACTAGAACATCCAATTCTGGATGTTTTTCATGACATGACAGTCACTCCACATTAGTACTCCGCAAACGCATTACAATCAATTGCAGAAAGTATACATAAGGTCAAAACCATAAGGTACATGCAGAGAAGTGGTGCTTCTTTCTCTTTCTTTTATCCTTTGCTTTCTTTTACTACCCTATTTTTATCTTTCTATTTCTTACCCATCGATTTTCTTTTGTTATTCGGTTTACCACCATATTATTTTCATAATCGTTGAGTAGTTTGAATTTACTGATCTACATTACTCCCTTAGATACTTCAATAAAATGCCTTTACAAACGTTGAACATGGATCTGTTTTAAAGTATGTTATAGGTACCATGTAAATAAATATACACTTTCCTCTCCACAATTAGTCTCAGTTTAGAATGAGTGAAAAGAATGGGGAGATTTGATTTAAAGTTGACAATAGAGCCCGCAGTCATGATTTGGAATTCCATTAAATCTTTTCATAAACACAAGGACGTATATATAAAAACCCAAAGGTGATATATACAAATAGAGGGTGGTTGAGAACAATACAACCTGAATATGGCTGAAAATGAACGTGGAATCTATAAAATAGCAAAATACAAAATATAGTGAAGTAAGTTAGGCAAAATTGGATTTGCACGTGGTAGAAAACTTACAAGAAGGGAGTAGTAATCACGCCTGTCATCCTGTCAGGGGTACTTTCCACATTGGAGACCGAATATATATGGCGAGGACTGACAATATCACTTTTTCTTCAGCTCAGGAATAAAATATCCCTTTTTCCTTCAGCTCAGGAACAAAAGAAAAAATATAGATAGTGCAGATTGTATAAAAATAACAAAATTTATTCCAAATATTGCACTTACAAGAAATCAGAAGTAAGACAGCATATCTCCATAATGAAGTAATGGCCGGGTCTCCAGGTGAAAGTAGAGAGAGATCCCAAAATGGAGGTACACAAAATTAAAAAATATAAAATAAAATAAATAAAAATAACAAATGAACTATAATAACAGCTGTATATTAGCATAAAAAGTCCAAAAGTAGTATCCAACGCGTTTCGTCACTATGGTGACTTCCTCAGGGATATAGATGTGTTGTAATCTTCATGGTTTATATATCATGCCAATTTTCAAATTCGCGGGGAAATTCACATGTTACTTCCGGTTTTCGGCCCTTAGACTTCCTGCGTTCCACCTTGGAACGCATAGCGTCACTTCCGGTTTCCGGTCTCATCCAATCAAGTGGGCTTCTTGCGTTCCACCTTGGAACGCATGACATCACTTCCGGTTTCGGATCTAATCCGATCGAGGGGAGCCCTCTTCTGCTAGCACTAATAGAAGTGCAGCAGAAAAGGCTTCCCCTCTGGGGCAACAATCAGTTCCCATTATACAAATATGGGACAGAAAAAGAAGTCTGTATGCCATGAAAATAATAAAGCATTAAAAATCTGCATAAAATAAAAAAGAATAACTATAAAGGACTAAATGGATGTTGTATAATATGGACCAGATTAAAACATGTCATATTTAAAACATGACATGTAAGACATTATAAAAAAGGAGTAATAGTACAATGTATATTCTGTAATATCAGAATACATGATTGTTATATACATGAAACCCCAAAAGGGTACAAATTTGAAAAAACAAATGTATAATATCATTGTAGCCCAATCCAATGTACAATGGGAACAGATGTACAAATAATAATAATAACTGAACATATATCAAAGATAGTATATATACATATAGTCTACAAAATATATATAATTTTTTTTTTTTTTTTTTTTCGCATAATATAGCACTCTCAAATACACTAATTAAATAAATACAATTAGATAATATGCAAATATAAAGTGTAATGAGTTCGACATCCATCTATAAGATAGAGATAAGCATTAATATCCATATAGTACATATAATACAATATATCCAGATGTGGAACTTATATAGGTAAATATAGACAAATTTCAAACTACTATCAATAAGACCAGGATATAGAAAAGAGAAAAAGAAATTTTGGAAGGAGGATAATTATTGGATTAATTTGTATATCATTAAATTAGACCAGTTAAATCAATATCTTGATTTAAACCGGTTTTAAGTGTTCTTAAATTGTATATCCATTCTGCTTCTTTTTTAATTAGCTCTTGCATTCTGTTACCTCCCCTCCAGTGTACATCTATCCTATCGATTCCAAAGGCACAAAAGGTGGACCATTCAAAAGAACTACATGTGTTACAGTGTCTAGGTACACTGTGATCCATTTTTTTGTTTCTTATATTAAGGAAATGTTCTCTGAACCTAATATGTAGTTGACGGGTAGTCCTACCTACATATTGTGCCCCACATCCACATTGAAGCAGATATATGGCATATGTAGTGGTACAATGTAAAAATTTTTTAATTTGATATGTTTTTTGGGTGTATGTGCCTTTGAAATCGACAATCTTTTTGTCTAAGTTTATACATGTGGAACACTTTCCACATTTATGAAAACCTGAAGTTTTTGATGATTCCAAAAAATGTTTCTTTGGTTTATTAGTATATAAAAGGCTGGGGGCCAGTTGAGATTTTAAATTATCGGCTTTCTTATATATGACCAGGGGTTTGTTTGGTAAAACCTGGCCTAGCACTTCGTCCTGTTTAAGGATTGCCCAATGTTTTTTTAAAATATTTTCGATCTTTTTTGCATGTGTGTTGTATTTTGTTGTGAATGCAAATTCGAACTTTCCTTTATTGTGATTCCTCACAAAAAATTTTTTTCAATTGGAAAATTTACTTGAGAAGGAAACCAGAAAATGGTGGGAGATTACGTCATTAGAACAATATCTTGCCTCTGATTTAATTCCCAGAGGTTTACGAATTATAAAAATGCCCGCTTATGGAGTAGAAGATAAGGTTCTAATGGAAGAATGGTCACAAGCTAGTGATGACTGTTCTAAAAAATACATGCAAAGCCTGATAGATTTCCAAAAAAGATCGTTAAAAAATATAGAGGATGAGATAAATACATTAGAAGGTGAAATTACTAAACATAAAGATACTAAAACAATTGAAATTAAATATAAAAATCTTAAAGACAAAATCACTTTTGTAGATGATAAAGTCTCTACCACAAAGTCTTCAAAATTCAGAAGAGATCAGGACGATTATAAATCAGGAAAAATTAGAAATTGGTCCAGAAATACTACAAGACATGCAGACTGGAATAAGAAACAGGGGGTTCTCTCTAGAAAAACTGTCGAATATTCCCATCATAGGGATTTCATACAGGAACCAAAGAGACATCCGGTTAGACAGTTTCACCCTAGAGATCAATATTCCTCTCATTCATCCCCTAGACCAGATAGGGAACCTTTTTCCTCTTCCTCAGCTTTTTTAGACAAGGGGCTAGACCAAAGGAAAAGACATCCAAACCAATATCCCAACACCCGCAACAGGTTCCAAGTTTTGGAATCTCCCAGAAAAAAGAGATTATACACAGAATTAGAAGAAGAAGACAATACACCACCCCAAAAGGCGACATACAAATCCCACTAGACCCACATTCTGAGGGTATTTTCAATATTTCAGGAGTAACTCTTTCAAAACAAGAACTATCCTTGCTCCACAAAGGTTTAAAATTTGCCCCAACTATGGGAATAAAACCATTTGACCTATTTCTTGATAATCAGAAATTTTTAAAGAAACTTACAGTTAAACGTTTCTTTGAAAAACGAACTCAAGATAGCTCAAATGTGATCCAAGACCCCAATTTAACAAATAATTTAGACATAATAAATGAAAACGAAAATGAAAATAATGACTTTGAAGGCATTATACATTCCAAATTAAAAAATAAATCAAATTTTTACCCTTCCTTTGCAAGAGGGAAGTTTCTAGAGGTTTTCAATGACCTCGTGCAAACTGATCTGGATAAGATTAAAAACACAAATTATAAACACAATCTCACTATCAAAGAAAGAGAAGCTTTAAAAAATCTTAAGAAAAACCACAATTTAGTGATCAAGGAGGCAGATAAAGGAGGTGGCACTGTAATTATGAGTAGGGAATACTATATGCAGGAGGCGTATCATATTCTAGGAGATAAAGTCACTTATAAAATATTAGAACAAGATCCTAGTAAGATCTTTTTACAAGAACTTAGAACATTATTACAACAAGGTCTAGACAACAATATAATTTCAATAGACGAATTTAAGTTTATGTTTAACCCTTTCTGTAAAACAGCCATTTTTTATTTTTTACCCAAAATCCACAAGTGCCTTACCTCCCCCCCAGGTCGACCTATCATCAGTGGGATTAACTCCCTCACTTGCAATCTTTCGGAATATGTAGACGCCTTCTTAAAACCATTTGTACCTTTCTGTCCCTCTTATATAAGAGATACTAAGCATCTCTTACAAGATCTACAGACCTTCGAATGGAAGTCCTCCTATTTACTGGCTACAATTGATGTTACCTCCCTATATTCAAACATACTTCACTCTAAGGGATTGGAAGTTATTAAAGATACTTTGACCCAACAGAATGGTCTATGCATACAACAAATAGATTTTTTGGTTTTGTGTATTCAGTTTGTATTGACAAAAAATTTTTTTTGGTTTGATTCAGTCTTCTTTTTACAGCTATGTGGTGTCGCCATGGGGACGAGGTTCGCCCCAAGTTTTGCCAACCTTTATGTGGCCCATTGGGAGTCGCAACATGTCACCTTGGGATCCCACCTTGGGGGGAACCTTGTCCTATGGCGACGCTACATAGATGATGTGCCTATTATTTGGGAAGGCAATCACACCAGCCTTACGGATTTTATTGAGGACATCAATCAAAATGATTATAATCTAAAATTTACTTCTTCAATACATCACGAATCAATAGATTTTCTAGACTTGACTATATATGTCGAGGAAAACACATTAAGAACTAAGACATTTTTTAAAAAAAACCGACTGCAATACTGCAATTAAAAACAATAGTTTACACCATCCACTATGGCTGGACAATATCCCCAAGGGACAAATAATCCGTATGAGAAGAAATTGCTCTACTACACATTCTTTTGAAGAGCAATCTCGAATCATACAAAATAGATATGTGGAGAAGGGATATAATAAGAAACGAATTGATCTGGAGATACAGAATATCAAAACAAAGAATCGATCTGAATTTCTAATAGATAGACAAAAAAGGAATCACAATAAAGGAAAGTTCGAATTTGCATTCACAACAAAATACAACACACATGCAAAAAAGATCGAAAATATTTTAAAAATACATTGGGCAATCCTTAAACAGGACGAAGTGCTAGGCCAGGTTTTACCAAACAAACCCCTGGTCATATATAAGAAAGCCGATAATTTAAAATCTCAACTGGCCCCCAGCCTTTTATATACTAATAAACCAAAGAAACATTTTTTGGAATCATCAAAAACTTCAGGTTTTCATAAATGTGGAAAGTGTTCCACATGTATAAACTTAGACAAAAAGATTGTCGATTTCAAAGGCACATACACCCAAAAAACATATCAAATTAAAAAATTTTTACATTGTACCACTACATATGCCATATATCTGCTTCAATGTGGATGTGGGGCACAATATGTAGGTAGGACTACCCGTCAACTACATATTAGGTTCAGAGAACATTTCCTTAATATAAGAAACAAAAAAATGGATCACAGTGTACCTAGACACTGTAACACATGTAGTTCTTTTGAATGGTCCACCTTTTGTGCCTTTGGAATCGATAGGATAGATGTACACTGGAGGGGAGGTAACAGAATGCAAGAGCTAATTAAAAAAGAAGCAGAATGGATATACAATTTAAGAACACTTAAAACCGGTTTAAATCAAGATATTGATTTAACTGGTCTAATTTAATGATATACAAATTAATCCAATAATTATCCTCCTTCCAAAATTTCTTTTTCTCTTTTCTATATCCTGGTCTTATTGATAGTAGTTTGAAATTTGTCTATATTTACCTATATAAGTTCCACATCTGGATATATTGTATTATATGTACTATATGGATATTAATGCTTATCTCTATCTTATAGATGGATGTCGAACTCATTACACTTTATATTTGCATATTATCTAATTGTATTTATTTAATTAGTGTATTTGAGAGTGCTATATTATGCGAAAAAAAAAAAAAAAAAAAATTATATATATTTTGTAGACTATATGTATATATACTATCTTTGATATATGTTCAGTTATTATTATTATTTGTACATCTGTTCCCATTGTACATTGGATTGGGCTACAATGATATTATACATTTGTTTTTTCAAATTTGTACCCTTTTGGGGTTTCATGTATATAACAATCATGTATTCTGATATTACAGAATATACATTGTACTATTACTCCTTTTTTATAATGTCTTACATGTCATGTTTTAAATATGACATGTTTTAATCTGGTCCATATTATATCACATCCATTTAGTCCTTTATAGTTATTCTTTTTTATTTTATGCAGATTTTTAATGCTTTATTATTTTCATGGCATACAGACTTCTTTTTCTGTCCCATATTTGTATAATGGGAACTGATTGTTGCCCCAGAGGGGAAGCCTTTTCTGCTGCACTTCTATTAGTGCTAGCAGAAGAGGGCTCCCCTCGATCGGATTAGATCCGAAACCGAGGTGGAACGCAGGAAGTCTAAGGGCCGAAAACCGGAAGTAACATGTGAATTTCCCCGCGAATTTGAAAATTGGCATGATATATAAACCATGAAGATTACAACACATCTATATCCCTGAGGAAGTCACCATAGTGACGAAACGCGTTGGATACTACTTTTGGACTTTTTATGCTAATATACAGCTGTTATTATAGTCCATTTGTTATTTTTATTTATTTTATTTTATATTTTTTTAATTTTGTGTACCTCCATTTTGGGATCTCTCTCTACTTTCACCTGGAGACCCGGCCATTACTTCATTATGGAGATATGCTGTCTTACTTCTGATTTCTTGTAAGTGCAATATTTGGAATAAATTTTGTTATTTTTATACAATCTGCACTATCTATATTTTTTCTTTTGTTCCTGAGCTGAAGGAAAAAGGGATATTTTATTCCTGAGCTGAAGAAAAAGTGATATTGTCAGTCCTCGCCATATATATTCGGTCTCCAATGTGGAAAGTACCCTGACAGGGTGACAGGCGTGATTACTACTCCCTTCTTGTAAGTTTTCTACCACGTGCAAATCCAATTTTGCCTAACTTACTTCACTATATTTTGTATTTTGCTATTTTATAGATTCCACGTTCATTTTCAGCCATATTCAGGTTGTATTGTTCCAACCACCCTCTATTTGTATATATCACCTTTGGGTTTTTATATATACGTCCTTGTGTTTATTCTTTATAGTGTGTGTGTGAGGTACACTTCTCTGAGGGTGTGTTTTTCTAGTGTATCATATAGTAAGCATATCCTTTTTTTTAAATCTTTTCATAAGACTTGCGACCCTTGGTTAGAGTACACCTTTGGTTAATTTTGGGCCATTCACAGGGACTACTCTCTACCTCATTGCGGCAGGTGAATAAATCCTTTCTCTTTCCTATCTCGTACCTTTTCTTCTCACTTTTTCTTGTTTTGCTGTTGCTGTTGTCTCATCTAAAATGTAAAATTTGCCCCAAATTCTGTTTATTATTTGCCTTTGATCACATATTGTCATTGTACCAGTTTTGTTTTGCCATATAAATACAGATTTTTTTTAATTTTTAATTTTATTTTTAAAGAGCACTATACCGTTGTGTTCGATAGAGCTCTGGATTTTATTTGGATAGCTTGTTTGCCAAGTATAAAGCAATATAAATAATAGTTACCTTAGATAATACCTTACATAAAGGGTTCTAAGCTACTAAGGTAAAATTTCAGAAATTACAAACATAGTAGGGAGGTTGATACATGTCATGTGCATCCACTATTCACATATGCTGATACTGACATTCATTAAATGGAATCACCCTCCCAACATCCATTCTTTACATACAATATGCTTGCAGTGCTGAGAGGTATAAGATAGCCACTGGCGAGGATATCACCCCCATCACATTTAGCCATTCAGTTAGGATTTGTCCTTACATTACACAGCTGTTTATTAAAGGAACACTCCCAGCACCAGAACCACTAAAGTGCACTGTAGTAGTTGTGGTGCCAGAATTGCCCTGGTACCTCCACATTGTAAGTAACAAAATATTTTTGAATTAATTTACTTCTTACCTGGAATTTGCTGGGCTGCTCCTCGGCAGACAGGAAATCCAGATGCTACTGCAGTGCTTCTCGGTACACTGGCTGAGAATGATCAGCTGACACTCTAAGCCCTGAACTGCCAGGCATAGCTCTGGCAGAAAACTTAAGGCTGGTCTGGAGGATATAGTGGAGGCCAGGAGTGGTGCCTGGTGGATTCCAGGTAAGAACTCAATATGTTCTAGAATTTAAGACAATCTTATTTTCAGCTGGGAACAGTAAACTCCTCACACAAGATAAGAATACATTTATACATTTATGTCATAATCCCACCACTATAGCCACATTGTATTGCCTCCTTAAAGTCCACAGGGATCTTTGGAAAGCCAATAGTGTAAGGCAACCATAGCCTTACAGAAAGTGCAAATAGATTCTTGGAGAAGATTGATCTCCTTTCTTTTCTTCAAACAACCTTTGGAGAAACTAACTGTTCCCTCATACACTCTATTGACCAACCTTGACATAGAGTTTTATTTACAGCAATATTCCCAATAATAAGGAACTTCAGGCATGTAATTACTTCTTTAGCACTAAAGTCTTGCTCAACAAAACTTCATTCTGTCCCTGTTAGAGTTTGTTTTGACACATAACGTCCTCACTTTTAATGGCAACTGCCCTCTACAATCTATGGGTAAAGCCATGGAAACGATGTGCGCACCAAGTTATGCCAACCAATGTCTAGGTTGTTGGGAAGAGACGATTGTATACGATTCTTCCAACTTGGAATTTTACAAACACATTCTCAAATGGTTCAGATATATTGACTGTGTGTTGGTACTATGGATGCGTACAATACCACCTTTTGAAGAAATGGTGGAAGTATTCAATACCAGTAGCAATGACATTTGGTTGAAACTCACCCATGTCATTTAGGAACATCAACTGGAATTTCTAGCTCTTAAGATTCTCCTTGCTGAGTATGTTGATGTAGACACCGTTCTAAATAGAAAAACTACGGAAACTAATAGCTCACTATACTGGGGGAGTCATCATCCTTGCAAGCTCAAATCTGGAATCCCATTTGGCCAGTATCTCAGAACTAAGTGTAACAGTTCTAGTAATGAATCATTTTTGAAAGAAACTCATAAATTGAGATGACCGTTTTAGGCACAGTATTATTACAGTTTTGAAGCATGCTAACAAAGGGTGTACACCTTTGATAGAGCCACCTGTCTATGATCATTTAGACCTAGCAGCTCCAAACCTTCTGTACGATGTATAGGCACATTCGACCAAGGCTGGGCACTTATTTGGAATATCATGTCACAATATTGGCTGATTCTATTACACAACAAAGAACTTTAGGAAGTCTTAACACCTGTTCCATCAATCACTGCATTAAGAGCAAAGAACTGATGGGATCTCTTGGTTCATAGCCATCTTGAGCCCCAGAAAAAAAGATCCCCCCTGGCTAATCCACATAAAAGGTGTTTATTAGTGTGAACATTGCAAAGCTTCCACATATGTCATACCGCGGTCACTGAGTACCATGGTCCATGCCCACTTGCTTGCCCGCATTGTTTCAGATCCTCATGTCGGGGATCTCCCCATCTAAGAGGCAATGTATTGGTTGTGGGGTCCCCATGTTTGCAAATCATGTTTGGGCTGGATTGGAAGATTGTGCTTGTCCCATTCTGGATATGATATTGAAACACAAGGGGTTGTTTGTTCCTGAAAGCTGATAAGCATTAACATGTCAAAGGACTTCCTATCTAAGAGGCAAACCAGGCTTCCAGGGCACTTAGGTGTGACTGCTCACACCTTACCGATTAGCTGCATGGGTCCCGGTGGGCCCGCATATTTGTGGCAGCATTCTCACACACTAATGGGAATGCCACTGATCTCCTACCTATCAGGTCTCCGCCCGCCGGGTCTGCTGATACCCGGCGGCACGTCTTGGTCCGACGGCATTCCCACGTGGTTGTGGGAATGCCGCCCATCACTCACCCATTGTGGTGGCTCCTGCTCCTCTCACAGCGGCCGGCTCTCTAAACATTAGAGATGCCAGCAGCTGCAGCTTTGAAGAATATAAGGGTTTTCCTGTTTAACCCTTAAAGGGCCAGATCAGTATTCATCATGAAGGTGTTTCACATACACACCCATGATCACATGCTTCCCTGCAGCCAATCAGGGAGCACTTTAGACTATATAAGCCTGTTTTTTCCATTTCTCTGTGCCCTGTCGTGGTTTCCATATTGGTTATCCGAGGGCGCGTTCCTTGTATTGATTCTTGTGTATGTGACCTTGGCTTACCTTTTTGACTATCCGATCTCTGTATTCCTTGACCTTTGGCTTGGCTCCTGACTATTCTGATTTCTCCATTCCTTGACCTGTGGCTTGTTCTTCGTTTACGTTATTTCTACCTCTTGTCTTTACCCTGTCTTGTGCTTTTTGCCATTTTACATTAAATCCAGCCATTCTAAGGCCTGGTAATGCGTCTTAGGCATTTTCTTATTATCTACTTAAGTTCTGCATGTTGGGCATCTCCAGTAATCCTGACAGTCCCCAGCTTCAAAGAGTAACTCAGGTTGTAAGCTCTGTCCTTTCCTACAATCAATTAACCCCTTTTGTAATGTTAAAATGTGTGTGTGGGGGTTTGGAACTATTGTAGACTTTTCTGGACCTGAGAGGGAACTTAATTATCTCTCAGGCACAGAGGATCATGGGAAGGATTACCCTCTGGACCTGAGAAGGAACTTGATTATCTCCCAGACACATGACACCGGGGCGGGTTTATGTTTTGGGTTACTTTGAATGGAGACTCCCTGTGGGGTCTATGCATAAAAGCTTTGTATTCCAAATAAAGATTGTCAGAGGTTATACACCCAGAGCTTAGTGCCATCCAGTTGCTGGGGAGGAGATGGGATTTTCTTGGATTGTCTTACTTATTCCTGACTGTATTTTGGTGTGACCAGCGGAGAAGAGTTCCTGCTAGGACTAGGGCTCCGCTACAACTGGTGGCAAGCGGTGGGATCATACTTCCCAGCCGAAAGGAACAAGCATGGCGCCCAGCTACAGTGAGGAAGATTTTGACAAGATGCTAAAGATGCTGCTGGCTTACTATGGGCCGAACACTGCTGAGAAGTACATACAGCACACAAGGAAAATAGTGGCCAAGTACCTGCAGTGCACAGCAGAACTGGCAAGTGTACAGTCCAAGGGGAGAAGCGTATCATTCTTCCTCCCCAGCAGCAGTGTGGGGGCCAGGAAGAAGAGACAGTCGGTCTCTCTTACACAAAACCGGTCGGGTTACCAGGTGGTCCACAACACCATCTAAATCAGTTATTTGCTTCCAGACATCACTTGAAATATGGGCTTCAGTATATAGGAAAGACGTATAAAGAATTTAAAAGGCGATCTTGCAACACATTTGTGCTGTCACAAACCCTAACATTTTTACACCATTTTCACATCGTAACAGAATTTTAATGAAGGCAATCCTACATGCTTGTCCTTTCAAGTGACTGAAAAACTGAAATTAATTAAGCAATTTTAACGAAACTTTTTTAAAAGGATTTATACATTTAAAACACTGTCCACTTGAGGTTTGAATGATGAGTTCAGTTTCACCTCTTTCATACACAATTAATTAGTAAGTAACTTTCTTCACTTTGGTCAATGGCCTCTTGTCTAAGTATGTATTAATAGTCATCCACCTGGATTATTGCATTTATTTCCTATTCCCATTCAATTCACGGTCAAAAGCCCTGGTGGATATTCCTGTAGTCAGTATGCCAATTGCACGCTCCCTCAAAACTTGCGACATCTGTGGCATTGTGCTGTGTGATAAAACTGCACATTTTAGACTGGCATTTTATTGTGGCCAGCGTAAGGCACACCTGTGCAATAATCAGGGGCGTACCTAGAGCATTTGGCACCCGGGGCAGGTCCTGTGCTTGGCACCCCCTTGCCCCCAAGCCCCGCCCCCAGCGCCAGTTTGGCTCCGCCTCCGATTTTGCTTAGCTCCGCCCCACTTTTCCTCCGTGCGGACAGTTTATCAGCTGTTTGCTTGTGTGAGCTGTACTGGCCGCACGGCACCCTAACTACCATGGGGCACTGTGCGGCCACAGCTCACACAGCCCCCTCCAGCCAGGGCCAGTGCAAGGATTTTTGCCGCCCTAGGCAAAGTAAAGTTTGCCGCCCCCCCATGTGACATCACAATGCCCCACCCATATGATTTGCCATGTTATCTAACGCCAGTGCTGCAGTGCCGCCGTGTTTACATTAAAAGGCCTGCAGGGACAGGCTATAAACATCAGAACTACTACATTAAGCTGCAGTGGTTCTGGGGACTATAGTGTTTCTTTAATGCGAGGTAAATTAGAGATTAGTGCCACGAATAATATACTAGATTGCCTACTTACAACCAGATGAGGATGATGATGGGCTCTAGCTGCAGTCTGGCTCCACTGGTCTGGTGTAGAACAGGCTCTCTGGAGGCGGTTTGTAACTGTGGTCACAAAAATCAATGTTCTGGGAGAACGGGAAGCAGCTCCATTTTTTGGGGGCCCTTTACACAGCTCAAGGTCTGGGTCCCAGGGTCCACCTTCATGTTCCACCAATGAGTTTGTTCACAGGGGGTGGAGTGTGTAGGGGATGTCCTGATATGTGTGTAAGGAATGCATTGTGTGAATCTGTGTTTGTATGTGTAAGGGCTGCAAGGTGTGTTTCTGTGTATGTACGAGATGCATTGAGTGTGTGTAAGGGGTGCCTTGAGTGTGTGTAATGAATGCATTGTGTGTAACGGTTGCATTGCTTGTGTATGTGTGTCTGTGTGTGTAATGCAGTGTGTGTAATGCATTGTGTGTTTTTCTGTGTGATGAATGTCAGTCATTCCCCCCTCCAATTTCCTTCTCTCTCCCCCCTCCCAATTTCTTTCTTTATCCCCCTCTCCCAATCTTTCTTTATCCCCCCTCCAATTTCCTTCCCCTCCCAATTTCCTTCTTTATCCCCCCTCTCCAATTTCCTTCTCCCCTCCCAATCTCTCCTTATCCCCATCTCTCCTTATTCCACCCCCCATCTCTCCTTATTCCCCCATCTCTCCTTATTACCCCCAATCTCTCCTTATCCCCCCCAATCTCTCCTTATTCCACCCCCATCTCTCCTTATTCCACACCCCCATCTCTCCTTATTACCCCATCTCTCCTTATTCCACCCCATCTCTCCTTATTCCCCATCTCTCCTTCCCCCCCCAATCTCTCCTTATCCTCCCCAATCTCTCTTATTCCCCCTCATCTCTTCTTATTCCACCCCATCTCTCCTTATTACCCCCATCTCTCCTTATTCCACACCCCCCATCTCTCCTTATTACCCCCATCTCTCCCTTATTCCACCCCATCTCTCCTTATTCAATCCGGCTCGCTTCCCTCCTGTCAGCCCCTCTCCCCATGCTGCGCCCAGGCGGGCGGCTGCAGCCGCCGAGCTCTCTGCAGGCGCTCGGGCGGATGCAGCAGAAGGGGGGCCGGCGCCCCCTCCCAAGGCACCCCCACCCTGCTGGCACCTGGGGCGGACCGCCCCCCCCCTTAGTACGCCACTGGCAATAATCATGCTGTTTAATCAGCATCTTGATATGCCACACCTGTGAGGTGGATGGATTACCTCAGCAAAGGTGAAGTGCTCACTAACACAGATTTAGACAGATTTGTAAACAATATTTGAGAGAAATAGGCCTTTTGTGTACATAGAAAAAGTCTTAGATCTTTGAGTTCAGCTCATGAAAAATGGGGGCAAAAACAAAACTGTTGCATTTATAATTTTTTTCGGTGTATTTATGATTTATTATATTTAATTTACCTTTTTTCATCCTTTGGTATTTTATTTACACTTTTTTTTTGTTTTTCTCAAACCTGTTGTGCTTTCCATAACCACTTGGGCCATTTAGGCTCACATGTTTGCAGTGATTGGCTTACGGTGTTTCTAGTCACTGGTGCTGTGCCGTGGATTGCCTTATTAGTTTAACCAATCAGGTGAGAGAGTGCCAGATTTAAGAATCAGGAACTTTAGATTCTGTTACCCTCTGAAGAGCCATGATGAAAATGTACTGACAAAACATGCGCGTCATGGTGGCTAAACGTCCATATTCTGTCTCTACTTGCAACTTTGCCGATAAGTGACATTAATGTTGATGGCTGATATACACTATGGTTGTTTTGTTTATTTGAACATTTTTATTTTCTTTAAGATATTACATATTTACTTATCTAATCCTCTTGTACGTTTTGTATTTGTATTGCATACAGCCTTAGAGATACCTTAGTGTGGCGAAACGAACCTCGCCACTGGGCATTGGAGAAGCCTGGTTGCTCGTCTGCTCCCTTTAGACTATGAACCCATGTTAAAACGCTTGATTTTCCCCTGCAGAAAGGCTTGTTCGAGCCTTTCTGCCTGGGCATTCGGTAGATTGGATCTACCGAACAAACTACCGAACGATCAACCACCTGGGAACTAGAGTGTGTCATCAATTGACCTCCCAGAAGCTGCGGTTAACCGCTGCTTAATTGGTGAACGCTGGGAGGTCGCTGTTCGTGTAGCTCACACGTGGTGGCGGCCATTTTAAAGTCCCGAACGGCCAGCGGTGTTCAGCGCCCAAACTATGGAACTGGAAACGGACACTTATTTGCGCGAACACCGCTGAGCCGTCAGCCTCCTTGCTTCTGCATTCGTTCATTTCACCGAATGCCTGTTCATTCGGTAGTTTAACCGTATGACCAGCATTACCCCAGATAGCCATGCCATGGAGCCTATTCGTGTAACGAAAGACTATGGGAAAGACTTTGGCTCCATGGCGATTGAACTGTATGTATGTGATCTGAGCGCCATTCGGTAATAATGTGCGCTCAGATCTAAGCTATCTGGGGATAGGTTGAACATGCATTTTTCATTCAGTACTTTTATATTATGTATTTTTATGTATTTTACTGTCTTTTTACTGCCACATGCTTAATGGAGTTTTGCCTCTGTCCTTGGAGATAACTGGATTACTTCCCAATTATCTCCCGGATAGAGAGGAGGGATTGTGATGTCATTGTGGGAGTGTTTGACTGTGTATGTATCTGATTGGCTACTGTATCCATTTGGTCACAGTCTTCCATCTGGTCCCCTAGGGGAGTGTCCACCAGGTGGAAGACCTGTATAAATACCGGGCAGGTAGCCCTCATTAAACCAGACCACTGCTTGACCCTCAACACAGAGCCTTGTCTTGTTCTTGGGGGGATTTACTGTATGCTGCTTCAGACCGATTGCCAGGAGTGTAAACTGTTTGTATGGTTTTTCCTGTTCACCTGTTTGCAGTATTCGTATGGTTCCAGTTCGGGAGTTTGGTGTTGTAACGGACCGTTTTGCACACAAGGGGTAAAAACCGTTTAGGCGATCGTCCCCCTTTCCAGAGATGCAGGCACAGCTATTGTAACACACCAAACTCACGAACCGCCAATAAGTGAATGCTCCAAACTCCCGAACGGCATCCAATATAGCACTCCAAACACACGAACTGGAACCATACGAATCACTGCTAGCAGACGAATAGGAAAAGCATCCAAGCGGCTTACACTCCTAGCAATCAGTCTCTATCCGCATTCAGTAAATCCCCCCAAAGACGAGACAAGGCTCCGTGTTGAGGGTCAAGCAGTGGTCAGTTTAATGAGGGCTACCTGCCCAGTATTTATGCAGGTCTCCCACCTGGTGGACACTCCCCTAGGGGACCAAATGGGAGACTGTGACAGGGGACAGACAATCAACAAAATAGGACACACAGTCACATTGTATTCCCACAATGCATCCTGGCTTCCTCCCCTCTGCCTTGGAGATAATTGAGAAGTAATTCAATTATCTCCCAAGACAAAGGCAAATCGCCATTATGCACGTGGGGATACTAAAACACGAATTACTGTTAAAATACACTATGTGAGACACATTACAATAAACTTATACATTTAACATGTCCCCAGATAGCTCAGGTCTGAGCGCACATTATTAAGCGAATGGCGCTCAGACCACACGAATACAGTTTAATCGCCATGGAGCTAAAGTCTTTACACAGTCAGTTTCATGCGAATGGGCTCCATGGGATTCCTATCTGGGGTATAACACATTCCAGTAAAACTACTGAACGCCGGGCCGTTCGTGCACTTTCACAGACCAAGAAGGGAGGTTGGCGGCTTCAGCGGTGTTCGCGCAAAACTGTGTCCGATTTCAGTTCCATTAATTAAGCGTTGAACACCGCTGTGCATTCGCATGTTTAAAATGGCCATGACCTTGTGTTCGGGATACAAATGGCGGCCACCCAGCATTCGTCAATTAAGCTGCGGTTAACCGCAGCTTCAGGGAGGTTAATTGTCGGCACACTCCAGCTCCCAGGTGGTCCAGTCATTCGTGCGGTTGTTCGGTAGATTGAAACATGGGGGCCATAGTCCAAAGGCAGCAGGTGAGCAACCAGGCTTCTCCAATGCAATGTGGCAAGATTGCTCTCGTCACAGGTGTTCTGCAGCTGCCTGTATATCTGGAAGGGAATATCCTCTAAACGGCTTTAACCCCTATAGGATATGTACCCTCGAAGGCACAGTGCCTAGGACTTCAGTTTAGCACCGTTTGATAGATAGGTGCCTCTCGAAGGCACATGATTTTGAGGCTCTGATAGTTGCCCTTGAAGGCACAGTGCTCAGAACATCAATTATAGTTATTAGATGAATAGCTATCTAACTTCACTATCTTTGATATTACTTCAAAGCTGCTTTTATCCACTTGTCTTTTGCAATTTTATTTTATTCAGTTCTGATTCATTACTTTTAGTACTAAATAATTTTCTATTTCCTTTGCTATTATCATACTACTGTGGCGAAACCAACCTCGCCACTGGGCATTGGAGAAGCCTGTTTGCCAGCCTCCTGCCTGCTGACTATGGCCCCTGGGAGATTTGGCCCTTTAAATACAGTATTTGGGCATATTGTATTTTATTATGCTGCTGCTGGCCCTTTAAGAACCATCTGGGGACATACAGTGGAGTTACTGGGTGGCCACCATTTCATGTATCAGAGGCACATGGTGAGAACAATGGATGAAGCACATGGTGAGAACAATGGATGGCGGCCATTTTAACTCACAGACACTGTTTGGACTTTTCTACACGGTGCCATCTCGACAGTATTTGGTGCACGAAGACATCGTTCAGTAGTTTTAAACTATACAACAGGGAACACATTATACAGTAATTATTTTGCATATAGCCTGTATATGTTCTGCGGAATCTGCATTAAACTGCATCTTCCAAACTACTGAACGGATCTGGGTGAATTTTGGATATGTGGTTCACCCAGATCCCCCGGTTCCGATGATATACTTTTCCTGTCCAGCTGCTTACAGCATTCATATGCTTGAGAGCATTCGTATGTTTCTCCGGTTCGGTGGTTGTGGTGTCTGCTGGAGTGCTTGGAGTCCTCAGGAAGCGCTAGGAGCATCCTTCAACGGAGGTACCCAGTCGGGGTGCCAGGTGATCCGTTACAACTACTAATGTAAATTTTTAAACGATTTTTAAACTCGATGACAGCTATGTGCCTTTGGCAAAATTAACAGTCATTCTGTTCTAGAATCCTAGAACGGTTTGACTGCTAAGATGGTGAGTCCAGGGGGTGGGGCATTCCTGGTACCATAATCACTACAGTGCACTATAGTTGTTATGGAGCATTAAGTGTTCCTTTAGGGCAGGTTCTTTAACCTGTCACAAATATGATTGTACTTCTTGCTCTCCTTCTCTTTCATATCATCTTACTTGTTCCCCCTTTATCCTGGTCTAATTTATTTCTATTCTCTCTTCATCTATCTCTTTCTTTCTCTGCATTCTATGTCTGGCACGCTCATCCTCTCTCCTTCAATTTATATCCTTTCCATTTCTCTCAAACTTGTCTGCAGTTCCAAATGGCCTTTTAAAAATTGAGGAGGTATCATCAGGACTTTGGACCCTGAAAGCGAAAAACAATGTGATGTGCAGCTACATTATATATGTTATTTTACACACGCCTACAACTGTTCTGCTTTTATCAGAGTTGTTAATGAAGATTGACTTATTTTGCTTAGTGAAAAAGCTTTATTGCCTAGTTGAAGGATCGGTGGGTGAGGTTCTGCAACTGGAATATCAAGCTGCTCCTTTGATGTCCCTTCATACAAAGGCTGTGTTTGGGTTAAGGACCACCCAACTTTGGGCAGTAAACAGAAGACAAGTTAGGGCTGACTGCTTTACATTTTTAAAACAAGATGGCTCCGACCTACAAATCAACTCAGTTTTCCAAAACCACAACTATGCACTACGAGACTGGCCTCACTTAATACACTGGACAGTGTCCTACCTGAGTTTTGGGCTAAGATATGAATATACATGCCAAACTAAACAAATTTTGAAAAACAAACAAAATAAATGTTTTAATTAAACAGCTTTATTTAAATAAAGATAATCAATAACATAGATTAGGGTAACAGTGACCTTGTGTGTTTTTGACCTTTTGTATCACTTTCATCTTTCTTTCTATGTGCCTTTTGAAGTCCTCTTTTCAGTTTGTAACATTTCTTTGCATCTTTTGTTGTCACGAGTCCAATTTGTGTTTCCCCTCACTCAGTGCTTCTTATCTTGTATCTTCTTGGCTGTGTTATACCTAACCTTCTCACTCCTGCGGTTTTGTGCCCAATGTGTTACTCATTTTCATTATTCCTGTCCAAACTTCCTTACCTCTATTCCAGTTGGTGGAACGACAACAATCCAACGCCAATTGTGCACACAGGAGTGTAGCAACAAAAAAAGGAGATCAGATTTTGTGTCCTATATTAGCTTTAGAAATGGACACATATATTTGTACAATCATAGATACTTACATTTAGAAACAAATATAGATAAATAACTACATTTACACTCACACATACACACAACATCCATACATTATGCCCAAACACAGAAACCTATACGCACACATAGAAAGACACACACTATACCCACACATAGAAAGACACACACTATACGCCCACATTGAAAGACACACACTATACCCACACATAAAAAGACGCACACTACACGCACGCATAGAAAGACACACATTTATATCCACACAGTTACAAATACAAAAAAGGCTACAGACATTTGTTGGGGAAGTCATCGATTAATTCAGCCCATGCTACTGGCCAGACATAAATCATCCTGTCTTCTCGGGGAAGCATTTGCCCTGGTGCTCCCCCCTTCGACCCACCACTGACACAGATTTAAATCTACTGCCTATGCTGAAATCGCATTCAAATCAGATTTGGTTTTTATCCACCGGCATTTCCATTGTCCTCAGCTAGCTATGGGTGTTGTAGTTCATAACACCTAGTGCTACATATATCCCATATCCCTGCTTCTCAGTAGAGTACAGGTTCTTTTACTTTACGCTGCCTGAAAGCATAATTAATGTTAACTTTATATTTGTTATAATCTATATCATTTGTGGGACTGAGAAGTGCTTACCACCACGTCTCCCGAGCTGTGAGAAATACATTGTCCCATCTCAATTGAAGTATTATGCACGACCCATTTCCCAACTAATAATGCAGTCTCTGTGTTAATTGATTCAGCTCAGTTTCTCCAGATGTAATGCCAGAGCTGCCTCAGTTGTGCACCCACAATAGTCCACAGTATTTGATTCTTATTGATATTTCTTGAATTAGGAGGAATGTGTTCCTGGCAGCAGGAAACACAATCTCTCCATGTACACAATGCCAAAAGTTCATTTCTTCTCCTTCAAGGCAAATAAAGCTCTACTGTTTTGAAGCGTTATAGGTTTGGCTTAAGCTATGTGACTATAGATGAAATTTAAATGACTCTGGCCGTGCAGAAGTGTTGGTTCACTGCAGGAGACGGCTCTCTGCTATTTATTTCCCCTCTTCCTTAATACATTAATAAAACACAGCTAATCATCCATTAAAACAATTCCATGAGCACGAAAATCAAACATATTTATGCTGACAAATTATTATCAACATATTTTTTCATTGTATCCCTTTTTATTGGGTTTTTCTTTTTGCAATTGGAATTTTTATTCGCTTTTCAAAAAGTTTTTAAGAGAGGGGTACAGAAAAAAAAGAAAAGAAGGGGGGTTACAATCATTCAGGTTACATATCACATGGCAAACTTTCACCTTATTGAGTACCTCAAATATCATATGGTTCAGTAGTCTTATATGGGTTTATTGGGTTTTTCAACAAGCATTACAGATATCCATTAGGTCCGACAGTAGTTGTTTCGCATCATCAATGTGTTATGTCAACATTGTATCTTAGATAGGGTACATCGAGTGGGGTAGGTGGCACCACTGCTTCAGCATTACATACATTATCGTGCGACATTTGTGTGCAGATACATTAATGACATTGTTCATTTACACGATATACCAAGCCCCCCTCCCCAATGGTCATCCATCATCACTATGGCAATCCTACCGGTTCCAGGTCTATGTGCTAATATATGTGTGTAGTTCGAGGCCTTGGATAACATCTTATCACTATTCTTAGAATAACTTTAAAAGAAATAGAAACCTAACTTAAAATAAATGTAACTTCAGGACAATTGTTGACAATGCTCGAATTAAGCAAGCGGTTTGGTGTTGTACGCTCTTGTTACTTCTCCTTGATCCCCTGTAACCTTCCCTCCTGTGTTCGAGAGACGTTTGTGACCGGTCTCCCAGTACGTCCCCCCACAAACCTTGTCCACCGTGCCACCGCCGCAGCCAAACCTCGTACCTCTTGTGGCTTACATTGGAGAGTCATTCATTCACCCCATCCCCACTCCCCCTGCCCCCAGACATTTCCCAGACTAAGTCCTATTTTGCCCATGTTTGTTCGTATGCCCGGTTCATGCTATTCAGTCTGTGGGACATTTCTTCGTACACTCTGGTCTTATTGAGTTTTCCTAGTACCATATTCAGTGTTGGGGCCTGCATATTTTTCCATAGGGATGCTATACTGTTCTTTGCTGCTATCAGTACATGAATAATTTCTGATCTATCCGCTTTTTTGTACAGCTTAGCGAATATGTGTGAGATGTAGGGTGCAATGTGAAGCAGCATATCCTGCCCTGTCATGGTGAGTATCACCTCTCTGATTTGTGTCCAGAAATGTGTTTGCAAGACCAGAACATATGGCTAATCGAACCCTTCCTGTCCCGCATTTCCAACACCTACGGGCCGAATTGGCATAAATACGTGAGCGCCTCTGGGGGGTCATGTGCCACCTCATCCATACCTTATATGTCGCCTCTAGGTGGTCTATGCCTCTAGTAGCTGCTTTCGTTTTTAGTAGTGCCTTTTTCCACTGATAAGTAGTAAATTCCTGATGGATCTCCATTTCCCAATTAATCATATACGAGAACTTCAAGGGCCTCTGGGCATCTTGAAGGGCTCTGTAGTAGGCTTACATAGTCGTTCTAAGTTACCCATCACGGACGGGTTTGGTTTTGGGCCTGTAAACTTCCGTTCCATATGTTTAATTCTCAGGTATGTGAAAAGTTCCCTGTTGTAGAGCGTGTAGTTCAATTATTTTGCAGACTGGGGAATGGTTCTAGCCCGGAGTCTTCAAACAATTGGGCAATTCTCTGTATACCTGCAGAGATCCATGGTTGGTGCTGCAAGTCCCTAGTGTGGTATTGCAGACACTGTAGTGGGGAAAACCACAGTGGGTTGTTCGGAGCCAAGCCCACTTCTTCCACACCTGAAGGGGAAGTGCCGTGGCGGATAAAGGCTGTATCTGGGTGGGTTGCAGTTGGGCCGGTAGCCACAGCAGGGTCAAAATAGAATGTGGGGCTATCAACAAGTTTTCTAGTTTGTGCCAAAGGGGATATTCTGTTAGGTCATTGAGGCCTCCTATTTATGCTAATATAGTGTCCAAGTAATATTTGTAAATGTCTGGTAACCCCAAGCCTCCTTCATGCAGTCAGAATTGTAGTGTGAGAGCTGACATGCAAGGTGGTCTATGTATCCACACGTGGGCGTTTAAAACCTATTGTAAGTTCGTAAGTATAATGTTAGGTACTTCCACTGGGAGAGTGCGGAATAGGAACTGTATCTGAGGGAGTACCATCATTTTTAATGAGCTGATTCTACCAAACCATGAAATCATTTTAGTTTCCCAGGATTGTGTTGTGTGTTGTAGTTTGGTAAGCAGTTTGGTGTTGTTCAGCTGTATCAACTTTTGTTGTGTGGTTGCAAGTTGTATGCCTAAGTATGTTAAAAAATAATCTCTCCAATCGAGAGTGTACCTTTAGAGTGTTTTTAGTTGTTTTTCTCATGTTTATGCAGCGCACCTGCATCTTGTTGATGTTATTTTTATAGTAGGATACTGAACCATATGTTTCTAGTAAGTGCATTAAATGGGGGAGTGATTCTGTAGGATTTGTTAGCAATAGGAGAATATCATCAGCGAATAGTGCTATATTTTGTTCCCCTACCACTGTGTCAAGTCCCTTGATCTTATCTAAAATTTGTATGTGATTCACCAGAGGTTCACATGCTATTAGAAAAATTAATGGCGACAAGGGGCATCCTTGGCGGGTACCATTTGTTAAGATAAACTTTTTAGATAAAAACACGGTATTATGGATTTTGGTGGATTGTGTCGTGTATAGTGCTCTTAAGAAGTTAGCCGGGAAACCACATTTTTAAGGGCCTCTGTCATGTACCCCCAATGTAGACGGTCAAAGGATTTTTTGGGATCTAATGCCAGCAAAAGCCCTGACCCTTTTTTCTCTTTTCATTATTTCAACCAGATCCAGAAATCTTTGTGTATTATCTCCTGCCAGTCACCCTGGTACAAATCCTGCCTGCTCTCGGAAAACCAATTCGGGTAACAATGGCTTTATGTGGTTGGCGATGGTTTTGGCAAATAGTTTTGTGTCTGTATTGAGCAGAGAAATTGGGAGAAAATATTCGCATTTATTGGGAGATTCTCCTGGTTTGGGTAGGGTTATAATATTTGCCTCCAGCATTTCAGGGGGCATGACTGTTTTTATGATGTCACTGAAGATTTCTCTAAGGTGAGGAGTCAGTATGTCTGCGAATGTATAGTAGTACATATTGGTAAAGCCATCCGCCCCCGGCACTTTGTGCTTTGGTAGCCACAATAATGCCCTGTGGACCTCATCTTGAGTAAAGGGGGCATCCAATTCTGCCTCCTCCACCTGTGATATGTGTGGTATTTTAACCCTATCTAGGAACTTTAGTATAACAGTACTAGTGGGTTGAGGAACCGTGCTGTCCCCAGTGAGGTTGTATAGTCATTCATAATATTCTGCAAATGCATCCAGTATACTGCTTTGTTTTTTTTAGTTTCACCCCCTGTGGATTAACAATTGAGGGGATTTTGGCCTGGGCATATTTTTGTTTTAGTTTGGATGCCAGCAGTTTAACTGCTTTATTTCCCTGTAGGTACTGATACTGTTTAAGTTTTAGCATGCAATGTTCTGTCGTGCGTAATTGTATGCGGTGGAGTTCGCTACATACCCTGGCTAATTGTTTGCCTAGTTTCTTTGGTGGGTTAACCTTGTTCTGAGCTTATATCTCCACTAAGCTTTGAGTCAGTCTACCCAGTTCAGACTCCTGTTTTTTCTTTTTGTTAGCTAACATTTGTATTAGTAGCCCCCTCATGACAGCATTGTGAGCTACCAATTTTGTGGCCATTGGGGAAGTGTGGTTCGAACTGTCTATGAAATAATTTGTCAGGTCGTTGCCTAGTTTGTGTGAGTCTGGCTTATTGAGTGTAAGAGAGTCGTTCATGCGCTGCACTTCTCTGCCCCTCGCCGCGTATAAGGTATGTATAAGAGTTGTTACTGGGGCATGGTCAGACCAGGTAATCGGGTCAATGGCCACCTCCTTTAGGTTATGTAGGTTAGTTCTGTCCGTTAGGCAGAGGTCAATCCTAAAGTACGATGTATGCACATGTGAAAAATGTGTAGTCTTTGCTCGTAGGCTATAAAGGGAGGCATGTGTCAAATAGGTCATATTTAGAAAGTTATGAGCTGAATTGTGTACATAAGCATCGTTTTCTCGCCTGTGTCGGCATTCCCATGTTAGTATCTAATGAGGGGTCTAATAACAAATGTAAAGTTGCCCTTTTTTCTTCTTAAGGATCTGGTAGAGCATTTTTGTTATAAAATCTATTTGATTAGAGTTCAGGACATATAAATTTGCAATAGTGATAGGAATTTCATTCAAGGATCCTACTAAAATAAGGGTTCTCCCCTCCTTTTCTGAGTATTCTGTGTCACCCTGGAAATCCCAATCTTTGTGGAAGAGTATACTGACTCCCCTAGTTGTATTGGGCGCTTGTACATGATATGCTTGTGGGTAATTCCTAGAGGTTAGAGTCGTTGTGTTGCGGTTTGAGAGATGCATTTCCTGTAGGCACGCAATGGCTACATTCTTGGTCTTAAGGTGGTTTAGCGTTACCCTTTGTTTGTGTGGGGTGTTTAGGCCATTAACGTTAAAGGTGAGGATAGAGAAGGCACTCATTTGTGTATATATATATGGTGGACCTGCAGTCTTCCCCATAGCTAGGGAAGTTGATGTGAACCATTCTCCCACCTCTGTCCCTCCCTGTCCTATCTGTGGTTTCTAGTGTCTTTTCGGATTTTATTGCATTGCCTCGAGCATTCTAACTGTTAAACCACTGCGGTCTAGCCCAATTAGTAGGGGGGGGGGGGGTTTGGACTGGACCTGAACCAATCCATCTTCCAGCTTGGCCTTAGCCTCGTTTGTAAGACTAACCCGAGGATATCGGGTTTTGTCCCTACCTCATGTGGGAGTCATGATTGTACTACTGTATAATCGGTCATGGAAGGACCCCCTGAGGATAGTTATCAACTGCCTTCCTGGGTGCTCTTGCATCCTGTACATTGTCTACCCCTCTCTCACTTAAGAGAGCTGTACAGCTTGTAGTTTCCAGGCGCAGGTGTCAGGGCCAGGTCACGTGAGGCACTCCCAGGTCACATTTTTTAACCGGGGGGGGATACATTATGGTATATAAATCTAGTACCTAAATGTGGCATCCTGCTTTGGTCCCCCATGCTGTTAACCTAACAGGGTAGCGTGGGTGGCCCCAGAACCCAAGCCAAGTAACCTTTTACGACTACAAAAGTATACATCTATCAACTTAAAGAATGGTGGGGTTACACATTAGAGTGTTACAATGTACTTATCAGTAACCATCTTGTTGGTAATCCATGGTGTTGTAGTACCCATAGGAATGTCCATGCTAGCTGTTCGTCCCTGAGTGTGTGGGAATGTCCTCAAGGGATTTGAGTCATCGACTCTTAGTGAAACATCCCATTAGGTTCTCTGTTGTACTTTATTCCAATCCAGTTGCACCCTGCATGGCAAGGCATTCTGGGGAGCTGGTACATCACCTTTTAGGAAGACCCAGTGCTTCATCTGTTTAATTCCATCTTCTGGACTGTTTACCACTGTAAGAGTGCCGTTCTTCCGTATTAGTAGCTTCGGGGGGAACCCCTATGTGTATTGGATGTTATTTTGGAGGATTTTAGTGGATTTTAGTGTTTTTAGTGTTGATAAACCCTCTCCTCTTGCTGATGGTGATAGCTGATAAATCCACATATAACATTATGTTTCTCAGGTGTGCCAGCATATCTGGCTGCTGCCTGTGTTCCTGTAGCAGGACTTCCTTGCTATGGTAGTAGTGTAGTCTCACCTCAATGTCCCTTGGCACTTCTGCAGCTACGTTGCGCGGTTTTGGTACCCTATGTGCTCTGTTCAGCATTAATTCTGGGTCTGAGGCTGTGGGGAGCAGGTGTTTAAAGTAGGCCTCCAAGAACTTTGTAATTTTTGCTGGTGTTATTGACTCTGGCACCCCTCTTACTCTGAGGTTGTTCCTCCTTGAGCGGTCCTCCAGTTTGTCCGCCAGTTTGCTTTTCATGCTTTTATTGTCTTCCTCTAGCTTCATTGTTTTTTTCGGCAATATCGGCAATATCGGCAATATCGGCAATATCATTATGTGCTGCACATATATCATCTGTTTTGCTTTCCGGCACTTATGTCCGTGTTCCCAGGTCTCTAATTTCTTTGTGGAGATCTTCCGCTATTTCTTTGTAGTCTTCCTTCAGTGAGGAGCGAAGGTGCTGTCTGCCAGTGTGCTCACTGAATACACTATGTAACCATGTAAAAGTGGGGCACTTCCCATGACAAGCAGTGGAACTAGCAGGTACATTCCATTAGCGGTTAGTCAACTTTGTAACAATTTTCTGATCACTTCACTTTCATAAATCTCTACCATACCTACAACAGGTGGACAATCTGTTACTTGTAACACTTTTTGGGGTCCAGAGGTTCCTTAGAATGCAGATACAATTATGAAAAGATAAGATGTGTGTGTGAACCTAAATCTCTTCTTTTATTGAACTGTGAAAATCCACTTCCATTGCCATTTGTTTATTATTAATCTTTTGATCCCTGCATACTGATGTCGAGTTCATGTCAGTAACGACAATGACAAGAGTTAAACCCAGGTTTAAAACAGATGTTTTCTAACTTCGACAGCCATCATAAAACATTTATACACACGTCTATATAAATAAGATAGGGCAAAAATTATCAATACATTAAATATAGTTTGATATTGTTTGCAGCAACCCGCTTCAGATCTTGGTAATAAGATTCAAACAATGACAAAAAAAGTGCTGGAGCGCAAGATTTTAAAGAACAAGCCTTAGTGATACTATGTAGCAAAAGTGCTCTCTGGGTGTTTTTATGCAAAACAGTGAAATTATATTAACCCGCAAACTGGATGTCGGAGGGGGCGGATGGGTATGAGGCTGGAGGCCTCACCCCGCGCACCTTGCCTCCCTCAAGAATATTAGCCTCACATACCTGCAAGGGTCTGGTAGCCGATTTTTCCCGCCTCACCGGCCAACGCGAGCTACTTAAATGTGGCTGTCCAACCCGGTGTACACACCCTACCCACCTCACTCATACTCTTCTCATGTCCATTACCCAGTTGTATGTACAGACCTGTGAACTGCTACTGTTGGTTAAAGTTGCGAGACCTAGAGATTTTGTTCTGTCTCCCTCCGCGATGGTCCTTCTTTTCTTCTTGTGTATTATTAATGTTATATTACGTGTATACACACTAATACTTTTATAAAATAAAGATTGTCAAAAAAAAAAATATTAACCCACAATATAACACATGTGTATATACTTGCAATTCCGTATACACTGGTGGTATCTACAAAATGGAGACAAAAAGAAACGCAGAAAGCACTCCTAGTGCAATAAAGTTACAAAAATAAAACAAATATGTATAAAACCTCTGTAGGTATTGAACTCACAAGTTGAGAGTGGTAATAGCCACACTCAAAGCTATAACGCCCAGGGAGGATCAGTCCCTAGAGTACGTGGTATGTATGCCAGAATACATTTTTATTTTTTTTTAATAAAAAGTCAACAGCAAAAAAATACCCCCCAGCACACACACCATCAGACAAAATGCGTCCACTACACACACACACACACACCCCATCAAACAGACAAAATGCATCCACTACACAAACACACAAACTATATCCACCACACACACACACCATCAAACATACAAAATGCATCCACCACACACGCACACACACACACAAACTGCATCCACCACATAAACACACACAGAATCCACTACACACATCATCCACTACACACACACACAGCATCCGACATATAAACTCACAAACTGCATCCACCACACATCAAACAGACAAAATGCATCCACTACACAAACACACAAACTGCATCACCACATAAACACCCACAGCATCCACTACACACACACAGCATCCACTACACAAACACACACATCATCCACTACACACAAACAGCAACCACTACACAAACACACATACCTCATCCACTACACAAACACACACAGCATCCACTACAAAAACACACACATCATACATCATATAAACACACAAACTGCATTCACTACACAAACACACAGCATTCACTACACAAACAGACTCTGCATTCACTATACACACACTACATCCACTACACACACACACAATCTGCAGTCACTATGTACACACCAATCGCACTACACAAACACACTCTACATTTATTACATACTCTGCATTCACTATACACAGAAACACTACATCCACTACACAAACACACTGCACTCACTATGCACACACACTACTTACACTACACAAACACATACTCTGCATTCACTAAACATACGATACATCCACTATACACACACTATAACCACTACACAAACATACAATCTGCATCCATATAAACACTGCATCCACTTTACTCATGCACTTTGCATCTACTACACACATTGTACAGCCACTATACACACACACCAAATTTAGTATACACACACTTCATCCTTGTGGTAGACTCGGATGGGCCCTGTGGGTGGATCTGGGGGCGGGTCATGTGGGCGGACTCGGGGGCAGGCCGCCAGGGGCCCAGACCTTGGGCTGCGTCAGGGGCCCCAAAATTTCTGGCGGCAGCCCTGGGTATGGGGTCATGTCCGTGTCTTCATAGAATCTGGATAAATAGAGCAGATGGCAACAATATTATTAATAGCATGCAAGAACTCAAGAGTTATTCCAAGAACAACAAGCACCTTACATAGGAAGGAACTTTGTCTTGCTTGTTGTGTTTAATATAGGTTTTGCAAATATGAGAAAATTGCTAAAGCTACATGTCTCCCCTTTCTCTGTAATACTAACACTATTTGCATAAATACACGTTTATTCAATAAAGTGAGAATTCAAAATGAATTCAAAGTGAATTTTAACTTCAAGGTACTATAGCCAAACCTGAAAATAATTCTTGAGGTTAGCTATGGTTCCAGTTTGGCCACTTTAACCTTAAATTTAAAATTCCCTTTGGTTCCCACTTTATTGAATAACTCTGATAAAATAACTTGCATGGATCTTCCTTTGTAAGTTAGTAGGAGACACAGCTATTGAGTTGTATAGATTATGTATATTGCCCAAACTACAAGGGGGAAACCAGGATTTTCATCCAATCCCTGAGACTGTGGAAACCGTAGACTTGCAGGAAAAAATAACTAATTGTATTTTACCTTTTAATCATCATTTCAAACCTGTTTTGTCCCCAACACAGATGACATCTCACATCTCATTACGTGCAATGGCTAGATCACAAGCGATGTACAATTGTTCATCAATTGCTAAGTAGTTGCAGTTTCCATAAGCCTGTTATAGAACTGTTACATGGAAGACGTATTATCCATTGGTACCTATTGTGCCAAGCTGGCCTTTAATAATCACAATGTTTGAATAGTGCCAAGCTTGTGTAAGTGCTAAATATGTTAGCCCATCAACGTAGCTCCATGTTGGCTGGAAACTGAACTTGCCTTCTTCTGGTTGCAGAGCACATCTTGTCAGCAGTGCACTCAGTTTGACAAGCTTGGTTTTCTAATTGCCTTTTCTTGCGGTTTTTGGCTGTGGATTGCTTTCTAATTATTATGATCAAAACAGATCTGACTGACAGATGGGGAGACTGCATATATGCAGTGTACATATAAACTGGCTTGTGATTAATGTCAGCCTGGATTAGAGGCACATCAACATAGTCCTTTATCCTCAGGAATACCATTTATTTAACCCCTGCATAGCTGCTAATAAATGTCAATCTACTGATACAGTTCTAATTCTAGATGATCCCCAGGACAATAATGCTGTGTTTTGTGTCGTGTGAGCTAATGTGTGTTGAGGGGTTGGGTGGAGCAGTAATCCATAATTACCCCATGATAATAAAGCTCTACTTATTAAGAAGTGATATTACTTTATTAAAACATTAGTAGGGAGACTCCCTATACAGCTAATTTCATTTGACATTTGATTGCAATAAAAGACATAGCAAATCCTCCTAACAAATACGTTTCAGATTCAAGGCAGTGCAGGGGCATATGTGCCAATGTACAAGCACAAAGACTAGGCTGAAGATCTGTAAGTATAGGTTATTGAATTCATTATATATGGATGACCACATCCATATATAATGCATAAAATAATCCATACTATGCTAATTCCTCGGGACACATTTAAGTGGATACTGTAAGCACCATAACTACTAGGGAAAGTTGGTTCTCTGTCATTTAGGGAAATTACAATTGCATATTTGATATTTATTGACATCTACACTGCAGAGGAACTGTGTAAACTGTGTGACGTCAGCTTGTAGAGCTCCGTGGAGCTCTGTTTCCCATTGGGTTCACTTCCCCACTTCAGTACAGAAAGCAATAGGGAAAGACAGGCATGTCATCAAGAATGTCAAGCAATATAATGCTTTATTAAAGTCACATATAGATATTGCTTGGTTCATGTAAAGAACTTAATTATGTATAAATCCGCCATAAAAAAAATGTTCCTATTGGGCAATAGTCTGATCACATGTTCTCAGACTCAGGTTATATATATTTTTTTATGATGCACCAGGCCATTTGTGGCTTTAATTAAGGATTTTATTGCTTGTCATTTTTGATGTAATACCCCCCTCGCTGTTGGATACCATTTTTATCATATCAGTGAGAAAGGGCCATTTACCTTACATTAAGCTCAGGGAACACAATGCTGCCAAGTAGAGTTAGCAATACTTTAATGGGACCTGATGATAGCTTATCTTTTGGGGTCTGGGCTGAGGCTGATGGCAGTGAGCATGTTACTGCTCACTCCAGCCTCTCAATGCTGCATGTAGTGCTGCTGCCTCATCCTCTCTCCCATACTGCTACCTCCTCCTCCCTCCCATACTGCGGTCTTTTTAGCTGGGAGGAAGTGACCTTCCTTCCAGCCAGCATAAACTGCAGGGTGAGTATTCAGTAGGGGGTAAGGAGGGGCAGTTATTGAGTGAATATATCATATGTAATAGGCTGGAAATCAAACACATACATTTTCGGTACAGCTCAAGATTTCGTCATCGAATCAGACACAAGGTACCAGATTATGAATTCTGTCGAATCTAGCAATGAAGTTTTGTCAGTTTTGACTAGCTTGCATGACGTGCACAGTCGTTATTCGGCATGTGCTTAACCTTTTACTTAAATAACACTCGGACACCAATTTATTCTGTTGGAGTATAAAGTCCACAGCTTTATTAATTATTAAATATTTAAATTAACAATTTAGGGTCATTGTCAACAGTAATAACTTTGTTCCGCTCTATCCTGCACAATACCCCTGACAATGACCCTACCAAAGAACAATACTAAACATTATAAATAATACATAATGTATAACACACGCCTACCAAAGAGGCCCCACATCCATTTGTCTAACTGCAGGGGTGTACCCAGACACCCCTAGGTTCGTAGCCACCGACGGGCTCGAACCTACCAAACTCTTTAACTCCGGCCTACTCCAGCCTAGACCTTGGCCTAACAATTTCCTAACCCACCAAAATTCCTGTTTAACCAAGCCCTTTTTCCGCCACAGCGCATGGCTTGACACCCTTAAGATCATGTGCGACCCCCACCACACCTAAACAGGACTTGAGCTATACCTTCCTGGAAACCTAAGTTAAGAAGATCACAACCCACGTCAGACAGGTGCACTCCATGTGGTCTAAAATATCCTGGCAACCTCTCCTCCAATTCCCGGTGTCGTACCACTACCCCCCAGCCTGCAAATGAAAACAGCCATGGTCTTATTGACCTTAACCCGGCATCAGGCTACCTGCCTCCAACTCAAACGAGGCACCATCTCAGACCACACCACCGGCACGCCAGGGACCAGCCCCCGCAGCTGATCCGCATCCCTCTTCATTCGCCCAACCAGTTCACGTAGTTCAAGTCGTTACCCACGCCGTGAACCACTACCACATCCGGTAATGCCCCCTTTGCCCCCTTATAAAATAATTCCATACTTATGTGCTGTCAATCAAACCCCGATATCCAAACCAAGATAACGCCACCCACTCCATAGGAAAGCCCAACTGTGTTCTGTTCCTTCTAACTGCGGCCCTCTTCTGAGCCCAATAAATGTACAAATATCCAATTATCCATGCCGTCTGACCTAAAAGAGACAAAACAGTGATAAAGCAGCGCACTCCCCCAGGCCACTGTTCTCCAACTTCCTCCGATTCACACCAGCTTGTCCGGCCGCACGTATGAGCGGAACCGTAGTGATTCCCACCGTCCAATACGCTTGATCTGCATCCCCCCTAAACCCAAGCGTGCAGCTTCCGTGGCAGCCCCAATACGGAATGAATGCGTTCCAAACTGCATGGGCTCTAGGCCCATCTTCTGTAAACCCAACCGAAATACCCTCGTGAACTGAAAGCGCGACAGTGCTGTGCCGTCAGCGTGAATAAAGAAACATCCCTTGACCTCTGGCCGGAGCTCCATGAACCCGGCCCCAAAAGCCACTGGGCACAACCCAGACCCTGGTAATTCAAACAGCGTAACCGAACAACCCTTCCCAAAGATGTCGGTCTTCGAGTGAACCAGCCTTATCCGTACCCTGTCCGAACTCACCGCCACGTCTTCCAATCTCAACCCGCAAACCCCTGCTTTGTTGGCGCTAACCAATTCCTCCATCCGAAAAGCCCCGAAAAAGGCCCAAACGAACGCCACCGTAAACAATGCCACCTCGAATGTGGAAAAACATATTTCTGTTAACTTGTCCACCAGCCCTTGCAGTACCGTAAACGAAACCGGTCTCCTTGAGTCTCCTGCCTTCTTACCACTCCTAAAACCCCGAACCTCCTCCGGACAGGCTTGCCCCATTTCCCTCGCCTCCAGTGCCGCTTCCCGAAAACATTCCCGGAATGTGCCTAGCCCTAAACACGATATTAAAAGGTCATACACAACAGTACCAACTGCCTCAGTAACCGTACTACCGGCAGCGATGATGCTGACAAACCATTAATTGCCTGCACTACCGCCATATTATCCGAGTAGAACACCACTCTCTTGTTGGCTAGCTCCGGCCCCCACAAGGCCACTGCCACCACTACCGGAAAAAACTCTAAGAACGCCAGGTTCCTAATCAGCGGGCTCGCCTTCCAGGCTTCCGTCCACTCCTCCGTGCACCATTGTCCCGCCAGGAATGCCCCAAACCCGACGCTCTCTGATACATCTGTGAACAACCCCACATCCTCCGATGACCCCACTGGTTCCTGAAAAAACACCCTTCCATTAAAATCCTGCAGAAAACGCGCCCAGACCCTCAAGTCCACTTTAATCCCCATTGACACTCTGATATAATGCAATGGTTGCCTCACCCAGCTCGTCGCGTGTGCCAGTTGCCTGCAGAAGACCCTCCCCATGGGAATCACCCGGCATGAGAAATTAAGGCTCCCCACCAACGACTGAAGCAAGGTTACCTTTTTTGCCCTCCCGACCGTGTCCACCTGTTGCCGGAGGGCGTGCAGCTTATCCGAGGGCACCCTGCATTCTCCGAGCACCGAGTCGATTTCCAACCCTAAAAAGCTGAGGCACGTGGTGGGCCCCACCGTGATGTCCGCTGCCAGAGGCACCCCGAACTTATGTGCCACCCACTGAAAGACCTGCAATACTTGGCTGCAGCGCTCCGTTCCCGGCGGGCCGAAGCACAAGAAATCGTCAAGGTAGTGCACCACCGCACCTCCGGCCGACTCCTGCCGCACCACCCATTCCAGAAAGATACTAAACCTTTCAAAATAGGCACATGAGATAGCGCAACCCATAGGCAGACATAGGTCCACAAAGAATTCCCCCTCGAAATAACACCCCCAGAGGTGATGACAATCCGGTTGTAAAAGAAGCAGCCTAAACGCTGCTCCCACATCCACTTTTGCCATCAGCGCCCTGTGACATGCTCTCCGAATCAACTCGACAGCATTGTCGAATGATGTGTAGGATACAGAACACAGGGCCGCATCGATATCATTTACCGATGCCCCTTTTGAGTACGATAAATGATGTATCAGGCGGAATTTGCCCATTTCCTTCTTGGGGACCACCCCAAGTGGAGACACCCTCAACTCCACCAGTGGCGAGGAGGAAAACAGGCCCGCCCTTCTCCCCAATTGTACCTCTTTGCGTAACTTCTCCCGAACCAACCCTGGATGCTCCAGCACCGACTTAAGATTCCCGCACAACCTACCCGGACCCTTATCCTTGAATGGAATCACGAATCCCTCCGTGAACCCCTGCCATAAGAATCTAGCCACCTCACGTTTAGCGTATTGCTTTAGCCAAGGCAGCATCGCGCCTACCTTCACCGGCAACGCCCCCCGCTGCAGTTGCGGGGGCCGTTGTCCTGGTGGGTCCCCCTCCTGCGTTGGGCTTTCCCTTCTTAAAACATCTGGAGACTCCGTGATGAATCTGCATGATGCACCCCACTTGCACTGGCCCTCATTGAAGAGCCAGCAAAACCCTTTTTCTGTCCTGCTGATGCGTTCCTGCTCGGGCCCACGCCGGCCGCCCCGAGAAAGGGGGCACTTTTCTGCGCCATCATCAGCCTCATCCACAATGGCAGGTCCATCTGGTCCCACCGCATAGACGGATTTGCTGCCAGACGCTGACGAAACTGCTCGTCGTATCTCCACCATGCAAGTCCCCGTAGGTCCTGTAGGCATCCCCTATTCCCTCTATGTAACGGACCATTTCAGCACACAAGGGGCGATCGTCCCCTTCCAGAGACATAGGCACAGCTACTGCAGAACACCATCCGCCGAACAGGAAACCATATGAATGCCGTAAACAGCCGAATAGGAAAAACCATACGAATAGGTTTACACTCCTAGCAGTCGAACTGGAACAGCGTACAACAAATCCCCCCAGGAACGAGACAAAGCTCCGTGTTGAGGGTCAAGCAGTGAACAGACAGAGCTGTGGGTTTATTGTGCTTATGTACACATTCTTACACATTAGTACCACCCACAGGGTTTTGGAACACAACCAATAAACACATACAATACACTCAGACACTCCCACACAAATTCCTCCCCTCTGCTTGTGATTCAATTACCTTACACAATGGGTAATGTAATTTAGCACAAGCAGAGAAATACAATTTTTCCACATTATTCATAACTTGAAAAGTATGCATCACATACATTTTCAGAATCAGCATACTCCAAATACAAACATACGTCAAAATCATACAAATTGGTCCAGTGGTTCAAAAGATAGATCGTAGTCCTTTGTGACCACAGGAAGCATGACTTTTCTGCCCAAAACCAGTTCCACAGAGTCTTCTATCCTGGAGATAATTAGAAGTAATCCAATTATCTCCAAAGACAGAGGCAAAACTCCATTGAACACATGGCAGCAAAAAGACAGTAAAATACAATAAAATACACAAGGTTACATTTATGACATAAAATACAGACATGCAACATATGCCCAGATAGCTTAGGTCTAAGCGCACATTATTACTGAATGGCGCTCAGAGCACACACATACAGTTCAATTGCCATGGAGCCAAAGTCTTTCCCATAGTCTTTCATTATACGAATGGGCTCCATGGCATAGCTATCTGGGGTATCACTGCTCAAACAGGGCAAGCACCAAATGACCCGGCTTTCTTGTCTTTGCAGGGGAAAATCAAGCCTTTTAACATGGGGCCATAATCTCAAGGCAACAGGCGAGCAACCCGGCTTCTCCAATGCAATGTGGCGAGATTGGTCTCTTCACAGTCTAAATAACAAAAGACCTGTGAGCAGCGCTCCGGGCACTTTTCCCCGATCACGCTCGCTAAATATGCAAAAGGCCCTCAGCCAGTTCCCGAACGTCTTGGGTATCTTTCGATACCTCCGCCTCTTCTCTTCCTCCTCTTTCTTTGCATCCTTCTTGTCCTCTTCTTTTAAGTCTAAAAACTCTTCGAGGGGAAGAAGGGAAAATATTTCCACAAATTCCCCTTTTCCTATCCTATCCTTAACCTCCACCTTCAAGTGACACCCCAGCGGCCCCGCAAAGGAAACATGCACGTTCTGCCATGCTGCATTCGATATGTCCCCGCACCGGTCCACCTGCTCACCTGCGCTGTCCGCCTTTCCCGTGACTGTTTCCGAGGTACCCTCACTTACCCCACTCGTTGCCGCTGCTGTGGGTCTAACCCCCGTAACCAGACCGCCGTCCGCAGTCCACATCCTCCCGAATTGTGTAGCCAACCCCGTATCCCCCGACCATGACTCCAACAGCGATTTTAAACACCCTAGCAGATTCCCTGAGTGTGGTGCAGGTGTTGACTCACCGCCTGAGCCCCCGGCCGCGGAGGCGCCGTCCTTCTGACCGCTTCGACCGGCTCCAGAGTATCCAGGGGACACTGACTCCTGCCTGCCTGGCCATGTCTAGATCTTGTAGGCGTCACGCTCCGCGACCTGCAAGGAGAAGGTGACCTGGGTAGTCTGTTCGATTGCAATCTCACCCACCCTTCATTTCTGCGCTCTGACCTGTCATTCCCACTCACGCTCCTAGTCGCAGCCTGACTCTCCCAGCCGCTTCTGCTCCTTCTCTGCCCTGCATATCCCCTGTCAGACGACACTGACTCGCTGCGCTGGTACCACCTCCTACTGTCACAGCTCCGCGCTGGACTCCTATCCCTGCTCCTGCATCTCTCCGTGGATCCACTAATGCCTGTCCCTCTCACTGCACTGTGTAAATCTATCGTCCCTAATGCCGTGGCTCCTCCTATCCCGCTGATCCTGGGAGCGACCCCTGAAGGCCTCCTGCGTGCAGCCGACCCGTGAACCCTCATCCTCATGGCCTTGACCCTGCTTCCGCCCTGCATGTGCCATGCCTGTCTTCCAACTCTCCACCTCGCCTGGGTCCATTCCATCCCTCTGCTCCTGATTGATGGCACTCTGCTTCCTCACCCCTCCGCTGAGCCTGGACCCACTCCCACTCCTATGACTCCCATCCACTTCAGCGCCCTCAGCCCCTGTCCTAGCCCCTGCAAGGGCCGCCCTTTCTGTGTCCTGCCGTCCTGGTCCTCTACCACACTGTGTGGGACCGCTATCTCGCTGCTGTCTGCGCTCCTACCCCCCACCTGTCCCTCAGTGTTGCCCCCAACGGGTGACTCACCAGGACGAATTGCTGTGTGTCCTACTCCCCCTCCGGTCCTCCTTTTTAGCGCCACCATGCGGGATCCAGCAGCCTTCTGCGCTGTACTGCCCCCCGCCCCGGGTGGCAGGAGGCGCTCGGCGAGGGAGACCTCTTCCCCGCCCGCGATCTCGTCTGACCGGTGCCGCGTCACACAAGTGGTGCCGGTCGACCTCCAGCTTCCTCCTGCCTTCCAGACCTGCCAGCCACATCTCCTGCCCGCCCTGATGGGCTCCTCCGCCTCTGGTGCCGCTCCCGGGCTAAGCCACTGGGGTGGCCTCACTCTTCTCACCGGCCTCGGATCCGCTCAAATTAAAATGGACCCTAACTAAGATGGCTGTTATTTAACTTCCTTTACTCCACTCCCCATTCATTAACTTAAGCCAACCCCTTGACCTACAATTCACCTGCCAAATCTCTGGTCCTGTCAAGGCCCGCTCCCCCCCTGCATTGCTCCATGGGCTTCAGTCTTTCAGTTACATGGGCTGAAAAGGAACAAGTGTCCATCAAGTTCAGCCTTGCTCACATTCGTTTTTTGCTGTTGATCCAAAAGAAGGGAAAAAAACAGTTTGAAGCGCTTCCAATTTTGCAACAAACTAGAAAACAAAAAACTCTTTACCCCATAATGGCAGTCAAGTTTATCCTTAGATCAAGAAACTATTACCCTACAGTTGAAAAATTATATAATTGAATATTATGTTTTTGCAAGTATGCATCTAGTTGCTGTTTAAACATCTGCACAGACTCTGATAAAACCACTTCTTCAGTCAGAGAATTCCACGTCCTTATTGTTCTTACGGTAAAAACCTTTCCTTTGTCTTAGACTAAATCTTCTTTCTTCCAGGCTAAATGCAGGACCTTGTGTCCTGTGTATAGTCCTGTTTGTGAATAGATTTCCACACAATGGTTTGTATTGGCCTCGGATATATTTGTATAATGTTATCATATCCCCTTTCAGGTGACATTTTTCTAAACTAAAGAGGTTTAAATTTGTGAACCTTTCTTCATAGCCAAAATGTTCCATTCCTTTTTTTAATTTGTATCCCATTTTTGCACTTTTTCTAGTGCCATAATATCCTTCTTTAGAACAGATGCCTAAAATAGCACAATATATTCAAGATGTGGCCTTACCAGTTCAAGACGAACATACCCCAGTTTTGACCAGTATGGTTGCTGATTGGAATTCATACTATCACATGGATCCAGCGACTGGCGACTCCAAAAGAATGTATTTTAAAACAAAATTACATCTCTGGGGCTCATTAGACCAGGATCTTGTTGCCTCATGACTGACTTCCCAGTTTCTTCATTTGGAGACCAGACCCAGAAACGCTAGCAACAGATGCTTTCCTTCAACCTTGGCCTCCTTACATACATTATGCTTTCCCACCATTTTGACTCAGATCACATACTCTTTAAAATGTCTTCTTCTCTCTCTTTGCTGCTGAGAAAATAAAGAAAGAGTATGAGCATATTCACTTTACGTCATGATATTAGTAAAATCTTGTAATTGTGAATGTACTGGGCTAGAAGCAAGAAAGAGAGAGTGCTATCTACCCCTGCTACACAACCAGGATGAATTGGGTCTGAAGGGAGCACAAGGGAGCCTCTACCTGCCCCACAAAATAATTCAATATAAATAATTCTGCAACATAAGCCAAGTGACTTTTATTCCATCATCCTATTGGATCTGGCAATGGTTGAATCTGTGCAATCTTTGAAAAAAAATGGCAATTAAGGCCTCAATTTAATATTATTGGATTAGCTTTTCAAATGATTTAACATTTACGGATACACTTTTTGATTAAATTAACTTATGGGTTCAATGATTTGTATAAATATTAAAATATCAAAAAATATAAATCATATATAAAAAATATATGAAAAAATACAAACCTATTACACAATTATAGAATTATATTTGTCATAACATGAAATGATTTTAATGTATGATTTATGCAAAAATTTTAAGGGAAACTATAGTCACCAGAACAACTACAGCTTATTGTATTTGTTCTGCTGAGTATATTCAAGGCAGTGTTTACATTACAGCCTAGGGATACCTCCACTGGCCACTCCCAAGATGAGTACTAGAGATGCTTCCTGGGGCTCTGCATGGAGACACTGAACTTTCCTCATAGAGAGATTTAATCATCTGTATGAGGAAATGCTGATTGGCCAGGGCTGTGTTTGGCTTGTGCTGGCTCTTTCCATAATCAGCATCCTTAACAGTCTCAGACAATCCAATGATTTCTTATGGGAAAGCATTGTGATTGGCTCAGTTTACCACTTCTAATTATATCAGCCAAGGAGACAGATCGGGGCAGAGCCAGCAACAGCAGACTGAAATAAAGGTAATATTTTACTATATATAGGGGAGCAAAGGGGGGTCTAGATGGTGTTTATAACACTATAGGGTCAGGAATACATGTTTGTGTTCCTGACCCTATAGTGTTCCTTTCGATCATTTGAAAAACTTACACAGCAATATTATTTTTGTTTAAATGATTCAACACTGTTTGAAAAACCTTTCCAAATGATATATGTACAAATATTCACTGTCCCACTACTGCACCCACTGTAACTTTAACAAGTGTCATTATTTTTTTTCTTTCCCTGTTGAGTTAATCTCACCTGTGTCCTGGATGGGAAGATTGCTACTTAACTCTGAAAATGTATTTCTAGTTAGCGAATAATGGAGTTGTATTGTTTTTAGAAGTTCAATCCCTTACAAAAAATGAAAAACACACTCAGATTTCCAAAAAAATAAACTGTTAAAAAGCTTAAAGAAGCAACTAAGAACTGGACATAAAGTTCCGAGCAGCTTTGTGCAGTCGGAGATATGCTGATAGATTTGGCTCCGATACAGATATGGAAAAAGAAACCATTTAAGGATGTTAAGAAATAAACCCAGCTTCATTTGATTTGCTCCATGATAATAGCACTAATCCGTCTCTATAGGTAAAACTGTGAAACTGAGCTGCCTTATTCTCCATGACCTTTATGCTAAGGACAGATTTTTATTTTGTCTAGGAGAATACGTATTATGGCTCATTGGGATATTACACTTAGCTTTGCAGAGGTATTGGTCATAAAAGGCCTAATTTTGTAAAATTCATTGTTCTTCAGTCTAGAACTGTTCACAGATCCACGGAGATAGATAATGAATAAATCTGGAAAGAATAAGCCTTTTATACACCAGGCCGAGGTCTATCTCAGTGGGTCCTGCATTTACACTCCAGCTGTTTTTCAACTACATTTACCCAGATTTTTACAAAAGTGACAAGGTTAGCTACACACTACTGGTATGTAGTTATATCCATGAAAATAGTTGGGGATACTTTTTTGTTTTGCCTGTTGAGTGTAATTATTTTTAGTGTAATAGCGGTTCACTTGTGCATTTTGCTGTTCTGTTCTTGAGGTTTATATAATGTATTTCATTCTGTTATGTTATTTGAGGAGGCCAACTAGTTTTCCTGGTCAGGAACTCAAAATAAATGTATTATTGAGGCCAAAACGGCAGAACTGAAACACAGATCACATGGAGATATTTTTTCAGTTTTAGGACGGTTGTATGCATTTAAAATGTTGAATTTAGTGAACAACCGTGACTATGTTTCAGAGTATCAGGAGTGGTAAATGAAGAACATCATTACTGATACAAACTTCATAATTAGTGATGTCCCGAACTGTTCGCCGAACGGCTCGCCACGGACTCATCATTGAGTAAACTTTGACCCTGTACCTCACAGTCAGCAGACACATTCCAGCCAATCAGCAGCAGACCCTCCCTCCCAGACCTTCCCACCTCCTGGACAGCATCCATTGTGAAGCTGCATTTTTAGTGAGCTGTCCAGGAGGTGGGAGGGTCTGGGAGGGAGGGTCTGCTGCTGATTGGCTGGAATGTGTCTGCTGACTGTGAGGTACAGGGTCAAAGTTTACTCAATGATGAGTCCGTGGCGAACCATTCATGGCGAACCGTTCGCAAACCGTTCGTCGAACAGTTCGGGACATCACTATTCATAATGAATTGGATATTGGCAGAAGGGAAACAGAATACAAACGCTAGTTTTTTTTTGTTTCTTTTTTAAATTTAAAACGTGACAACTATGGGCATGCGTATTAAGAGAAATAGCATACATTAAAGGACCACTCTAGGCACCCAGACCAGAGAAACTGCTATGTTTATGAATGGGTTAAGCCTTCCCCTATTTCCTCTAGTGGCTGTCTCATTGACAGCCACTAGAGGCGCTTGCGTGCTTCTCACTGTGATTTTCACAGTGAGAGCACGCCAGCGTCCATAGGAAAGCATTATGAATACTTTCCTATGTGACCGGCTGAATGCGCGCGCAGCTCTTGCCGCGCGTGCGCATTCAGCCGACGGGGAGGAGAGAAGGAGGATCGGAGGAGGAGAGCTCCCCGCCCAGCGCTGGAAAAAGGTAAGTTTTTACCCCTTTCCCCTTCCAGAGCCGGGCGGGAGGGGGTCCCTGAGGGTGGGGGCACCCTCAGGGCACTATAGTGCCAGGAAAACGAGTATGTTTTCCTGGCACTATAGTGGTCCTTTAATATTATGATTATCGATAAGACTCAGCATTGCTTCTGTATCTAGAGTGTCAATATAAAAGCCATAAAGTAAAGACAATTCCATATACTACCCTTCAAAAAATAAATACATAAAAATAAAATATAAAAATATATCAGTTGATAGATTACAGGTGAGCTCATCATCAATTATATTAAATACTACCAAGTGTGAAAATTATTATATATACCGTATATACTTGAGTATAAGTCTAGTTTTTCAGCACATTTTTTGTGCTTAAAAACCCCCACTCGACTTATACTCGAGTCACTGTCTGTATTATGGCAACTTAGAGAGCCGCGGCAGTCAGAGCCATGGCAACGATCCACGCGTCAACCAGACCGCAAGACTTACAGTGGAGCTGACCAGAACGGAGGAGAAGGGCGCTGACAGGAGCTGCAGGAAAGGTAAGTAATTGCCTCCTAGCCCCCCCACTTCACAGCCCATGCCACTGGACCACCAGGGATTAAGATAGCCCCCTTCCCTGACCAGTTAAGAAGCAGGGAGGGGGGGACAACAACAAAAAATTAAAATAATAAAAAAATAATAATATTGAAATTAAAAAAAATTAAAATAATAAAAATGCCCTCCCCCCACCCAGTTCACACACACTACACAAACACACACTCTGCATTATATACACACTCTGCATTATATACACATAGTGTGTGTATATAATGCAGAGTGTGTGTTTGTATGAGTGTGTGTATATAATGCAGAGTGTGTGTTTGTATAAGTGTGTGTGTATATAATGCAGAGTGTGTGTTTGTATGAGTGTGTGTGTATATAATTATAAAAATCACAGAATTTCATAGCCCCAAGGTTTACCCTCGACTTATCCACGAGGCATAGCATATTTCACAATTGTTGGTCACAAAACTGCACTCGACTTATACATGAGATCTACTTATACACGAGTATATACGGGTAATTTAATAATTATAGAGCTAATAATTATATATATTGCTCTCTTGAAGGTTACAGATAAGGGAATAAAAACAAATCTGGTAGAATTAGAAGGCACTATAATTAGGTATTTATTTATTGGTGTAGGCAATAAACTACCTTTCACTTTTTTCCATTTGTTTCATTACATTTTTACTGAATACATATTTTCATAGTATATTGTGTGTATTTTAAATTCATTCTAGCTGGCAGAAATATTATCCTAATAGTGGCACATCTGGTAAATGCAGTTAGCCACTGTTCCAATTGACAAATCCCATAGCAGTGCTTTTTTGCCAATCTCTGTTCCTAGTTCCTGTTTGGAAGTGCAGAGCATTACTGTGTGTGGAATATAGGAAAGTTATGTTCCACAAGGAATTCAAATCTCTCAGGGCTGATACAAATATTCATAGCAGAGGGTTGTGGATTTGGGCATGCTAGAGGAAAGACTTATTGCTTCAATATTTGTCATTGTTTTAATTTTAAATAGGAAATTCAAACGGATTTATTGGAAACAAAGCCACTCATTTTCAGCAAAGATGTGTGATTTGCCATCAATTTGTTTAATTTAGAATAGAATTAAGTAATTCATAATAAATAATAAAGTTAAAAGGAGAGTGTTTATTAAGAAATCAGGAGTGAAACACATGCAGACCTCACAGACTCTTCCCATTGTTGGGCCAGTGAGATAGCTCAGTGGGCTAATGCATCATCAGTAGAACGTGTTCAACCCTTGGGCAGGGTTGACTCAGCCCTTCATTCTTCCGAGGTAGAAAAAATGAGTACCATTAAATTGGGTAATAGTAACATCCCCTGGATGTAGGGCTATGATAACTTGAACACCAGAGTAATCTGAATGTACCTTTCCTGGTTAAATAATTTGTGATTATTATTGTAACCCTATTGATTGAGAAAATATAGCAGGTACTGGCAGAACTGGCATACTGCTTAGGTTCTGTTATATTAAAGTGTACCTGTCACAATGAAATTACATAATGGTACTCTTGTAAGTATATTCTTAAAAGTAAAAAAAAAAAAGCAAATACATGACATATTTTAAAATGTTATTTTTTGTCTCATCTGCCTCGGCAATGCATATGGGCAAAGTCTATAAAATAGAAGTGGTGATGACTGCTTATACATCTAAATCTGTAAATATAAAGTGCAGTCACGCAGCTTTAATTTAAAGGTATTCACATCAAAATTGGAAAAAGGGTTTAGGAATTTTAGCTCTTTAATATGTAGACAATTGACTCAAAATCAGTTTTATGGACAGATGTGGGCTATTTCTTCATTATTTCTTCATCAATTAAGCAGGTAAATGGTCTGGGGTTGATTCCAGGTGCGGCATTCGCATTTGGAAGCTGTTGCTGTGAACCGACAACATACGTTCAAAGGAGTTTTCAAGTGAAACAGGCAATTTTTAGGCTGCAAAAACAAAATCCATCAGAGAGAGCGCAGGAACAATAGGAGTGGCATTTTTGTACAATCTGAGAAGGAAAAGAACTTACTGGTGAGCTCTGCAACATATAAAAGCCCCGGACATCCATGTGAAAAAAAAGTGGTGGATGATCATAAGATCCCTTTCATGTTAAAGAAAACCCTTCACAACATCCAGCCAAGTAAAGTACACTCTCCAGGAGGTAGACATTTAATTATCTAAGTCTACCATAAAGCAAAGACTTTAAAAGAGCAAATAAAGATGGTTCACCACAGGTACAAACCATTCATAAGTCTCAAGAATAGAAAGGCCATTTTAGACTATTCTAAAAAACATTTAAAAAAAAAAAAAAAGCCAGCCCAGTTCTGGAACAGCATTCTTTGGACAGATGAAAGATCAACCTGTACCAGAATGATGAAAAAAAAAAAAAGTATGGAGAAGGTTTGGTACATGATCCAAAGCCTACCACATCATCTGTAAAACACAGTGGAGGCTGCGTGATGGCATGGGCATACATGACTTCCAATGGCATTAAGTCACTGGTGTTTATTGATGAAGTGAAAGAAGACAGAAGCAGCCGGATGACTTCTGTGTATTGGGATATACTGTCTGTTCAGATTCAGCCAAATTCAGCAAATTGGATGGAGCTTCACTTTACAGATGGACAGTGACCAAAAATATACTGCAAAAGTAACCCAGGAGATATCTGCGGCAAAGAGTGGAATATTCTTCAATGGCAGAGTCAATATAATGCAGGAGGAAATAATGTTTCCTTCCCCCCCCCCCCTCCTCAAATATCTCCTGGGTTACTTTTGCAGTATGTTTTGGGTCATTGTCCATCTGTAAAGTGAAGCTCCATCCAATTTGCTGAATTTGGCTGAATCTGAGCAGACAGTATATCCCAATACACTTCAGAAGTCATCCGGCTGCTTCTGTCACATCATCAATAAACACTAGTGACCCAGTGCCATTGGAAGCCTTGCATGCCCATGCATTATTATAGATATTTTTTTTTTTACTTCTCCTCCTTTTCCCTCTGTTGGGTACTGCTTCTCACTTGATCTGTGAACTAAATGGTGAAAAAATGCAACTAACTTGCACACAAAAAAATAAATCATTTTTTTTCGGAAAAAAACTAATTATTCACCTTGCAGTCTATTAACCAGTACATTCTGCTTTTTTTTTCCCCCCATCTTTTCCGATTCATTTCCTTTTTCCTGCAGTATTTCAGTTTAAACTTACACAAGAATGAAATGTCTGACCTTCAAATTTTCTCAGTAATACACATGGATTACATTCACCAGTAAAATCAACATATGAAGAAAGTAAAAGTCGGCATTAAAGTTGTACAAGAAACACACTTCACAAAAGGCAAACATCCAAAATTCAGGGACTCAGCTTTCACAAACGCATTTTTTTCATGCCATTTACTCAAAATTAGAATTTAAAAAACAAATGAATTTGCTAGCAATTGTCTTTGGAAAATCTTCCTCAATAAAAAAAAAACCCAAACACAAATAAGAAAAATTTGGGCCTATTTAGACTATTTTGGAGGCATATTTGATATATGCAAATCCATTTATAGTTCTGGGAAATTATAACAGAGAAGATGAAAAAACCTCACTGATAAACTCACTGATATCCATATGGATTGCCCTACGCAAGCAGAACATGCAATATAGTCATTTGACAAATACATGTCTCTATGGTAGCATCGCTGCTGAGAAATGCATGTTCCTGGTGTTATAGTCAGGGGTCTGCGGGCGGCTAGGAGGGGAGACTGCACGCCACTTGCAGCCCTCACCCTCAGTCCATCGCCACCCGCTGTCTCCCTTCCTTTTACCTGTCGGCGAGCGGCATCTCCTCTCCGTCGCTCGCCGCTTGCGTCCTTCATGCCTCCCAGCGGCAGCATGTATAACGCTGCACGCTGGGAGGTCGATGATTTATGCAAACGCCGGGGTCACATGAGTGACCCGGCGTTAAAGAAACAGTACCACAATCACAGTGGGAGGCATAGATATCCCCCACGTGTGATTGTTAATTCTGATTGGAAGTTATCCAATCAGAATTAAACCAAGGGTATTTATACTTACCTTTCCTGTCCATCATTGCCCTGTTGTGGTCTTGTGTTACCTGTAGTGCTGTTCTCTTGTGTAGCTCTCTGGTTTCCGATTATTTGGCTCGTTATTCCGATTATCCTGTCTTCTCCACTCCTTTGACCTCGGCTTGTTTCTCATTCTCCCGTTTTCTGGCTCCCTTTACTTGGCTTGTCTCCTGACCATTCTTAGTGTGCTTAGCCCGGCCACTCTAAGGACCGGTATAGCACCCTTCCTCTCTGTGACCTGTTAGCGTGTTAGGTACCAGAATCGTGACAGTTATGAATGTCATGAGCACTGTTTCAGGCAAACATCTCTACGGACATCATGTATAGTCATCATAGTCTGGCAACTTGATTCTACAGATAGCATATTATTCTGAGATATATCCCAGTGGTTGAGTCCATGTGTAGAGAATATTGAGATGGTGGCAATCAGCCCATGCCCAAACCCATAAACAGTTGAGCTACCATGGGTCCTGCACGGATTTTGCCTGTTGATTCACTTCTACCTATAGTGCTGTGCCAATAGTCAACACAATGAATCCTACACTATTATAATATGCATAAGAGTGGTATTAAGCAACAGCCTTCAACCTCTGAATGCTACTGACTCCAGGATACAATTGTCCAATGCCTATAGCCAGTACTCCTCACTAACAAATTAATTATAGGTGAAGACAGGAATGCATAAATGAGCTCAGCCGAAATTAAAATAACTTCCAGCTGGGGAATATGTCCCAAAAAATTAGCAATATCCTTAATTAATCAATGCAGACGTTTTGCATAAAACATTACATTATGAATATCTGGAGAAGTTACCATCTGGAACAAAGTATTCTTTTTTAATTCTCACAGTTCACATTGACAATAACAGAGTCATTCACTAAAGCATGAATTGTGAAATATTCAAAGTGAACTAAATAGGATAAGACAAGAGTATCTTCATCCTTCCTGTTATTTAAAATACAACCTGTCCCATTCTTTTTATAATGGTTAATGGTGATTAACAGAATGATATCCAGAATTACAACAGGAAGGAACATTTGTAAGACAATAGCATATGCTAATAGCACTCTGACATTGATAAATGAGAATAAATTATTGCCACATCTCTCTTAAGAAACAAAAATATACTATAGACAGAACAATTGAAAAGTCAATATTATCTTTTTCAAAAAAATCTTTAAGAAAATAATTTACTCTATAATTCTCTTAAATAAATATGTAAATATTCAGTTATCTTTCCTACAATGCATTGTCATGTTAGCAAAGTCAACTGCATCCCGTTATTTCAAAGAAATTGACTTTTACACATTGGAGCATACATATTGTACGAGTATAATTATTAAACTACTGCCCGAGTTAATCTACCTCTTCAGTCTTTAATATACAATTTGTATACCTCAAAACTTTATAATGCCAAGTTGATAACTTGACTTTGTTTAATATAAAACCACATATCAGCAGGAAGTTTATAACAAAAAGTATCTTTTTCTTAATCTTCATACAGAACCTTACAATAATAATCACAATTATTATTGTGGTACCAACATATTTTGCAATGCTGTACAGTAGGTAAAACATGTGTGACACACGGGAACAGTAAGCGAAGAGGGCCCTGCCCAAACAAGCTTACCATCTATGCAGTGCATTTTTGGGTAGCACAAAAAAAAATAAAAAAATAAAAATCGCTCTGACTGTTTTCTAGGATTTCATTTAGAGATTATATCCACTCTTGTTATTGTGTGTCTGGATATCATCTTGATTTAATTTATTAACATCCAGATACACCATGAGCATGTGAAAACAATCTTATGGACAATGGTCTTCATTGCAAGCTGGAGAAGTGTCTGTCCAATCAAACAGAAGTACAGTTCTTGGGTTACCACATACCTGTAAACAGTTTTCATATGGATCCCAAGAAACTCTCTGCTATTCTAAATTAGTCTTTGCTTCAAGGTTTAAGAAACATACAAAGGTTTATTGGTTCCTCCAGTTATTATCGAAGGTTCTCGAGAAATTTCTCTTTTATCATTCAACCCATAACTAAGAAGGGCATCAAAACACGTCATTGGACTCCTGAAGCCATTCATTATTTTACTGTCTTAAGAAATGTTTTCACCACTTTCCCTATTATCAGACACAACCCAATCCCTTATTTTCTTTTGTATTGGATGTAGATGCCTAAGAAATAGATGTAGGAGTTATTCTATCGCAAAAATAGTCCCCCTAAAAGCCAATGCAACCTTGTGATTTTTATTCTATGAAATTAACGAAGGCTGAAAAAATTATAACATAAGCAACAGCGAGCCCCTTGCCATCGTGTTAGCTGTAAAAGAATGGAGACATATGTTGGAAGGTTCTAAGGATTCAGTAATAATTCTCACAGGTCATAAGAAATTTGTCTTTCCTAAGCTAATCCAAAATACTGTCTTCTCAACAGGCATGATGGTCTCTTTATCTTTTTCATTTTAATTACATTATCCCCTATAGACCATGCTCTCACAATACTAAAGCCATTGATTTATTCAGACAATTTGAATCTAACAATGCTCTTGACATTAAACCAAATCCTGTTGTTCCTCCTCTAAGAATCGTTTCCACAACTATACTTACCTATTCCTCTTCTATATTAGAAAAATACTATCCAAACAGCCCCTGGTGATAAACCTCAAGACAAAATTGTATGTTTCTCCTGAAGAAAGATGTGTTCTGTTGTCTTTTTTCATGACAACTGTATCTACTTTCTTTTGCAATTTTTGGTGGCCTTCCCTACAATCCGTGCAGATTACTGCACACCTTACCCATACCTGAGAAATCTGGGTTCCATCTAACAATGGATTTTATAATCGATCTACCCCCTTCCAGTGGATTGTAGGTAAATTTTCCAAAACAGCGCACTTTGTACCTTTTCTGCAGCTGCCTTCTTCTGCTGAATTGAATAAAATCTTCTCTTGGGAGGTGTCTGGTTTACACTGTATTTTTAACAGATTGTAGCAGATAGAGGTAGTCAGCAGTGTTAATTTTGTCAATTAACAGTTTTAGTCAAATTTTACTTGATTAAAATTTTTGAGATTTAATTGACTAAAACTAAAACAATTCAGATGACTAAAATACAACTAAAACTAAAATGTAATGTAAAAGACGATGACTAAAACTAAATGGAAATCTTCTGCCAATATTAACACTGTACAGAGGGGCTGTGGAAGGGGCAAAATAGACAGACCAGGGCTTGGTAGAGACACCTAGAAGGCTTAGAGGACACAAAGACACACAGAGGAGCTGGGGAAGGGGCAAAAGAGACAGATAGAGGCTTTAGCTAAACCCATTAGATTTTAGTCATGTCTACTAAAATCTACTGGAGATTTAGTCGACTAAAACAATTCGGATGACTAAAATAAGACTAGAACTAAAATGGCTATTTAGTCGAAAGACTATGACTTTTGATATATATGGCTGGAATGCATTGTCTGTGCAGTGAAATGCCAGTTCTGGCTTGTTTACATAGGAGTTGTAACGGGGCGTGGCCTGGACGCTGAGAGAAATGGCAGCATAAACGGTGAGCTCCCCAAAGGCTCAGCTTCCATCCTCGCTGTGCAGCATGTCAAACGTTAACATGGGGAAATCCCACAGGGTAACACAGACGGCCAAATCTGCCGACACCCCGAGGGGGTCCCCGGCCCCGTCCATAAGGCACTACCTCACCACGCCGGCGGACCTCACCTCACAGGCCTCAAATGACTCCGAGGCCGCAGACATCACCCAGACGCCTAACTGGGGGGGGGAGTCGGCCCCACATGGGGAGCCGGCGATGCCCCCGGAGTGGATGCGGATGCTCGGCAACATCCCGACGAAAGCGGACCTGAAAGCGGCGAACCAGGCCCTGCAACGCTCCATCACGGAGGAACTGCATGCCATGAGGGAGGACCTGCAGGGCCTCAATCACAGAGTCTCGCAACTGGAGGCAGACTCTGACCACGTGCAGTCAGTACAAACGGCGAACGCAGACGCCATAACCACCCAAGCAACTCAGCTCAGACAGATGGCTCACCATATCGAAGACCTCGATAACAGAGGCAGAAGACAGAACATCAGAGTTCGGGGCGTCCCTGAGAGCACCGCAAATCCGGAACCAGTACAGGAGATCCTGGCGGGCTTCTTTAACAGACCTCTCCCCGGCAACGCTGGCCTACCGCAGGGCCATGCGCCCTCTCACGAGGATCTTGCAGTCCAACAAGCACCGTTACCGCTGGACCTTCCCGACCGGCTTGCAGATCTTCACGCCGACAGGCCCCTTGCTGGTGCGGGAAGCAGGGGACCTACAGGAGCTGACCCGGGAGCTGCAACTTCCCCCGATCCAGATGACATGGCCAGACCCACTGGCCTTCTACCTGCCGGCCATTACTGCCCAGCAAAACCAGCAGAGACCGCAGAGACAGCGACGGGGCCGACAACAGGCGATGCGCCCGTCCGGGGCCTCTGCATAGTCCTTCAGGTATGCCGCCCGGGCCCCACTGGGGACAGGGACCCTCCCGCACCCAGTCCTGGGGTGCCACCCGGCCCCAGGTACCGGCACTCACTACCACTCGGACACCGGGCCCCCAACCACTCACAGCACCCATAAAACACTCACAATGCTGATCGGGCACCAGACGGGGAGCCCAGTCCGGTCGGGCTGGCCCCTCCAGTGCTCTGGGTAGCCTGAACTGCCACCACTTGCGGACCATTGGAGCCCCACCCTGCCATCCGGGGGAATGATCTGGACCTTCCCGCAGGGGGGCCGGGGGGACTATGCACCATCGTTCAGGCCTTCCGGGTCAGGGAGGGCCGAGAGGTCACTTTGGGGGGGGGACTCGGGGCGCAGTGGGGAGCAGGAGGGGATTCGGGGGTCTGTGCCCCCCGGCCGGGCCGGGTCGGGGGTCCCCTGCCCTAGCGCGTGACGACCCGCGCAGGAGAGCGCGCGGGGGGGGGGCGCCCGGCCCGGCCTGGGGGGGGGCCCGGGCCTCCGGGGAGAGAGGTGCTGGCGGACACAAGCCGGCGATTTTGCTGTGGGGAGGGGGGGGGATGTGCTGGACGGGGGGGGGAGGGACCACGGGGGGCAACAAGCTGAGACACAGCTTTCATAACCTATTGTTTATGCCTCTGCCAATGTTTCAAAGTTTAAATGTTAACTGTTTAATGCACACACACCCATACGAACCACACTCTAATCCACTAGAAACCTGACACGCATTGAAGCTCCATGGCCTAGGGCCACGCTTTAGGCAGCGAGGAACACACAAGCTACTTTTACACGTAAAGAGCCGACGGGGGATGACATGGGACGTGAACCCCAGGACTTGAGAGACCGGTTTCACAATAGCCCGCACACTCACAGGTGCTGTCACGAGACTCGCGACCTCCCTCGACCCCCAACAGGAGGGGGCTACCGACCCCGGGCAGTGGGTCGCCTCACACCCCTGGCGGGTGGGCTACTAGCCCTGCCCGGGCAACCCACATCCTAGACAGCGCCCAGGCGGACGCTGGTTCACTACGGACAGACCACTCACTCCTACCTTTCCGCCCCTCCTTTCCTAGACTACCTCCCCTAGACCGACACCCTGGGGTCCTCTAAGGGCCTCAACATGGCACCCTGCCACACAGACCTCAACATCACCACAATAAATGCCAGGGGGCTCAACAGACCTGAGAAACGCACGAGCGCACTGAGAGACTTCCACAAATCCAGAACAGACGTGGTCTTTATTCAGGAAACACACTTCAAAGAAGGGCTTCGACCCAAACTGACCAATCACAGATACACCAAGGGATACTATAGCGACTACAAGGAAAACAAATCAAGAGGGGTCGCCATACTGATCCATAAACGGGTACCATTCCATGAAACAGAGACTAAGTCAGACCCAGATGGTAAATACTTGTTCTTGAAGGGCTCCATAGCCGAAACCACATATACATTTGCCAACATATACGCCCCCAATCAAAGACACTACAGGTTCCTCCACCGCACCATGCGTATATTGCAAACTTTCACAGAGGGCATACTGATTTTGGGAGGGGACTTCAACCTGACAATGGACCCTAAATGGGATTCATCCTCCGGGTCATCCAGGGTCCCGACGCAACACCTAACCCACATAAAAGCCCTACTAAAACGCTTGCAGCTCATAGACTGCTGGAGAGCACACCACCCAGACGAAAGGGACTATACGTTCCTGTCCCAACCACATAACACATACTCACGACTTGACTATTTCTTTACGACACACCATCACCTAGCTCTGGTGCAGACAACGGAGGTGGGAACGGCGACCTGGTCTGACCACGCACCGGTGACGCTCACTCTCTCCTCCCCAATATACAGGCCAAGGGCGACTAAATGGAGACTGAACGACTACCTGCTGTCCCTACCAGACGTCCGGACAGAGACGGATGAGATCCTGACGGATTACTTTACGACTAACACTCCGGACCAAACGTCGCCCACATACATATGGGAGGCACATAAATGCGTGATTAGGGACCACTTTATACGCAAGGGGTCGAGGCTCAAGAGACAAAGAGAAGCCCGTATCACGTCGCTAATACATGACATACAGACAACAGATGACAGTAACAAAAGGGACAACCGCCCCGCACACCAGGCTAGGCTTCTCGAGCTGAGAAGGGAACTGTCCACACTCCTGAACGCCAGCCACCATAGAGAAGCCGCTAGACAAAAAGCATTTTTTGAGGCACATGGCAACAAGAGTGGTACGCTGTTGGCACGAATGCTGACCAAGCGTAGACAACTGACATACATAGACAGAATTAAGGACAGGAAGGGAACAACGCACCGCCTCCCCACTGATATACACAGGATCATACGCTCCTACTACATGGACCTCTACTCCCTACCGAACCCACAAGACGCACACGCTCGAGCCAGCCTCGCGGCCCGAATAACAGACTTCCTACACACTAACACACACACGAAAATGGAACAAGAAATAGCAGACGCGTTGGACGAACCCATCGCTATAGAAGAAATTGCGATGGCAGTCAAGGCCTCCAAACTGGGCAAAAGTCCGGGCCCCGACGGCCTCCCACTACGCTACTATAAAAGCTTCGCGGGGACCCTATACACACCAATGCTATCCTCTTTTAATGCGATCCGGGAGGGGCACCACCTGCCCACGCAGTCCCTACGGGCACACATCACGCTCATCCCAAAAGAGGGGAAGGATGGCGATTATTGTAACAACTATAGACCTATTTCCCTCATAAACAGTGACACGAAGCTCTTAGCGAAAATCCTGGCGACCCGCCTGCAGCCACACGTGCCCACCCTGGTGCACTCGGACCAGGTGGGATTCGTGATGGGTCGGGAAGCCAGGGACAACACGATTCGAGCTCTGTCAATAGCCCACGGGGGGGCGGGGGCCTTCTCCTGCTATCCACGGACGCGGAGAAGGCCTTCGACAGGATTGGGTGGACATACCTATTCCAGACCCTCACGCACCTCGGCATGGGGGCATACATGCGAGGCTGGATAGAGGCACTGTATAGGCAACCCAAAGCCCAGATACTAGTGAATGGACTTCCTACAGAAGACTTCACGATACAAAATGGCACCAGGCAGGGTTGCCCCCTGTCACCAATCCTCTTCGTCCTAGCCTTAGAGCCATTCCTACAAGCGATCAGAACGAACCGGGACATCACGGGGATAACTAAGGGCACCATACACCACAAGGTTGCGGCTTACGCCGACGACCTTCTCTTCTTTGTCTCCAGACCTGAACTCTCACTCCCCAACATTATTAAAGCCTTCCGTGACTATGGGGAAATATCAAATATGAAAATCAACTTTGCCAAATCATACATCCTTAACATATCCATACCGCACCAACGGGAAACACCCCTCCGCCAGAGCTTCTCATTCCAATGGGCAGACTCTAAAATTAGGTATCTGGGCATCTGGCTCACGCGAACCAACGCGGACCTTTTTAAGGAAAACTTTGCCCAAATGCTGACCACACTCAAGAGAGATGCTGGGGAATGGTCGTACCCCCACATCTCCTGGTTCGGCCGGGTCCAAGTTATTAAAATGAACTTCCTACCACGACTACTATATCTGATGCAGACGATACCCTTGCGGATCCCTAGGACATACTTTGCAACCTTACACAGGACCATGAGAGAATACGTATGGAAAGGGAAGAAACCTAGGCTAAAATTCCCACAACTCACACAACCAAGGGAGAAGGGAGGCATGGCACTGCCAGACTTCCACTTATACTACATAGCATGCCATCTTCTTAGAATAGTAGAATGGTCAAAACTTAACGTCCACAAACAATGGAAGTCAGTAGAGGAGGCAGACCTGCAGATTCCCATAACACTAGCACCATGGCTACCTAGAGGGAGGCGAGACAAGATACCCACATACGTGAGGAATACCCTGCAAGTGTGGCATAGTATAGCAGACAGAGCTGGCCTGACCCCATACCCATCACCCCTGCTTCCCTTGACGCATAATGCAGAGTTCCCACCGGGACTCGACCCACTAGCCCTTAGGAGCATTCTCCCAGAACAGTTACCCAGGCTCCACCACATCTACACGACAGCAGGCCGGAAGTCCCTCTCAGACCTCACTGGAGACCGGCCCCCGACCTTCATACAGATGTTCACATACGCGCAACTGACAAGCTACCTTCAGACCCTACCCCAGGGTGAGGCCTTACGGCGCACCCCCACGGAATTCGAGCAACTATGCCTCGACCCAGAACCACTTCCACACGGGATATCCAAATTATACAGCTTACTCCAAATACAGATCCCAGTGGAAACACCTAGGTTTAAGGGAAAATGGGAAACGGCCCTGAACCAAAAATTTTGCGATGGAGAATGGGACAAAATCTGCACACTGACACACCACTGCGCGGCCTACAGCAGACACCAGGAGACTGCATATAAACTGCTCACGCACTGGTACCGCACCCCGGATGTCCTACACAGCATACACCCAGACCACCCCGCACACTGCTGGCGATGCGGGACAGGAACAGGGACACATATACACATCTGGTGGTCCTGCGAGAAGATGCAACCCTTCTGGCGGGGGATACACAAACTCATACAGAAATTCTCAGAGCACCCTCCACCCTTTGAACCGGCAGCAATGCTACTACACCATACTAAGGGGCCGAGCAATATCTACAAAAGATCTATGACAATAAGAATACTAAATATTGCCAAACAACTCATTCCCCTACACTGGAGGGACACTGAGCCCCCTACCCTTAGGGAATGGTTTGCGAAAATGGAGGACCTCAGGGTGACGGAAGACTTACACTTGACGGCTACAGATAGGGCACAGCGATACCTAGACATTTGGACGCACTGGATTCTGACAACATCAGGAGATAACTTCCTGGACACACTGGGGGAAGACTGACGGAACTTGAGACCCCAGACCACTGGGAGAACAGATTATTAACACCTGCGAGACTCACATATGGAAGCCTTACTTGCCAACCGGACCCCGTCAGAGGGCCTCCAGGGGGATAAACCCCCCCCCTCCCCCTTATTTTTTCCCACCTACCCCACCCATCAACGACGGACAACGGACTGACTGATAGGCGAAGCCATACGGGAACCTTCGCTCATTCTCACACCGAACGCACCAAAATTGACAAAAATGCGGAAATGCACGGTCATGCATAGACAGGCACAACGGGACCTGATGGCCCCAGACGACACGGGACACACTGACCGCTAGAGACCCGAGGGTCTCCCACAACAGATAACTGGACGAACTAGGGGCCAGAGAGCCCGCACAGAAGTCTTACCTTCAGCAGGACAAATCAGCACTGGCAACAGCACTGTATACGATATAACTGGGCGATATAGCCTCTTCACGCATAATTGCACCTTGCACCCTGTACTGCCCTGGACATACATACTCTGGCAAAGCACCTACATACCGACTGCCCATTAGTGTACACTTACCTTGCGAAATCAGCCTCTGCGCAGGCATCTTCATGCTTTTACATCGCAACGTTTTGTGTTTAACATTGTCACTTATTGTTACTGGATGACTTGCACGTCACCACTGTCGCTCTATGTACCTATTATTTGATTGAGAAGTAACTGCAACGAATTACTGCTGGACCTGCGTGTCCATACCGACAGCCTCTTATAAATTTGAAAATACTGAATAAAAGAAATTTACCAAAAAAAAAAAAAAAGGAGTTGTAACAGGGCAGGCGCCACCCTTAGGCTAATTAGGCAGTGGTCTAGGGCGCTCTGTGAGAGGGGGTGCTCGCAGAGGCTGTAATAATCACCTGAATCTCCTATTAGAAGGTGCTGGCCGTGTTCAGTCACGTACAGCAATAACAGAAACCACGCCCCCAGTGCCCGTCCCTCGCTGTTCCTGACCTCAACAAAGCATTTATGCTGCCTTAGTAACTCTGTCCACAACACGCTAACCCCATCCCTCTTGCATCTAACTTTCTCCACCCCAGACATTTTAATCCCACCTCCTGCACAGCCTTGCCAATAACCTACCTCCAACATCCAGTCATTTGAAGAGGAGGGCAGCTGAGCTAAGGACAGAGCTTCCATGTGCTGCTCCTCCTTTCCTGTACTTGGACTGCCTATGGGAGGGACCCTGTTACAGACATGTCAAGGGAAAGCGGGTACAACACTGAATGAGCTGATTCCAGTGCCCCCAGCCCCCACCAGAGTTTGTGAGGGAGGACAGCTTGCTGTGTGTCTGTAGTAGGCAGAGACTGACTATTAGATAGTGTTTGTGTTTGTGTGTGTGTGTGTGTATTAGGTAGTGTGTGTATTAGACAGCGTGTGTGTCTATTAGACTCTGTGTGTGTGTGTGTATGTGTAAGGTAGTTTGTGTCTATTAGACAGTGTGTGTATTAGGTAGTCTGTGTGTGTATTAGGTAGTGTGTGTATTAGACAGTGTGTGTCTATTAGACAGTGTGTGTGTGTGTGTGTCTATTAGACAGTGTGTGTCTACTAGACAGTGTGTGTGTGTACAGGGCCGGCCTTAGGCCTTTAGGTGCCCTGTGCGAAACATCTTTACGGCGCCCCCCTCCCCCCTGTAATCCATGTATAGAAGTGTAGTGATTGTATAGGGGATTTATTAAATTAATAATGATTTAAAAATAAATATTCATTCTACACACACAGAGTTACAGGCAGACAATTACAAACATACACAGGTACAGATGGACAGTCATGTACATACAGCAACATATACAGTGTCACACACACACCGTTACATGCAGACAGTCACATATACACAGGCAGCCAGACAGTCACACATACACACAGAGGCAGACAGCCACACACAAACACACAGGCAGACAGCCACAGGCAGTCACACACACGCAAGCAGACAGTCACACACACACGCAGACAGTCACACACACACACAGACAATCTCACACACACACAGTGTCAGGGATCTTACCTGGAGTGGGAGTCCGACACGCAGAGTTAAAGCACCCTTTGCAATACAACACAAGCCAAGGGGACTCAAGGCAGAAATCCCCAAGGCTGTGAAACAGGGCACAGGGGCTGAATATCACCAGTGCTTCCAGGAACACAGTACAGGCAAGGGCAAATACAAAAAGAGTAGTCAAGGTCAATATCAGTAGTCAGGACAGGCCGCAATCAGGCAAAAACGGTAGACGAGCAGAGCATCAAAACCAGGAGTAAGATAAGTAGCAGTGAAACCAAACAGGAACAACGATCTGACAACGAGCTACCACCAAGGCAGGGTTTATATAGGCCGGTAATTGCCACTATCAGGAAACCAGGAACAGGTGTGCAAATGTCCAGGACTAGAGATACAGACAGCAGGATACAACTAGTAACTCAAAATAACAAGAGATGTGTGGAGCCAGGGATAAGGTCACTGACTGAGATGCAGGAGACTAAGGTTCCATCCAGACCCAAATACACAATATTGTGTATGGCATGAATGATGACCCAGACAGACACGCAGTCACACACACACACAGAGACAGGCAGTCAATCACACATAGTTACCTCTATTTGTTATGGAGGTGGAAGTAGTGCAGCTCCTGGATTCTGGTCATTGGGTAAGCAGGGATTCCTTCCCATGCAGCAATTACCCAACACTTCTATCCCCGCCCCACCATCATTTAGCATGCTAACCCCTGCCACAATGCTTTTTTTAATCCCAGGTGGAGAATAATGAAATCATCCATCCGGGTAGCCGGCAATGTGTGAGCTGTGTCTGCCGCAGGGCGCCCCTACTCCATGGCACCCTGTGTGGCCGCACAGCTCGCACACCACTAAGGCTGGCCCTGTGTGTGTGTATGTAGTAGGTAGTGTGTCTATTAGACAGTGTGTGTGTGTGTGAGTCTATATATTAAGCAGTGTGTGTCTGTTCGTGTATGTAATCATCAAATATTTCAAAGTATGTATTAGGCAGTGTGTGAGTATCAGGTATGTGGAATTTATATATTCTTTCACCCAGCACATGCAGTTCCGGATGCCAAGCAAGAAGATTTTTGTTAAATTCTTTTAGGGCTGCCTTGGGAGGTAGTTGGTGCCAGGCAGGGAGTGTATCTCTGGCAGGCATGACAAGACACCTTAACTGCACCTGGCTGCTGCTCATAGGGAGATGTGAGGAGCAGAAGCATCCAACCACTACTCAGTATGATGTCATATCCTGGCGGCCAACACTCTGTAAAGTGCAGAGTAATTGTGGGATAGGCTTATAACTTGTGATGTGTGAGTGTCAGAGAATGTGTAGTTTGTGTATGGGTCAGTGTGCAGTGTGTTCGTATATGTCCGTGTGCAGTGTGTTTCTGTATGGGTCATTGTGTGTGTGTCACATACTATTTATGTGTCTTCTCACTAAAAAAAGATCAAGCAGGCATATATTTGAGGGTCCATTTACTAAACAGTGATTTGATAAGTATTAGGTCACAATCGCCAAGTTGGAAAGCTTTTTTTTTAACTAAGGTGAGATGGAGATTATTTTAACTTTCTTTTTTTTGTGAGGCAAAAAACACACAAGGTACACTGTGAAGAGGGTAAAAGACGCTAGCAAAAAATAAAATAAAAATAAAAGATTAAATAAAGAAGAGTGAGGGAAAAATACTGAGGAAAAGTTGATGAGAGTGAGTGTATATACACTATTCTATACTATTCTTGCAAAGAAACAACTACTCCACACACAAAGTATTACAGGTTTCTTAAGTGCTTTATATGTCCGGCGTTTGTCATTTTCTTGAACGTTTATAATAGTGCTGATTTCAATAGAAATCGGTTCTTTTATAATTCTTGGCAAAAACACTCCCCTGTCTGTCACATAGACCCTTTTCAATGAGCTGAACTTGAGCTCACTGGGAAGCATAGTAAGCATGGGCGTCCGCAGGAATTTTTCCAGGGGGGGGCATAATTGTAATGACATCCATGCTTGGTACCTTTTTGACAGTGTCATGAAAGGGAAGGGGCATAGCCATTATCACATAAAGCCAGGGTGAATAGCGTTTTCACAACTATGGTGTCAGGAATATATGTTTGTATTCCTGACACTATAGTGTTCCTTTAAGCAAATTAAAGGACATTTCTGGTCACCATAACAACTTCACCTAAATGAAAATGCTATGATGCCAGGAAGCCCCTGGGTGCTTGCTTTCCTTTAAGGGGTTAAATCGCTCTCAAATGGTTTAACCCCAAAGGCTTCCTCCAGCTCCAGGTCGCTCAGTGGTATTTGGCTTCTGAAACAGAGTGTCAGGAAGTGCAGATTGACGTCAGGCATGGGTGCCGCTGATTGGCTAGAGTGGTCAGTTGACGCTCTAAGCCAATCGCTAGTTCCCGGTTCATAAAATATTTTTACTTTTTTATGAATGGGGAGCTACTGATTGGCTTAGAGTGCCAGCTGACCGCTCTAGCCAATCAGCAACACCCCTACCCAACGGCACTCTGTGCTTCCTGACACTCAGTAAATAAAAGTGAACACATTAACACCGATATTTTTTTACCTTTGGAGATGAGAAGGTCCAGCGTTTCCCTGCCAGGCCCAGGTACCAAAGCCTTATGATGTGGTGTCCAGAATAAAGTGGAGGGTTGACTTCATTTGTCCTTCCTGCTCCAATCTCATTTTCCTTTCCTTCATTTGACAGTCTTTTTTTTTCTTCTGACACTGTTTTCTATCCTTGGCCCCTTCTGCTCTTTTACCTTTCTGCTACTTTCTGCTTATTTTGCGCCCTTCTGCTCCTTTCTCATTCTGATCCCTTTCTGCTCCTTGCAGACCCTTTCTCACCCCTTTTCTACTTTACCTTTGTGCTTCTTGCTGTCCCTTTCTGCTCTTTCTCCTACTTTACCTTTGTGCTCCTTCTGATTATTTCTGCTCCTTTACCTTTGTGCTCCTTGCTGTCCCTTTGCGCTCCTTCCTGCTCCTTGCAGGCCCTTCCTGCTCATTCTCCTACTTTATGTTTGTGCTCCCTCTGCCCCTTCCAGCTCATTTCTGACCCTTTCTGCTCCTTCTACTTTACCTTTGTGCTGCTTTACCTTCCAGCTCCTTGCTGACCCTTCCTGTTCATTTCTATATATCTATAGGCTGCTGCCCCCCCAAATCTATAGGATGCTGCCCCCCCAAAAAAAATCTATGGGCTGCTGCCCCCCCTCCAAATCTATGGGCTGCTGCCCCCTCCCCAAATCTATGGGCTGCTGCCCCAAATCTAAGGTTGCTGCCCCAAATCAAAATCTAACTGCTGCTGCCCCAAATCTATAGGCTGCTGCCCCATCCCAAATCTATGGGCTGCCAAAATGCTAAATCTAGCTGCCTTGCTATAGGCTGCTGCCCCTCCCCAAATCATGGGCTGCTGCCCCACAAAATCTATGGGCTGTTGCCCCTAAGGCTGCTGCCCCAAATCTATAGGTTGCTGCCCCTTCCCAAATCTATGGGCTGCCTTTAAATCTAAGGCTGCCCCAATCTATGGGCTGCTGCCCCAAATCTAAAGGCTGCTCCCAAATCTAAGGCTGCCCAAAAATCTATGGGCTGCCCCAAATCTATCTGCTGCTGCCCCCAAATCTATAGGCTGCTGCCCCCCTCTCAAACCCCCCTCCCATCCCCCACTTACCTGATCTGTAGGCTGTCTCTGGCTGCATGTGTTGCTCCCCTGCGGTTTCAATCAGCAGAGAGAAGCAGGGATTAGATGCAGCTTCCTATCCCTGTCTCTTTCCATACACACCTACTGGCCGGCGCCGGTATTGCAGTTCATTTTAAATCTCACAAAATAGCAGAACAAGCTGAAAAATCCAGTGCCCCCCCTTGCCCCCCCCTGTGGACGCCCATGATAGTAAGGCTGTGATTGAGTGTACATGTGCACACTTGCGGATCCAGCTCAGAAACTTCTCAATGAGAAGCCTCTGATTGGAGTATTCCATGGCACAGAATAAAGCACATTTTCTTTGGGAGTACATCGACTAAATTGTTCAAATAAATTGGTGGAACACATGTGAGAAATGCTGAACTTGATCGATGCATGTCTCTCTTCAGCTAAATACTTGTGACACAATGGAACTTATGAGGGAGGGGCGGCAAAATGGATCTTTGCTTAGGGAAGACCTCGTGGATCACTCGTGTTTATCATTCATGTTTCTGGATATACTCACCTTGACAGGAGCAGCTCAACTCCATAATTCAGTGCTGTCTACACAATATCTAGAAGTGAAATTTTAACAGTGTAGGTGACATATATGTAGAGAATGGCAAAGTTCTGCAATGCATGAGTGTGCATTCTACATTATTAGAACTTCCCTACACAGAGGTATATGTTTTTTTCCACAATGTCCATCTATCTCTCTGTCCATCTGTTCATCAGTCATCTGTCTGTATGTCTGTCTATTTATCTATCTGAAGCTAATAATAGGCAAATCAACTTTGTAAAAAATTGCAATGAAAGAATACAAATGCCACTTTTGAATGTTACACCGTTAATGGAAATGAATAAAGCTTCTTCCTCCATCTAACAAATATAGTTATGTCCATACCTGTATGTATAAGATTGTAAAACCAATTTATTATGTATTGATACATCTTTACCATGCAATGAACCCCACTGAAAATTTGTAAAGAACAGAATTAGTCATGTTTGGATTTAGATTTGGGTTTGGGGTTCATTTTGTTTACGTTTAGATTTCCCCAATTAACTTTGCATTCACGTGCATTGAACACTTGATTTGTATTGAATAATTCTCAATGCAGGTAAGAGCAGGAACAGCTTTTCTAAAGTATTTAGAGTTGCCATTTGATGGGTATTTCCATACAGGTCCATCTCCAACGTGTTGTTTCTTTCACGTACCCAGTGCCAGTATGGAATCTTGCCATTCTTACAGTAATCTGAAGTAAGGAGAAAATGAGCCGGCATTGAATATAACGGTTCTGTGTGTAGAAAGGCTTGGCACACTATTTATTGCACAATGAACGCTTCCAATCATTTCTGTAGAACGTCTTGTTGTACAACAACCTTTTGGTACTAACCATTTTTTTTTTTTTAAAGAAAACATTTCATTATTTAGTAAGCATCTGTTCTCATATGCTTTATAAAACCAACATTCATGTTACCTTATAAGCTATTCATCCTCAAAATTCACTATTTGTCACTGTATTAATTAGAAAATCACATATGGAATAGGCTGTTCCATGTAAGATAGGGCTGTCAAGCATCATAACAGCTCATCAGTAACTCTTAGTAATCCTGGGACCTCTTTTAACTGCCTAATCCATCCCCCTCCTTAGTCGCCCACGGCCAAATGTTATAGGCATCAGAACAATCGATTTAGCCCTTTTAGTTTTGAACATGGTCTTGCTGCTAACACAGCCTATCTTCATAGAAGTAGGGAATATCTGCTGCAGGTAGCTCACAACCAGACTCTAGATACGGGGTAGCAAACCTTTGGCACTCCAGATGTTGTGGACAAGAGTTTTACAATGTTCCAGATTCTGCAGATTCAAACATCCCCTGTAGGCATGGGGCATTAAGAGTTTGACATGACCACATTGAAAAGCAAGAAAAAAATGGGATGGTGATGATCACACATGACAGTAAATATCCACTCCAGGAACAGCCAAGTAATCAATATGTATAAATTAGAATCAATTTTTTAAATGATGTTAATAATTATGTTTCATTAGGTCTCAACTTGTTTTCAATCCATCTCTGTACGTAAAAGGATATTCTAGGTGACTTCAGGTGCTTGGGTAGGTTCACTTAACGAGCCTTACATACCAAGCTGTTTTATACCCATACCTGCATTTTGTAATTAAGGAGGACATAAAGTTTGAAAACTGGAGAAGCAGTTTATTGTAGTAACTGCACTAATGAGATGTTTAGAATTGGCCTCAGTAATTAGAATGATTCTTAAATTTCCAGAGAGAGTGCAGAGCCATTTTAAGGACACACACACACACAAGTACATTGGCGTAATAATGAAAAGAGCTGATTAGCTATAATTTCATTTCCTGCTAGGAAAGTTTATTTTAATTTTTTATTTTTTTTTATTTTGGAAAGACTTAGCTATATAAATAAAGGGTGTAAACTGTTGGTAGAACTTTCATTCAAATACTGATAGGTTTTATGTTTCTAAATATTGGCTCAATTACTGGATGGCAACATTGCGTAATTACTAGAACGCAAATTTGTGTAAGTTAGTAAGATTTGCTTGTCTTAAGCCAGCCCCAAGATCCATACTGTTCACGGGTGCATCACTAAACTTGAAAAACCCCACAGAATATACCTGTAAACAATAATTTCTGGGTGTCCACTCAATAGGTTCCATTCCCCATAGAACCAAACTACAAAATACATATATAACAGAACGGGGAGCACATCAATATAACATTAGTCAATATATCTTTATTAAATATACCAAACAAACATGGTCTCTATGATAAACATCAAAGGGCACTTGTAACAAAACAAAGTTAATATACTATGCAATAACAATATTATACAAAAGAAGATGATCAAAATCCCAGTGTACAGAAGAGAACTATTGCCAATATTAAAGTACACAGTATCTATATGTCAAATCAGAAATTGTTAACCTGCTAGATGCCACAAATCATGGAAAAATGCAATAATCACAAAAAACACCAAAATTCATACCAAAAATGTACAAGTAAATGATATTGAGAGAGGGAGGATAATCAAGGAAATGCCTACAACGTTTTGGTGAAAATGCCTTTTTCAAAGGAGCATCCGTTCACACAGAAATGGTTTTATTACATCAGTGAGGAACACCTGATAGACTGCTCAGATAAAGTGATTATATATGATTCATTGCTTCAAAATGTGTGCTACATTTTAACCCTTTAGTGACCAGGCCATTTTTTTATTTTCTTACCGTTAAGGAACAAGGCTGTTTTCACATTTCTGCGGTGTGTGTTTAGCTGTAATTTTCCTCTTACTCATTTACTGTACCCACACATATTATATACTGTTTTCTCGACATTAAATGGTCTTTCTAAAGATACCATTATTTTCATCATATCATTTACTATAAAAAAAATCTAAAATATGATGTAAAAAAGCACTCTTTTTCTAACTTTGACCTCCAAAATCTGATACGCATCTACAACCGCCAAAAAACACCCGTGCTAAATAGTTTCTAAATTTTGTTCTGAGTTTAGAAATACCCAATGCTAACATGTTCTTAGCTTTTTTTTTTTTTTGCAAGTTATAGGGCTATAAGTACAAGTAGAATATTGCTGGTTCAAAATATATATTTTAAAAATTTATCAATAGTGACATTATAACACTGTTATCTGTCATAAATCTCTGAATCACACCTTACATGTAGATATTTTTTTAAAGTACACAACCCAGGGTATTCAATATGGGGTATGTCCAGTCTTTTTTAGTAGATACTTAGTCACAAACACTGGCTAAAGTTAGCGTTCATATTTGTTTGTGTGTGAAAAATGCAAAAAAAACTAATTTGAACGCTACATTTGGCCAGTGTTTGTGACTAAGTGGCTACTCAAAAATACAGGACATACCCCATTTGCAATACCTTGGGTTGTCTACTTTTGCAAATGGTATGCCATCATAGGGGTAATTCTCATTCCTGGGCTACCATACTCTTTCAAAGGCAACATTACCAATCTGGCAAATTTCAATGTGAAAAAAAAGGAAATGCAAGTCTTATATTTGGCTCTGTAACTTTTGAAAAGACCATAAAACCTGTACATCGGGTGTTCAGTTTTACTTGCGACACTCCGCGGAACACAAATATTAGTGTTCCAAAACAGTAAAATGTATCACAACAATGATATCATCAGTCAAAGTGCCATTTGTGTGTGAAAAATGCAAACAACAGCACTTTCACTGACGATATCATCGTTGTGATATGTTTTCCTGTTTTGAAGCACTAATATTTGTGTCCAGCGAAGTCTCCCGAGTAAAACAGTACCCCCCATGTACAGGTTTTATGGTGTCTTGGAAAGTTACAGGGTTAAATATATTGCTTGCTAACCAAATTCTCTGGACTTTCAGCCTGGGTTGTCAGGCAGATCCCTCAAATTCTAATTAATAAAATTACTTAATTATGTAAAAATATTATATTTGTATAATCTAAATATATATGTGTGTATATATATATATATATATATATATTTACAACATCATTCTAAATGTATTTTGATATATACATATATATTAATATCAAAATACAGTAAGAACAAATTTAAACTGGTAAAAAAAAAAAATTACATTTAATTTTATTTATTTTTTAATTTATTTATATATATATATATATATATATATATATATATATATATATATAATATTAACTTCACTCTAAGTGTATTTTAATATTTATATATGTATATATAAATATTAAAATACACTTAGAATAATTTATTGTGTATGAGTATGTGTATGTGCATATAATAGTACTTAGATTATATATATATATATATATATATATATATATATATTTATGATCTAAATACTTTTATTAACTTTATTAAACTTTTCAAGAAGCTTAGAAGCTTTAAACTTTTTTTAAGAAGCTTAGGTGACAGTTGAATCTGTATGCAAAGCTGGAATATCAACCAGACTGTATAGGTGGCTTTGTATGACCCGGGTTCCAGCTCTGTCTGTGAAGAGGCTCTCCCTGCTCTGCTCTGCGTCACCTCACTTTGTCAAGAGAGCCCTGTGGTCTACACCTATATCAGGTGCAGATCACTTTAAGAGCTCCCTCACTCTCATGGTACCCTGGCACTTCTCAACGACTCATATCATCCAGTGCTCTGAGTTATTGACTGAACTTTGGAAACTGCCAAGGTGTTGCACCTGGTATATGTAAAGGTCACAGTGGTCCCCAACCGGAGAATAAAACTCCCAAGAATGCACTCCACTGGACAACCAGTGGATAACACTCCTCCTACAAAAAGGTAAGCAGGAGAGGGACATATGGAAAAATATACACTTCCCCAAACACAGGCAGCCTCCTTCCCTTCAACACATCAGCACTCAGACACAACACACTCAACAGTCAGCCACTCTCAGACTCTTTTCCATTCAAAAAAACCCACACACACCACTCAACAAGCACATAAAGGCACACTCCACCTACCCCTCACATACAACTCACAGCCTTCTCCACACACATCACCCAGCCACTACACACTCTTGCACAACATACAACCACCATACGTGACACTCATCCTCCTTCCATTCACAGAACAGAGCCCACAGCTCTAGGAGTGAGTCTCGGTCTCACATCCTACCTAGGGCCTGGGCAATCTTAATCCAACTCTGTCTGTATGGCACAACTTGGCAGTGTCTGTGTGAAATAAATTTACTAGTGTGTGGCGGAACATACCGTTTATCGGGACTATTTGAATTTTACTATGTTCGGGAGTAATCTTACCCGAACCTACCCGGTTCGGCTCCTTAAGGGGGACCTCCATGTAACTTGTTAGAACACTAGAACACCGACCACCCCGTACGTGTTAAACCGCAAAGGAAACAATGAATTAGTGCTTCCCCTGGGTGTCCGCCATTTCGCACGTGGTCGAAAGAATGGCGGCCCTTTTGTCTCCCGAACACAGGTAGCGGGACAAGGTCATCGAATGCCTGGAACCCTTTTCGGATAGACGACCTTGCAAACATTGGTGAAACTCTACTGCTACCTCTGCCCCGACCAGCTAGGAGAGCGCCCTTCGGGAGAAAGAGACTATCAACCAGGGGTGCATTCGCTCCCTTGAAGCAAGGGAATACCTTCAACCGTGTTTGTACAGGAACCTCCGAACGGAGACCGGCCGTTGCCCCACTTTCTATGGACTGTTTTGGGCTTCGACCTCGTGGCCGGCCAGTCAGAACTTTACCCCGGTGCTGATTCTATTCTACCGAACGGATCTGAGCACTATTTGGTCAACTTGGACGCTCGGATCCAGGGTGTCCGGGGATATAACACTTGTGGGGTTCCTGTGGATATTTTTGGGGGGTTGTATATATATTTTGTATGTTTTCTTGTAACTGAAAGATAATTGAGTTACAGTTTTCTGACTCAATTATCTCCCAGATACAGGGAAGCCAAGGAGTGGCTTGCTACTCTTGAATGGAGACCCCATGCAATTTATACACCCCATGCTGTGTATAAATTGAGCATGCTGTGCCTGAATAAACCAGATGATTCCCAGAACAATGTCTTGTCTAGTTACTGGGGGGATACGAGAATAATCACACAAGAAAATATAGATCAACACAAAAGGTGTGGAGAAAATGGCACTTGTAATAAACAGCTTAGGTATTTCGTGTAGCTGCGAAATACACTCTGTGGGCACTTCAAAAATCTAACTACAATATATATAAACACCAAAAAGATAAACAGCTAAGAACCTGGTTAGTGTTACCACCTTCCCAACACTTAGTGTTAGTGTAGTGCTATAAGTGTAATCACAGGAACCAATGGTGTAAAAACATATGCACTTACCCCTCAGATCATATGGGGGTTATATAAGAAAAACCAAAAACAGAGAAGATATAGTATAATACTGTATGGCAATAGATGAAATTATTTTCAGTTGTAGTGAGTGGAAATAAACTCACATTTTTTTGAGCTTTTTATATGGGTACAGGCTCAAACACTTTCAGCTGCTGTGCCTTTAAGGTAGGCAACTATACCCCTTTTTTTGGCTTGCTTCCCCTTTATTCTTCTCAACGAATTGCATGTAACCAAAAAAGGAAACAAGAAGCAGAAACCTCATGGTGCAGAACTAATGGTGACCGGTCGTTGTAAATAATAATAGATTATAATTTTTTGGATGTGGACAATGCTTGGCGTGCAGAAGCACAAAGAACAATAAAAGACATGTCAAAACCCTTTTAGATCCTCAAAAGAATATAGGATAAAAAGTATGATCACGTGTTTTACAAAGAAAATGATTTATATTTTAAAATGTCCATGCCAGCTATATTACTTGGGAAGAACGAAGCGTCCACTCCACGTAAGAATTAATGAACATGTGAGGAACATTAGAAAAGGATATGATAAGCATAATGTCTCTCTACATTTGAAATTATTTCACAATAATGATCCACAGCTTTTAGAATTTTTGGCTATACAAAAAGTGGAGGTAAATTGGAGAAGGGAAGATGAGGTTAAGAAACTAGGTAAAATAGAAATGAAATGGATTTTTAATCTCAACACCCTCACCCCTTTTGGTCTGAATGCAGATTTTGAGTTGTGTCATTTTTTATAAAAATCATTCTCTACAAAAGAGCTTTTATGTATGGGAATTGTTTATATATTCATTTATTTTATATTCACTATTTTTGTTACATTATTATTGAACTCTTGTATTTGGTCTTTATTGGTCTTGTTCTAAGAGAGTGGAACAGAACCTTTAAAGTTATGTTAATGTATGGATACATTTTTGTTCATATATTATATTATATGTAAAGTTGTATAAACTAAAATATAAAGTTCCTTTTTTTTTTTTTATTCCAGCTATTATATTTATTATATAGTTTTTATGTGTTTATAACTGATAGGATGAAGTATAATAATAAAGGTCTAACCATTATATATATATTTCTTGTTTATAAATATGTCTTGAGAGGACCGATAGAATAAAGGACCCTTTTCTATATGCGTATGATCAATTACTAACCGAGTGGACTGTGGGTATAGTAGTTCACATTACCAACGAGGACGGAACTACCGAAAGGGAAGTGCATTTCGGGAGCAGTAGTTTCAAATATCAACCGGAAGTGATGCAATGGCGAAATTACGTACACACAGGAGACCACCTGAGTCTCCAACACAGGATTGGTTAACAAGCGACATTTTTGAAAGAGTAAAAACCGGACAACGAGCAGGAAGGACTATACCAATTGATAAAGCCGACATTGAAGGCAAAACGCGTCTTGGTAAAAGGAAGAAGAAGGAGAGGACGAGTATATATTGTATTTACCTCATTTTAATACTATTTTTATTTAGTTTAGTTTATTTTGTTATATGTTTGATACTTAAAATATTTTTTTTATATTTACCTACCTCCTTCTCTACCTGTACTTTGGATCCAGTAAAAGGCCTATATCATCCTATGATTTGACACAATACTATCATACTCAGAGCCAGTTATAAAAGGCTCTAGAAAAGGTGAGCACCCATTCTATTGTTATTTACAATGACCTGTCACCATTAATTCTGCACCCAGAGGTTTTTGCTTCTTGTTTCCTTTTTTTGGTTACATGCAATTTGTTGAGAAGAATAAAGGGTAAGCAAGCCAAAAAAGGGGTATAGTTGCCTACCTTAAAGGCACAGCAGCTGAAAGTGTTTGAGCCTATTCCCATATAAAAGGCTCAAAACAATGTGAGTTTATTTCCACTCACTACACCTGAAAATAATTTCATCTATTGCCATACAGTATTATACTATATCTTCTCTGTTTTTTCTTTTTCATATATAACCCCCATATGATCTGAGGGGTAAGTGCATATGTTTTTACACTATTGGTTCCTGTGATTACACTTATAGCGCTACACTCACACTAAGTGTTGGGAAGGTGGAAACACTAACCAGGTTCTTAGCTGTTTATCTTTTTGGTGTTTATATATAATCACACAAGGTTCCAGTCTGGCTGAGAGGGAAAATAGTGGAGGTAACTAGTCGGATTACCCGGAGTCCGCTACATAGTGTTTTCACAGTACTGCCCAACCTCACCCAAGCAGTCCTGAGTTACGGCTACCTCACAATCATTCAAGGCTTAGTGACTGTAAATTGGGTTAGCCAGGATTACTTATCCTGTGTTTCATGACAATCCTGAACCTAGGCTAGGCTTTCTCTCTGGAATTCTGTAATGTAGATGTTGATGCAACATCAGCACCAAAGCCCACTGATGTTAAGGATAAAGAAAAGTCTAGATGCATATTTGCTGCAGTGTTCGGCCTACATTTTATGAAGATGTACAAATGCAAATAAAAGGAGCAGGAGAAAAGAGTAGGAAAGTAGAAACTGAAATGTCAGTTATACTTAACAGGAAACAACAACAAAAAAGAAAAGTTAGGACAGAGTTCCTCCCTACTGTGCAAAATGGCACTTAAAGTATTTAAACATGCACGGGTATCGGGGCGCGGAGCCTGGCACTGAACCGGACCGGACGCCATCTCTCCCAGCTCCGACATTCACACAAACAATCTGAGCGATATCCCGGTGACTAGCCACAATCCGACCCTGTAAGCACCAGATATAGCCTGGGGACACAACACTGAATCCCCAGATGCCCTTCCAGTACTCCCCGAAGCACCTAAAGGCAAGACGCAGGACCGGGGCCTACCACACACCCGCCAACTGCGAGTATCTCTGGAGCGGGGACCCAGCGGGAAACACAGCAGAGCTGTGGTCAACCCATACATCACCTGCTAATACTGCAATGGGGCGTAGAAACCAGAAGCTTACCCCCGGTAACGCACCAGAACAGAGGGATATAGGAGCTATGCTCCAGCGGCACACCTCAGTCAAGATGGCTGCCGCTGAAGGCCCAACTTCACCAGGGGCTTCCCACACAGATGCATCTGCAACACTTCAGCTGCAGAACACAACGGAGGACTCACAGCAACAGCCCACAGCATCAGCAGGTAACTCTGAACCTGCAACTAAACAGGACCTCCAAACCCTATACACTATGCTACAGGACATTCAAAGCCTCCTCACTGCTGACCTGCCTATCCTAAAATCGTCCATGGAATAACTAACAGGCAGAATGGAGGCAACTGAAGCAAATATTAAAGAGCTCCACCAAGACACCTCCACCATGCAAGCATCTATACTCCAACTACAAGCAGCCCAAAAGGCTCTTTCTCTACAGGTGGCAGCGCAGGAGGACAGGTACCGCCGTAACCACGTAAAGATAAGGGGCATCCCGGCCACTATCCCCCAGGAGGAGCTGCCACACTACGTGAGAAGGCTGCTGGCTTCAGTATTGCCACCTGCTACCGTAAAAAAAATAAACATCGCGGGGCTCTATCGCCTACCAACGTCCACCTTAACCACCGCCACAACGCCTGGCGACGTCATACTCCGCTGCGCACAACCTCAAGACAGGGGGCAAATAATGGCAGCGGTAAGAAACAAGACCCCACTTACATTTGAAGACTCACAACTGTCCTTTTACCAGGACTTATCCAAAGCCACACTGCAGGGGCGAAAATCCCTGAACCCTGTCACCACCCGAATGCAGGCAGCAGGAGTGCCCTACAGGTGGGGAACGCCACGATCCCTCCTTGTCTCATACAAGGGGACCACGCAAAGGCTAACCACAGGGACTGATATCCCAGCATTCCTTGCAGCTTTGGACATGCAAGAGGTGACGGCAGCACCAACGGACTCAAATTGCGCCCACGGATGGGACCCATCCAATGTGGTACCATTTGTGCCTAGAACTGTAGCCGACTGCCCACCTGATACCTGACTGGCAGGAACATCTCCAGCCCGGTCCAAACCCACTGGAGGGACTCACTGATCCAGCAGCCCTAGGCTGCAAAGTTGTAGAGTTGTAAAGTTCTAACAATATGGTTTTGGTTGTTCTTTTTTGTTTATTATGCCATATGTCCATGCTTCTTGCTGTAGAACCATCCATTAGAGGACACAACTTGTAGCCTGGGTCCACTAGGCATAGAGAAACCAGGCTCACGATAATACAACCAAACACTCACGAAGCTGCGCCATCTATGGCCCTAGTCTGGTTATATCCAGCCATACATAACCAGTCATCGAAGCGCACATCCCCCCCCTCCCCCCGCTACCCCCTTGGTTAGGGGCTACACCTCTCTAGAGAGGTCAACCATGCACAAAGGTAATCACCCCAGTGAGGAGGGCAACACTTACACTAATGACGCCCAAGTGCAGAAATCACCTGATCTAACAAAGATAGACATGTTAATTAACTTCTTGTAATCATAACCCATGCTAACGTAACATGTATTTACTAACATTCTGTTCTAAGCAACATTACTTTAACATTGCAAAATGTGCTGATAATTTCAATGCTCCAATTGTTACGTCTGAAAACTATGCTCGGGGAATGCTATTGGGGCACCACGAGCTTGAATGTTATTTACTCAAAGCACGATAAAAATAAAGAATAAAAAAAAAAAAAAACCATGCACGGGTATCTATATGTCTGCCCTCTGCCCAGTTTGCTTCTAGTTGGGTGGTTATGTTTCCCATATTATAGATTGTTCTTCCGTTGGTACCACCTGCAACACATAATTTTCTTTCAATTATAATCCAGGTGTAAACCAGTAGTTTCAGCAGCCAGGTATTCACAGAGCTAGTGTAAATGTTGTACCCCTGCAGATAAGGATTGGGAGTTGAATGTTGGCACAGCTCTTATAATACCTACATTCTTGCTTTATGGGTTATTTGATAAAGCATTAAAACTATGAAGAATGTATCTTTGGCAGACAGCAAAATCTAAACAGAGACACTAATTACAATGGCTTTTTGTTTGGCTTAAAAAAAAATCCCATCAAGTTCACAGTCTCCCTGATTGTAAAACATACTTTATGAGGCTTTGGTTTTTTTCAGACATAACATTACCTGGCAAACCAGTAATAAATAAAATTGACCTCCCATCTTCTGTTCTGCCCAACATATTTTATTTAGGGCATCATTAATAGTTTATAATCTTGTGTCTGTGTATGTGTGCACCTTCTTTTAAAATATTAGAATGATAGAAGATCAAAGTCCAGTTGCAAAGTTATTTAGTCAAATGCTGTACAAACTCAGACAAGACTTCATTAAAGATGAAATTAGAGACATGTGCACATTACAAATACGTTTGTAAGTTTGAGATCACATTTCATAGGAACACACCAAGCACCATAACCACTACAGCACACTGTATTGGCTATGGTGCCAGAAGTGTCCAGCTAGCTCCAACATAAGTAGTTGAACCATCTTGTGCTGCAGCAGTTATAATGCTTGGTGTGTTTTATTTTAATGCATTAGACATATCTGCACATATAAATATAATTAGTAAAGTGATCGAAAAAAAGACGTCATGTTTCCTCTAAATATCATCAGCATATAATTCAACACTTCACTACGGAGTTTTTTCCAAACAAGTAATCTGCTCGATTTAATTAACTCACGAGAGCTAAAAATTGAAATAAGGGCAAAACTGCAATTTTGTGGATTATGTGAAATTAATCATTAATTAGTCTTCTGTCATGATCTTTCCAACATTTTCTGGAAAATTACAGCGAACAGAAAGATAAATAACAGTTTTCGATTAAATAACAGGTATGACAGTATAATATCGAGAACAATTAATTATGGAATACCATTTTCATTAATATTTCCATGGTATTGGCAGTATGTTTGGGATAGCATATTCCCAAACTGCCAGCACAATCTGTCTGAATATGACTTTAATACTAAACACAATGTCATTATAAAAAGTTTCAAATTGATGTTATGCTATTTGCGTCACACAAAATAAATTTTATTAGCAACAGGGTTAATATAAGTCAAAGCCTTATCATTATACTATAAAGTACAATATTGTTGTTCCGAAAAGAACATTCAGATTTCACACTGAAGAACAGGTTGTCAGAATGTTGAAATTTGTTTAAAACCTACTGCAGGCCTCTTTGGAAGAATTGAAATAAAAAGCAATATAATGTATTAGAAAGTTCAATTTACAAGAACATGGATACAATCCAGATATAATAAGGGTATGATTGGTGTAAGTGACAGGTTGTCTCCAACAAATAGATACAAAAAAAGATTAAAACGGAAAGAGAACATGAGTGCATTTGCAGTAAGGAAACTAAATCTTCCAAGGGATCTTTTTTCCATTGTTTTAACTGAACGTGCAATTATTTTTTAAAGGGCAGACAATGAGCGTTCTCATGTTTTTCTTGCAGCAGAATGAGTGCTACAGTATCTGGTTTCAAGAGAATAAAGGAGGTTACAGTTTTTTCCATAAAATTGTGGTTGGGCTTTTGATTTTTTTGTGATTTTATTCTGTTGTATAGGTTGTGTTCCCACTCAATAATGTGTTTGTTTTTTTTGTTTTTTAAATAAAAAAGCAAACCTCATAAACATAATATATACATTACTTTTACCACAATATGATAAAACCTCTTAAAATATAAATTACTAGCATAATCATTTGGTTAAATATGTTATAATGAAAAGACCAAAACACCTCTATTTACCAGAATCTGTTATTTCCATAATATAAAAAGCAGCATACTCCTACACGGAGAAACTTTAAAGGGACTCTCCAGTGCCAGGAAAACAAATCTGTTTTCCTTGAACTGCAGAACCTGCAGTGCCCCCCTTCCTCCCACCCCCCAACCCCCATCCCTTGTTGCTGAAGGGGTTAAAACCCCTTCTGTGACTTACTTGAATGCAGCGCCGATGTCCGTCGGCCCTGGGTCAGGCTCCACCCTCGCTCCTCCTCCGCTGATGTCAGCCGGCGGGGGAGACCTAAAGCACATGCGCAGCAATGGCTGCGCGCATGCATTAGACCTCCCCATAGGAAAGCATAGCCGAAATCCTCTGGGGATTTCGGCGACACTGGAGGTCCTCACGCAAAGCGGGAGGATGTCCAGCGTCATTTAAAACACTTTTCGTGTTTTAAGAACCCAAAAGTCCCTCTAGTTGTTGTAACGGTTTCCCTATACTCCAGCTGAGTATATCCGTGCAGAATTTCCTGAAATCCAAATGTAGCAGAAGGTGTAGTGAATTATAGCTTCCAATCCCCCAAACATGAGCCAAGGCTTCATGAAGGTGTAAAATGATCTGTTTAATGGTGGCCACAGTTTGGCCTTTTATGCAAATCCTCCAGCAAGGGATACTCCCACATGGACCTTGTGGTGGATTGGAACACAACTTACAGTAATCAATCACAGTATAAGTATATACACAGTATATGTATATCACAGTATAATGCAATGTAAAACACTCCCACAGAAACAGTCAAATCCCTCCTCTCTATCCTGGAGATAATTGGGTTAAGTGGCCGTAGTAAACTTAATTATCTACAGGTACAACAAATATTTCCCATTTACAATTGTAACAAAACACATTAAAATGCATAAATTTATATTTCACATAACTGAACCCCCACATTCGATATATCCCCAGATAGCCTGGGGTAGCTTGGATCTGAGCGCTCAATATATCCGAACAGCGGTTAGATCCCATGAACACAGTCAAATCACCATGGAGTTTTCACTGACAGTTCGGCAGAAATCTGTCCATCATTAGTTCCATGGCTTTTAGCTATCAGGGTCGGTCTAGTTTGTGGGTTATGAAAGTACCGGATGTCGTGGCGGTCGTATAAATGGAAACGAAAAGATGGAAGTTTCGACAATTTCAGATGGCCACCGCCACGTGTTCGTTCATACGAACGGCGACCACCCAGCCGTTCGCCAATTAGTTGCGGTTAACCACAGCTTCTGGGAGGTTAACAGACTGCACACTCCCATTGCGTGTGGTCTAGCTGTTCACGAGTTTGTTCGGTACAATAAAAGGGAATACATAGGGCAAAAATGTGCAAACGGCATATGAACAAAGGGTGCTGATAGCCCCAAAATGGGTTTTGTCACAGTTGCTGTTTGATAGACAGCCACTAGAGGAGGACTTAACCCTGCAAGGTAATTATTGCAGTTTATAAAAACTGACACCATGGTGTTTTTTTTAGATATATATTACAAAGCAGTGGTGTAACTAATGTATAGAGGACCCTGGTGTAAGACAATTTTTGCCCCCCTCTAGTGCAAGGGTGGCCAAAAGGCAGATCCCCAACCGCTGCACAACCATGATGCTCTGCCAGCTAGGAATCTACCATCTGCTCATTCTTGCAGGGTTGTAATTGTGAAAAGTGTCTGTGTGCTTGAATGTAAGCATGCTTTCCTATGGAGTATGTGTATGTATGGAGTATATATGTATGTGCATGTATGGAGTATGGAGTATGTGTGTAAATGTAGGAGTGTATTTGTGTGTAGTGAATGCAATTGTTTGTTTACTGTTGCCATGTGAACGCAGGGGTGTGTTTGTTAGTGTTTGAATGTCGGTGTGTTTTCTGTAGGGTTTGTATATAATGTTGGTGTTTTGAAAACAGTGATGTGTTTGCATATAGTGTTGGTGTTTAAATGCAGGGTTGTATTTGTGGGTAGCTCTACCTTTCAAATGCTGGGATGTATGCACATATGCACATATACTCAAACACTGCCACACACATGCTGACACAGATACACACTGCCACACACACACACACACACAAGGATACGCACATATACTCACACTGACTTACACAGATACACAAACACACACACACATACATACATACACAGATACACACACTGTCACGCTTACAGATACACAGATACATGTACACACAGACACACACACAATTTTAGCCACTCGCGTGTTTCCATACTTGCTGCAGGGGCCTTGGCTGAGGCTGATGGGAGCCTGTGGCTGGCTCTTCAGGCTCTCTCCCCCTTCTCTGTCTGCCTCTCTTTTTGCCTACCCTGTGCAGCACTATGGAATTATGGAGGAAATTACCTTTAGTTACTTCCAGCACCACACCTGTATTGCTGGTCTGAGAGGGGCCAGGTCTCATTATTAATGGGCTATGGCGCCCAAACAGCAACTGATCAGACATACCCCTCAATTTGCCCTAAATGTGTGGACTATCAGTATGGCACCTCAAGCTTGTGGCTGCACTTCCGTCACAGGGCCACACAGAAAAACCAGTGGAAGCCTACGTGTACGTCCACTGTTAAAGTTTTATCAACTGACTCCACAATCCAGTCCAGTCACATTGCATCGGAGGAGAAATAGAAACTATGACGGAAATTTATCAATGTATGAAGTAATCTAATGTTCTAAAAGTTCAAGCCATGGAAATCTGTGGCACCAACAAAACATTATGTGATCTTCCCTTTTGAAATATTGCACCACTTTTTAGAACAGAATACTTTGATATATCTCCTCTCTACATATACTTATTGCAGGGGTTGGCAACCTTTGACACGAGTTGTGGACTACATCTCCTATAATGCTCTTAGAGCTAAAATGCTGGCAAAGCATCAGGAAGTAGTCATGGTAATTGAAGTAACCTTTTAATGCAAATACAACCCTGCATATGCATAATTCATACATAAGCACTAACTTCATAAATGCACATAAACATCATTTACGCACAATTAAGCTACCACGTATATACACACACACACACACACACACACACACATGTATTCACAAAAACACTATGGAGACACAAACAGGAATTGATACTGACACAGTATACACCAATTAGATCATATATTTATACTAACAACATACACTGACACTTCATACTAATTTACTCGTGCAGTCACATACTTGCACTGTACACAGTTACAGCACATTATTTACACATTCACTACACTAACAGACACTTGATTCACACGTATTTTCTGTATACACTGTACACAAAAAAGCAGATGCAAAAGACAGGACATTCATATGTACACTTCAGTTCGCTAAGCAAAGAATTGTGGCAAATTGAAAACCGAATTACAAAATCTAAGTGAAAAAAGACTGGAGACTTTTTCTTTCAGCTTAAAATTACCTTAAATGTTAGTTATTTTTCTGTTATCCCCTGTTTAAGGAATATGCTCCTCCCCCTCTCCCCCACTACAGATTTTATTGCATTCGTACACCCATGGCTATGTCACGTGTTCCAGATATTTAATTACTGGGACATTTATATTTCCTTATAATCTTCATAGGCATGCTGCCAATTAGAAGGTTGTTTTCCTGGGCCTCACCATGGTACAAGGTCGTGCACTGACCACAGTAAATGTACACCAACTGTACGAAATACTCACCGTCTCATCAAGACTGTAAACGTTATACAGGATTCATTTCTGTTCGGTTTCTGTATTTACAATCCTCACCTCCTTTTGCACACTTCTCCCCATAGAATAAAATAATATTAAATTCACTTATACTCCATGGATTTACTTCCAAAGAATAGCCATACCGACTGCTCTGGACTTGAAACTCACCCAATTTCTGTAGCAATTTACTAGGCCAGTTCACAGCAGTGAAAAGTAAATGGACTGAGGTTTTTCCTTTTTGCCGCAGTAATTGCTTTGATCAAGGTATCACCAACACCCTTTGCCAATCTTGTTTTCTCAGGTGTGTTACAACTATGTGACAAGCACCACACTTCAACGCTCTGTGTTGTAACACTGCTCTTTATTGTTGTGTTAAGGCAGCTGTACTTAATAATTTTGGTTCAGAAACTGGACCATTATGAGAGTAGAATGGACGTGTTTTGAATCTAAATAGATGTTCTGGAACTGCTGATTCTAGCTCAGTTAATTCATTATAAAATATATTACATGTTTACTAGACCCTAATGATTTCCATGTAAAATGTCACCTGTGTTTCAGGCAGATTTGGGTAGCAAGATATTATTCAAAGGCTTTTACAAATAAGTATCTGACACGGCTGAAGTCTGCATAGTGCAAGATAGTAAGAGAACCAGAGACGTTAGCATTTTTTTTTTAACTTCAGTGCCTGGTCAGTCTCACATTTTTTCATACTGGTATCTGAACTAATCTTGGGCATTTGATATATTTTACGTGGAGTCATATTCTTTTGAATTGTTTAGGTGGGTTTGTTTGGATGTAATCATTTATTTTATATTCTTGTGAAAAAACCAAAGTTAATTTTGCCGGGTGCAATAAGCCAGGGCTAAATATCCATATATAGTAAAGATAGAGGCTTGTACTCACGGTCTTTTCATATATAAAATACCATGCTTTATTGAAGAAATGCTGCAAAATAGGATCGACATTTCAGACCCCATTCGGGACTCTCATCAGGTTCAATAATCATTTATTATTATTTATCCTGAAAAGACCGTGAGTGCCTCTGTCTGTAATAAAATAAATGTATACATATATAAATAAAGATATATACCGTATTTTTCCGTGTATAAGACGTCCCATATAAACACATCAAATAGAAAAACTTTTATATTTTAGCTACGGTGACTTCTGGGAGGAGTACAACACTGGGACTCCCCTGTGCTAGCGGCCTACGGTTATATGGCTCTATGAGGGTGTATGCTGGGAGACCTACAGCTCCCACAGTACAGCAGGTGGGGTGAGGGCATGCTGGGACATATCAGTAGTATTCCTTCTGCTCCCTGATCCCCATTTCTTCCCCCATAAATATAAATCAGAAAGCAAGGCCTACCTGAGGTAGAGCAAACCTTAAAGGACCACTATAGTGCCAGGAAAACATACTCGTTTTCCTGGCACTATAGTGCCCTGAGGGTGCCCCCACCCTCAGGGTCCCCCTCCCGCCCGGCTCTGGGGAGAGGAAGGGGTTAAAACTTACCTTTTTTCCAGCGCCGGGCGGGGAGCTCTCCTCCTCCTCTCCACCTCCGATCCTCCCTTTCGGCTAAACGCGCACGCTCGGCTAGAGCTGCTCGCGCATTCAGCCGGTCTCATAGGAAAGCATTCATAATGCTTTCCTATGGATGCTTGTGTGTTCTCACTGTGATTTTCACAGTGAGAATCACGCAAGCGCCTCTAGCGGCTGTCAATGAGACAGCCGCTAGAGGATTTGGAGGCTGGATTAACCCTAACATAAACATAGCAGTTTCTCTTAAACTGCTATGTTTATTAAAAAAAGGGTTAACCCTAGCTGGACCTGGCACCCAGACCACTTCATTAAGCTGAAGTGGTCTTGGTGCCTAGAGTAGTCCTTCAATATGGCTGCTCCTTTTTATAATGTGGCATATCTCTGGATCTCTGTTGGTGGTAAGTGCTGACGTCTGCTGCAGCTCCCACGCATATAAGGACCTCTTCTTTGCCACAGCATTCAGAAGTGGATTGGTGGGAGCGAGGCCAGGTATGTGTGTTGGCAGTGGCACATTGAAATGCGTCAGGGGCTATCTTAACTTAGGCCCCATGCACAATTGTTTTGTATTTTTAACCCCTGCAGTGACATTCCGTATAAGACGACCCCCAATTTTAGACAATTTTTTTTAAAAAAAAACATGGTCTTATACATGGAAAAATATGGTACATTTATTTTATTTAGAGGACATATAGGACTTTTTTTGATACAATATTAATTCATATAACAGTAATTAACAGTAATTGAAATGTTTTCGTTCAGACATCTGCTAGATTTCTAAAAGTGGGAGTCTATATTTTCACACCAGTGACATACAAATACACCTCTTTTTCCCGATAGGTATACAAATACACCTCTTTTTTAAAGAGCCAATATACAGATATACACTGTGACACACGTGCGGATACACATATTGACACATATACAGATACACTGACACACCGATATACACACAGCACATACACACATATACTGTTTCCTTCCTGTTGGGTGCGGAAGGATAGCTTTCCTGGGATCCAGTTGTATCTGCTGGTTGGGAGTCAGTGGCTAGCTCTTCCAGTAGCCCCTACCTCTGCCTTATCCTCTCCTCCAGGAAATTACAGACTTTCATTTCCTCCCAGACTGCCAATATGAATTGAGCCCAGTTGCGCAGGACCGCAGCACATGGCTGGGCCTCTGATGACACATGCCTACTGGGGGTGCTTAAGTGCATGAAACACCCAATTGGCCCCCTAAGCGTGCAGGCCCCAGTAAAGTCATACTGTCTGCACCAGTGGCAGTTCTGACACTGTTTATACAAACAAGTCACCTCCCAAACACTAGTTATGCTACTGGTTACAGTTTAATGTATTTAGTCAACATATACACAGACATTGCTTTATAAATGGCTCCTTTATAAATCGCATCCAGATTGCATATTGATGCACTATTTCTTTCTTTTTAACAGACTTAAAGGTTTATATGGCAATATTTTAGCCTCTTATATCCATTAAATTGTAAATTCTTAATATAACATTTTGTTCTATTTGTCGTGTGAATCCTGTTTACCATCCGGTATTAAAACACTTCAGGTAATCTTCATGACAAGTAAATTATCTCATTTAGGATTGATTTTAAAATTCTATTTTATTGCTAGCAAGAATAATATATATGCACCTGGGATAAAAAATACAGTCAAAACATGCTGTACTGCAGGGTAAAATTGTATTGCATTAATCCATCAGGTGAACATTTTTAAATCACATTTTATGCCAAGAACAGATTAAATTCCTAAACTAGAGCTGTAGGTTATAATTTATAACTCAGACAAAGGAAATATTGCCGAGAAGTTTATTTATGCTAATGCTGTGTGCAGGACTACTATTTCACTTAGAGCAGCACTTCCTAATAAACAAATGGAGGACTTCTCTCTACCCTTTAAATCTCCTTAAACAGCATTGGATAGAATGTCCAAAATCTAACTTTGATCAATGAAAAGAGATTATTTTTACGGTGGAAGGGCTGATTCCAAACAAAAATATTTATTTTCTTTAAAATCGCTTGCCCTTTATTATAGTTTAGCTGCCAATGTCTAAAAACAAGTTTTACTAACAGCAGTATATTTTTGCTTACTGTCAAATTGATCAAAATGCTAATATAAAATAATTTTATTTATACATCAAATGCTGATGTTGGCCTCCTGGACATGCTGTCAAATTGTTTTAATTTCACTTGCTTCAGCAGCAAAATACTAGCCAGCACTCTCCTAAGTAGATGACATATTGCAACCATATCAATTTCATCTGGTAATTTGTCAATGGATATTCTTCCAGTGATCTACTTTCTTTCTAAGATGTTAAAACACTCCTGGCTGACCCCAGGTTTTTTTTTTTAGAGCTTCATTCTTACCTAGTACATTCACCAATGCTCTACCAGTAGTGGAGTCTCTGGTGGTCGTGGTGGCTCTACTAGGGCAACTGTTACTGTAAAAAAAGCAAAGTGGTCAGTGTCACAAACGCACACTACTTCAAGAGGGTGCATGATGTAGTTGTGGTGGTGAAAGGGTTAAAGTTCACTATTTGTCTACACTAGACCGAAAATAATGACAAAATCCCACTTGACACCACCCACACTGAAAAATAGTAATATAACTATTACTATTTTAATGCTGCCACCACCAAGACAATTTATAAATGGGGTGCCTTGGTCCCCCCAGGTAAATCAATAATAAAACCCACCAAATACAACTTAGCACAATATTTAAGGAATGGCAAAAATACTAATTAGTCTCTTCAGATAACGTGTTCCTTTATCAAACAAAGGAAGAACGTAATAAAGGAATATTTATTATGAGCAAAAAATAGTCACAGTGCATACAAAAATATAGATGACAAGCAAATTATTTGCACCAAAAACAGATAAAAACAAAAAAGATAAAATTACAGAAAATCTTAATCACTTACTCAGTTCTTCAAAGTAAATACTTCTGCCCCAGGGGGTCTCTGGTATGAAGGATGGTGACTCACGTAGAATTAGATTCTGGCCCCAAGCAAGTACAGACATTTCAGTATCATTGGATATATACACTGTGGATTACCACGCCTGGTCTAGAGGTGGAGTCAAGGCGTATCTATAGAGATAATGAGTGACCACCCCCTTGTGTTCCAGACCAACATCAATCCAAATGGAAACACTTGGTTCTATCTTCTCTTATGTACCTGCTACAGAAATAATAATTGCATCTACAAACTTTTTTATTTTTCCATTATATACAAATGACGCACACCTTACTTGCGACCCAATATGGCGGACATTACAATTCCTTCCCCTATGGTTAAGTTATGCCAATCATGTTTCGGCTTTTTAGAAGATGGCGCTTGTCACATTCCAAATATAACAAAAATGAGGCTTAATTATTATTCTGTGGCTAAATATGAATGTTTTTTTCCTTTTGGATATGATACTGGAACACGACTAATGGCCATTAACATATCAAAGAGATTGACCCATCAATTAAGATGTACAGGCCATATGGCTGAGCCAGACATTCAGGCTTTTCAAGTGTAGAATCTCACACCTTGAAGAGCCCTTGAGTAATCACAGTATCCATTCATAGGATAAAACCCTTTTCACATTCCTATGCAATTTACATTACTCATTCTGTCATCTGACCTTTCATACAATCAAATGAACCCCTTTTGACCTTGACAATTTTCCATCTCTACCAGGCCAGCAGATTATCTATGCACTACACAAATTACATTAAAGGACAATATTCCATAGTGCAATAATGAGTTATGCACCCTTGCCGTGACAGTCAGCACTCCAAAAGCAATCCATTTTTTAATTGCAGTGCTTAAAGGAAGAGTCCCTATTCGACCACAGCTCAATAGATATAAAGATGAAGAATATCCTCAGCACTCAGCTGTAATGTTACGTGGTGTATTCAGCCAACAAAGGCAAAGGCAATGTTTCTACACATATAGTGTCTTTCTCAAGCCATGTTTTTTTCTTCAGGTGAAACCATTACTGGTCTAACGGGAATTCCATCCACATATCTTTTAATACATACTCCTTGACATTATAAAGTTTCCTATCAGAGTTCAGAGGTCATCCCTTTAAATATTTGATTTGCAATCAAGGACAAATTTATTTTCTGTGTTTGAGGCACTATAGGAATTATCTTGTTTTTCTTTTTTTGCCTTATTTTGAATTAACCACAGGAACAGATGTGTGGTCGGTTGAACTTGATGGAGTTGAGTATTTCTTCAACCTAGACTACTATATTACTGTGGAAGAAGGATGTATACAATACAACTCTGTTTCTTTTGAGTTCAAAAAGCATAAACCACCAAAACATCAATACTATAGGCTACCTTTAAGAGGTATGTGGCACTGTTGATTGCAGATTTTTTATGTAATTTCTCCTCTTGGACCTAGGTTGTGAGCTCCTTGATGTGATAAAAGGGAATGAGAAAATAAATTGTGAAATACTGTCTTCTACTTGTTGATAACTATATTCTCAAAATTGGATTATATCATGTGTTGAAAGTGGTTCTGTTATCTATTATACTGTATTAGTTAGTAGTAAGCTTTACTATTTGAACTGAACTGAATGGAATCTGCAGACATTTGGCATTTGACTGGATTTATTGCACATAATTACTTGGCAAATAAGAAAAATAGCAAATTCCTAAAAAGATTGATTATAGTGCAGACAGCAAAACTTCAGCAGACAGCAAAATTTTAGAACAATTTCACATAGGAATTGTGTAGAAGGAGTAATAGCTACTATGTCTGCCACGGAACAAACTTTGTGTGTGCACAAAGATCGTGTGCACTTTTTATTAGAATTGGAGATTTATTTCAGTTCAAAATGCAATTTCTCAGAATTTTGGCCAATCGAGTTATCGGTCTAATTCCCAAACTTCAATCTGAAATGTACCTGAATCAGTAAACAAATGAAACGCACAATGGTGGGGCACATTCGATCCGATTCATTATTCTGGATTCCTCATGAGATGATTGTTGGAGAAAAAGATGATTGATGGCTAGAGAACAGTCACTAAATGTTGATCTTATTCGCAGATCAAGTGTGGAGTGAGCATTTGATAGAAAATAAACAAGGAGCAGTAGAATTTAAAAAAATTAAAAAAAAATCTATATTTCTAAATTAAACAAATATATAGCATATAAATATAGATTTAAAAAAAATGTACTACTCTTCCATTTTTTGCCTCTGTTGGTTACTTTATCTCACTTGATCTGTGAATTAAATGGTAGGAAAATGCTCCTATCAGCGTGCTGTAAAATATATACACACAGTAAAGTGAGAATTTAAAGTGAATTTTAACTTTAAGGCAAAAGTAGTCAAACTGGAACCATATCTGACTTAGGGAATTTTTCCAGTTTGTTTATTTTTACCTTAAATTTGAAATTCACTTTGAATTCTCATTTTAGTGAATATTCCTGATAATATAATAATATGTATATTATATCTACAATTGGCCTATTTTTGCACCCGTTTGGTTCATCTGATTCATTTCCTAAACCAGGTTTTCGGGACAGATATTCTGCCGACCCGACCTGACTCATCCGAAATTTGGGCACACCTAAAAGTTTTATTTTTTTTCAGGAAAATTATATGATGGCTGTTCTTTCTTCCCAACGTTTTTAGCCTTAATTTCTAGAAACAAAAGTAATTCACCTTTACGTAGAACTACGTATTATATATCATTTTTTGTTTTGTTGAATGTTCTTTTTACTTCAGATAAAACATAGTCTATTTCTTTTGTATATGCATAGTTTGCAATATTATGCCAGATATGAGAAAATAGAAGTTAGTATCACACTCTGCATTCTAATATGTCACCATCAGCTGTCTATCTTAAAAAAAGGTGATGCTACACATTACTACATTGATATTTCCCTTACTCACAAATACATCATTGGGATTCGGCTGAATTTGGACAGATCGGCTGTTCAGCTGAATTCCATACGGACATAAAACTGAGCAAAAGACTAGTGAGATGGCCGAGCATGTTTATTTGTTTTGTTATTGTTGTTAAAAATTGATTAATGAGATGATTTATTTTATTCACAGATCAAGTGGTAAATAGTAACCAATAGAGGAAAAAAAAAGGAGCAGTAAAAAACAAAATCTACGTTTCTCATAAAGTATATATAATATATAAATATAGATTTATTTTTCTTCTCCTCCTCTCTTTCTTTTTATTGGTTATTATTTATCACTTGATCTGTGAACCAAATGGAGGGAGAATGCACCACTGGCTCATTTTGCCCTTTTTGGTTTGTCCAAATGTTCAAATCTACAGTCAAATGTACACATCTTATCAATATAGTCCCAAGATTCACAGTCAGTTTTAATTATGTGTAGATATTAAAGAAACACACTATTGAAAAAAATTTGGGAGGGGGTATTTTTAAATCTGCTGTGATAGTGCATATATTGAGATTAACATTTGGCATTTTTATAGAAAAATTAAAAATACCCTGTCACAGCTTACCTTGCCCAGCACTCCAGCAGCGTTCTGGTAGCTCTGGCACCCGCCTCTTCTCCCCTCCACCTGGTTCTGGCATTCGGTGTCAGGCTCCTGGTTCCTGATTACCTGCAATACTTCTCGGCTTCTGACCACTTGCTTTGACCACGCTTCTTGTCTGACCCTTGGCTTCTGATCCTGATCTCTATTTATGTATCTCCTGGCTTCTGACCTTCGATTTGATTCTTGACCTCGCTCCTCTGCTGACAGCCGTGACCATCGGACCACCCGACACCACTTCCTGCCTTCTTCTTTCTAACTTCTTCGCTGCCTCTGTAAATAAAGGTACCCATAACCTCACAGATATCCCAGGTTACTTTCAGGCACCTGGGAAGGTCATGTTTGCAAGGGTTCAAGAGGTCCTGGCTAAACAAACCAATTGGTAGGTTGTCACACACCCTTAAATAGCTATTAAGGGATCATGGTATTAAAAACAAAAAAATCTATATTTTCAATCCTCTGTGATACATTTTATTTAGATTAATATTTCCTAATTTTATTTAAAAAAATTAAAAATAAAATCACCCTTATACTTATCTTTACTTCAGTATGGACACAGACTGTTACTCCTATCCATTAAATCATCAAGTTTGATGACTTCTGTACGATGAAATGCTCCTCACAGAGAAGCATTGTGGACATACATTGCATGTGCAACTATCACACCAATCCGCCATTTCTGTAATTCAATATAAAAAGCATTGAATTCAGTGTTTCTCACATAGAAGTAATGGATGTGCACCCAGCATCTGCCATCAGTATGTAAATTATAATTGAGATTCAATGACTGCATCTATTTTAGTCCAAAGCCCCTGGTGGTTGTGTGATTGACAGCCTCTAGAGGCATGGGGATTGCAAAAACTCTGACAGTGCCTGCTCAAAACTGTTTTTAAATGCAACGCTGCAGGGGCAACATCTATGCCGCAAAAAGATTTTAGTGCTTAAAGTTTCCCTTTAATAAAATAAGCCAACTCTTTCATTTTGAAAATTGTAAAACAGAGGAAGTGGGTTGAAAAAGATAAGGAAAATACATGCTTGCAATATACCTTTATGGAATCTTCAAATATTTTCCATCGCTTTTTCTATTGACGTTTTAATCTCAAAGAGATCAATTAACTTATAAATCACACTGAAGCTTGTAGCTATAAACTGATTTGACAAGTCTGTTTGTAGAGCATTTCCAAGCCTCCAGCTCAATGTTCCTCCAGGTTCTGACAATGGAACAGAAACAGAACAATGTAATCACACTTGTTCAGACCTGCGATCAGTCAGTTGCTTGTATAGCGCTATATTAAATTACATTTTATAAAGAACCACCTTCATAAAACATCTTCAGTATAGTAGTGGGCATGAGCAACACACCTTATGTGCAATTAAAAGGGACGCCTAACAATTAAACTTGATATTCTCATTTTTGTCATGCTGGTATGTAGGGTAAAAAACTTGCCTTCTTTGGAAGCCGTCTTCTAATCACTCATCAAGACATTTCACTTTCAAGAAAGTATAAAAACTCTTTTGTATGAATGGCTACTATTATTTTTGTTCCATGTAATTAAGTTACTGATTGCAATGCAGTTGTGTAGAAATCCCTAATTCAGTTCTGGAATTTTTAAGAATGACTGACTGAGCATGTGCGCATAATATCACGAGTCTCAGAAACTCTCTTATTGGTTTCATTGGCAGACTGATTGTTTGTTTTGATTTCCCATTCCTTCATGGTTAAGAAGCATCATTTATTGTTTGTAGCAGGTTGGAAAAAGAGCGATTTAGAGGGATGTTCAATTTTAACCATGTTATTGCCAACCCTGTCTTTTGTTTTTATTTGCACCAAAATTCTAAACAAATTGAAATATTATTCGAAGCCATGAGTCATAGAATAAATTCTTGTCACTCCTCTGTTATCAGACTTAGCAAAGTGTTAAGAAAGTCCAGTTACTCAAAGTTCAGTGAAAAGGCAGGCTTTAAAGGGACGCTATAATCACCAAAACAACTTTAGCTTAATGAAACAGTTTTGGTATATAGAGCATGCCCCTGCAGTCTCAGTGCTCAATTACCTGCCATTTAATAGTTAAATCACTTTGTTTATGAATCTCCCTGCATGTGACTTGCACAGCCTTCCATAAACACTTCCTGTAAAGAGTCATCTAATGTTTATCCTTCCTTTGTTGCAAGTTCTGTTTAGTTTAGATTTTCTTATCCCCAGCTATGTTAATAGCTTGCAAGACCCTGCAAGAGCTTCCTAAAAGATAAAATTATTTAAGGTAAATTAAATCTGATTGAAAGTGAAACCAGTTTTTTTAGTGCAGGCTGTGTCAATCAGAGCCAGGGGAGGTGTGGCTAGGGCTGCATAAACAGAAACAAAGTGATTTAACTCCTAAATGACAGTGAATTGAGCAGTAAAACCTGAGAGGCATGATCTATATTCTAAAACTGTTTAATTAAAGTTGTTTAGGTGACTATAGTGTTCCTTTAATGAAACATAACAGCACATGATAACGTTTTGGTCACACGATGTAACCTTTGTCAAGTCATATTAAATACAGATATCTGGTTATAGCTATGTAACAGTATTTGTTCCAGTAAGCTTATTCTATTATAAATATACATAATGAAGCCTTGCGCTCAAACTCCCACTACTCCTGGGCGGCAGCAATGACTATAGTACAAATCAGTCCCAATACATACAGTAAAAATCTAAGAAAAACGATACCTGTGCACTATTCCAAATCTCTACACATATCTAAATAGCTGGAGGTTTTGTTTTTTATCACTCCAATGGCCATTCAAGTGTAAGCTCACATGCCACGTCAAGTCAACAACTTTTAGGTGAGTCCTCCACTAACAATTCACCTTGCAAATTTGAGCTAAAAAGTTGTCATAAATAACAAACACATTTAATAAGAATTACACTCACAAAAAAACAGTAGATCAAGGCACATCAAAGGCATGCTGAATGTTATGCGAAAACAATGATCTTCTGTGGAAATCTTTCAGGATCCAACCAATACAGCAAATACAAATACCCCCCCAAAAATAAATGAATAATAAAGAAAATTTATTAAAAGTTAAAATCCGCTGGAGGTGCCTCACTTCCATACATTTGTGGATCATCTTGCACTGATAAGTTTTGGTACCTAGAAGATCCATATTCAGTGATCCACAATTTATTTGAATGCCCCCAAGGAGAGCCGTGCAGATGGGCGAAATGCATAGGGCAAATATTCAGCCTGTAACTTAACTTTTAATTGATATTGTTCATTTATTTTCTTTAAGTATTTTTATTTCCTGTATTGGTTTGATACTACAATTTCTATAGAAGAGAGATTTCTACAGAAGATCATTTTTCAGCATAACCTTTAGAATGCTTTTGTTGTGAGTTGATTTACTAATATTTTGTGAATGCGATTATTATTAAAAGTGTTTTATATGACAATTTAGCACTATTTGTCTGCTGTTTTCCTTCCCTTGTAAGTAACTTTGGAGCTTTGGGAGAAAGAGTTTTGTCATACACTTAGTGTATTGTTCTGCCTGCAATCAACCTACACCTGTGAGTGTAATAGTCCACACATTTCTGTTTGGTGCTTTAATTATATTACACTATTTTTTTTTCTATTGTCGATTTAGTGTGGGGTTTTTAATGGTTCATGAGTTGTGACTGCAAGAAACTGGTTGTGGAATAATATATGTCCAGACATATAATAAAATTGAGAAAGTATGGGGGACTAATGATTTTGAAAAAGCTTGGCATATTGCATCTGCTAGGCTATAATCAAAGTGTTTGGTATATTTTTACTTTAAAACATTTTCATAACCTCATGCCTAAAATTAATTCCATCCACAAGCAGAAGCAATCATGGAAGGAATTTAGCAAGCGCACACATGGTAGGGAAATCCTTGCTATCTCTGCCAAGGGATTAAGATCTGTATTCCTAAGGGAGTGATACAGATCTGACACATACAGTATTGCATGTTGCTTGCCATCTAAATGTGGTTAGGCTTGATGAAATACGAGTGTTCTGAGGTATACATCTGAACTGTAATAAGAATAATACGTATTTCAGCTACACTCCAGGGCTTGTACAAAGTCATTAGAGGTGCTTGTGAACCATCAGCAAACTGCAGCTAATCAGACTGGTTCGTAAATGGAATTTCAGCCAGGCAATCCTGATATGTCACTATAATTTATAATAATCTGTGTAGGCCATCATCTAATAAAATCAACTGCTTTCATTTATGCGTGTGAATGTAACAATGGAAACATGGCAAAAGAAATATAACTGACAATTTTCACAGAAACTGCATACATTTTCAAAATTGCCAATTTGGCATATAATTAATTAATTGTAATGCTGTGAATGTTCATTGACCTTTGTGGGGGCTCATATCTCCCATATCACAGGTCTGTTTCATTCCTTTTTCCAAAGAAGAAGGATTTGTGTCCTGGTGGCCAGTGGCTAATGTGCGCACGGTGTCATTCAGATGCATTCTAGTTTTGACAAAGCAGTAGTGAGCGAGTGGTATGTACTACACTTTGTAGTGCAGCTTTCAGAACACCTTGGAAATAATGATAATGGAAGTGCCCTCTCATAACGCTTTAGATTAGTATATAAAATGCACCGCCCAAGGCAGGGTGCATGGAGCCAAGGCCGGAGTATGTGGGGAAGCCCTGGAACCAAAGATATATGATAGCAACTCTTGAGAACAAACTTAAACAGAATACTGAGAAAAGACAACGACTCAAAAAAATCTGCCCTTGAGAACAAATTAAACCTTTCGTGGGGGACAAAAAAAAAGTCCAGTGTTTCACCATGCTTTATGCACCTCATCATGGCACTTGTATACCTCCCAAGTGTCCCTATTTAGGAGGGACTGTTCCTATTTTTGGCCCAAATCCCTCTGTCCCTCTTTTATATATTATTGTCCCTCTTTTCTAGGGCCTCTATATTGTTGGTGTGTCTGTGTATAACAGAGTTCCCCAGCTATAATAAAAATCACAATATAATGTATTTAAACAATAAATGTGTTCAGAAATAAGATTAATCGTTCTTGTTCTAAATTACATTTTATTTTTTATAAATTGTTATTGTTAAGTCACCTAACATTTATCAGAGCAATCTTGCCACACCCCCACACCTCTAAAATTAAAGTGTCCCTCTTTGTCTTTTTGAAATGTGGGATGGTATGCACTTGCATCTAGGTATTCGGACATATCGGTTTAGTGGTGCCTGTGTAATTGTTTGCCTTAAACTGGATTTTCACCATTGAGCCTACAGTCTTTCTGGACTTAACCCGATACAAATATAAACAGCACCACTATAACAATTAATCGCCATAACAATGTATAGAATGTAGTGCATACAGACCACCCATCACTGTGACAGCACATAGTGGCTTATGGCTACTGTGACCTAGATCAGTGGCAACAAAGGAGACATTTTACCACCATATTTGAAATCCAAGACATCTGAACTGCAACAATGTGTATGCCCAATCAGCAGCCCAATGTTTTAACTTGTAAAGTATGCTGTGATAGACTAATAGAAAATACAGTACAGATTCTAGCAGCTTGTTGAATAAATGGATGGATGGATGAGCCCATACTTACTGTCCATGAACTTGTTTTCCTCCTTAAATAACCATAGACAACGTTTGTGTGAACAGTTATTACAAAATCAAATAGTCTTTATTGTAGATACATGGCTTATGTCCGATTCTTTAAGGATAAAATAAATTATAAAATAAAGAGTTCACAAATGAGAAAAGTATAGTCTATAAAAGACTGCAGAGTGGAATTCTCCGTACTGCGAGCCTCAGGTGGTTATGGAACTCATCCCACAAGAATAAACGGGAATATGTCTGGCACAGACAATTCTTGATTAATGCACATCTTTACTGAGACATCTCCAGCATTCCATGAATAAGCTTAAACCAGTCATACCCATATCATGGAATGTATCTCACTGGCAGCTGGTATGCACAGATGCTTTTCTCAAAGTGTAGATAAACTGTCGGGGCTTTCTTTTAAAAGGACTGGAGAAAGACCACATAGGGAAAAACGTTCTGCATATCAACTGGTATGTTTATCTTGAAAACAAGGAGTTAAGGTCAAGCACACCGTACTGGTAGAAAATAATATAAAACAATAAACATATGGAGGTGATCTATGCAGAGAATTAGGTAAATTATTCAAATGGAAGTTTAAGCAGTTTTACAATAAAATAACTTAGAAAAGTGATAAATTCATGCCTTTAATGGCAATTTTTTATTGTAATTTTATTTTTCTTTGTTAAAAATATTAAAAATCTTAAAGAGGACTGACACTTCACATGATTTTTTTTTTTTTTTATTCTTTATTTTTCCGTGCATGGATTAATTGAACAAGCATTCACGTCATGCCCCAACAGCAGTAACATGCATTGAAATTGTATGACAGTTGTGGCAAAGAAAATTGATGCACATTTTTGTATGAGGGTTATCAAGAACTGTACTAAGCTAGCAAGCAGGAATCAAACCAGTAAGCATAAAACAAAGCCTATGCAGCGAGGTTGCGTAAGGTTTACATGATTTTTATGTTATGTTTACTCATTCACTTTATTCAACAAATGTGTTTGTGAGATCTGAAAAAGAAAAGAAAATGTAGTAAATGCAGTGGCGTACTAAGGGGGGGCGGTCCATCCCGAGTGCAACCAGGGTGGGGGGTGTCATGACCCTGGTCTGGGGGCTGGAGGGGGCTGTGTGAGCTGTACGGCCGCACAGTGCCCCATGGTAGTTGGGGTAGTTGGGGTGGCCAGAACACCTCACACACGCTAAGAGCAGTTGAACTGGCCTCACGGAGGAAAAGTGGGGTGTAGCTAATCGAAAGCAGGGCGGAGCCAAACCGGCAACGTGGGTGGGGCTTAATACGGCCGCTGCTGTTACTGCTGCACATGGAGGTGCAGCAAGATGGAATCCATGCTTCTCCACAGGCTTCAGGAAAGGACTTCAGGGAATCCACTCCTCCTCCAGCCCACTGTCTGTAAGTAAGAGTGTGTGACTGTGTGTCTGTGTGTGTGTGTGTGTGTAAAACTGTCTGTCTGTAACTGTGTGTGTAACTGTCTGTCTGTAACTGTGTGTGTGGGTCTGCCTGTAAGTGTGTGTGTGTGTAACTCTCTGCCTGTGACTGTGTGTGTGAGTGACTGTATATGTGACTGTCTGTCTGTTACTGTGTGCGTGACTGTCTGGCTATGACTGTGTGTGACTACCTGTAACTGACTGTGTGTGTAACTGTCTGCCTATAACTGTGTGTGTGACTGCATGTGACTATGTATGTGTGACTGTCTGCCTGTGACTGTTTGATGTTGCCTGTAACCGTGTATGTGACTACCTGTAACTGTGTGCATGTGACTGTCTGCTGCTGCCGAGTGTGTGTGTCAATGTATATGTGACTGTCTTCCTGTAACTGTGTGCATGACTGTCTGTGACTGTATGTGTGACTGTCTGCATGTGACTGTGTGCGTGTGACTGTCTGCCTGTAACTGTGTGTGACTGTATGCCTGTAACTGTGTGTGTGACTGTCTGCCTGTAAATGTGTGTGTGGGGCTGCAGGGATTTTGTAGAAGGGGGCAGGGTTTTTTGCATTGGGACAGGAGTCTTTATAAGGGGGATAAGCAGGGGATTTGTGGAAGGGGGTTGCGGGGGTTTTGTAGACAGGGCAGTACAGGATTTATAGAAGGGGGCGGGGCAGGACAAGGGTTTTGTAGGAGGGGCGGTTTTGCAAAGTTTAAAAAATTGTAAAAAAAAAGAGAAAACATTTTTAAAAATGTACAGCTTTTTTGGGGGGGGCAAGGGCGTGCCAAGCACAGGATCCGCCCCAGGTGCCAAATGCTCTAGGTACGCCCCTGAGTAAATGGTTATGTCTGGTGCCAGCATGCTGACAACAGATGTAAAAAATGCACAGAATTGACATTAGGCAGCCCAAAACAGAGTTCCAGGCTGCCAAAGTCGTGTTCGGGGCTGGAGCAAATATTTATGAATGTGCAGCGTTTCAAACAGTAATACTGCACGTGCAGACTCAGACTCCTATCACCATGACCACTTCAAATCACTGAAATTGTCATGGTGGTTGGAGTGACCCTTTAAGTTGTTATTGTACTGAGAGGGTTTTATTCTGTAAATTAAAATGTTTTTGAAACATAGTGTTATTCACTAGACACCATATTTTGTCCGAATGGACAACATCCGGTGAAAATGAGCACATTTAAACCACATTGGGAATTTGCCGATTTACAAAAAAAAAAAAAAAGTCAGAATTTGGTTGGTCCAACTTATTCTGTATCATTTGTTTTCAAAGCTTTCCGAAAATCAGTAATATTCACATGCGAACCGATATAAAGCATAGGAATTGGACATTTATCAATGACCGGGTGGCGACCAAATATGAACCAAACGCATTCACCAACTTGGGTATTCACAAAATAATCTCTTGCTTTCATGCAAGTGAATGATAATTTTAAGTACTATTTGCCTGCAGAAAGTTTCCCTGTTGTGGTTCTTGTTACCTGAGAGTGTGTTTACACTGTGTATTGGATTTCCTGTTTACTGACCTTGTGTGACTATTCTTGCTCTCTGTTATCCTGACCTTGTCCTGACTATTGATTGTGTGTTTCTCTGTTATCTTAGACCTCAGCCTGTCTCTGGTTTGTTCTCTGTCTGCTTGCAGACACTTCATTTATCTGTCTCAGGCACTAGCCTAGCCATTCTAAGGATAGGTACATGTTCCTTTACTGTCTCCTTTAGGTTTGTGTGTTAGGGTATGTCTAATCCTGACACCTATATACTCACATGCCATGTGGCAGATGGGGATATATCTACTAACATTTTAAAACTAGATTGGACAGCAATCCCATGGGCATTGGTTGGGGAAATTAAAAAATAAAAATTGTGGGAGGTGAACAGATTATTGTCTGTCCACCTGTCCCCACCCATCCAGCGGCTGTGGATATTTAGTAAAAATATTAAATCTCCCCATCCCCACCCTTGGTCAGTAAGTGGGGAACTATTATAGGATATATGGGGGGGGCTAGTGTCCCCCAACATGGAGACCATAATGTTAAAGGGAGAGAACCTAATGTTCTCCTGGCCCCATGCATTGACCCTAAAATTTATCTTCGGGAATATGATGTAAAGTCTCAATAAGTCCCCACCGGTGGCCGGTTAGGGGCCCTAATTAATTGTAAAAAAGGGGGGTGGATATGCCCCAAATAGTGTTACGCCAATCCACTCCCCCCAGTGGCTAGGTGTTCCCAATCCTCTTGCTACCACTTACTTAAAATTTAATAGCACTACCTAAACCCCCTTTTATAAATATGTATAATATTTTATTATAATTAGTCTTCTTTCTTCTAATTCTTCTGTTTGTCAGCCTCCCCCCCCCCCCAAAAAAAGGTCTAATATCCATTATCTTGCAGCACAACTAATGAATGATAAAAACAACCTGAATCACACAAAATAAAGCCAGAACAAAATGTGCCGCAACAACAGTGAATCCGTCTTTAACCATGGAGGGCTTGCCGTAAGCTGAGCACTGATAGGGTAGCAAAGCCTATATAAGGGCTTTCCTCACTATGTCAGCTATTGCAAAGTGTGGGAAAATATCCCTCACTTTCAATTTTAGTAAGAGCTCTCTGTTTGGTTGGCTAGTAAGCCCTAATTTGGGATCTTTTGCAATAACGGGAATAATGGCGTCCGAACTTTGTTTCAGTTGCAAAAATTTTACAAATGCTGTTTTGTTCTGTATCATTAATTTCCAAATTCCAAACGACCCACAATTTGAAAATTAACAAATTGGTACTAAATTAAACAAAATTATTTTTTTGGCCATGCACTTGACTAATTTTAACATAGTCTGGAAATTGTAAATATTCAGTGCAGACATATGCAGTACAACCCAGCTAATGGTAGAGTTTGTAAAGGCATTTTATCCTTTTTCCCCTTAATAATATTTCTCTCTATTTTGGTCCTCCCTCTGACTGTGATTGTCCTTATGCATCAAATGTCTTGGGGGAGTGTGCCATTGACCCTCCAGACTTGCAGTGACAAGTAATATTTAGGTCTGACTAGTACTATAGAACTTTAACTTTGAGCCCTGAATATATACTGTTTTCTTGGGTATATATATTATACACTGAGTATATATTTTATATATATATATATATACACTGAAACAAAGTACCAGCACTCAGGGATTTTCCAGTGGTTCTTCTGTTTTTTTGTCCTGATGAAAGTTGCTGAGGAAACTGAAACGTTGACTTATGGATTCTAATACAGAATAAAGAAGAACCATTGAAAAATCCCAGAGTACTGGTACTTTATTACAGTGTTTGGAATAGTATATTAGCTTAATCAGATTTCCTGAATACCTTGGTGTTTTTACTTTGTGCTAACAGATAACTGTGTATGTGGGTTTGCATTTTAAACAGTACATTGTGTTTATGTATCTCAATGAATTGATATGCCCTTTCATGTGACAGGGTCAGTAACTACTAATAGTAACAGCATCCAAGACCTTTTGGGATTGTTTACATTTATATGCTGGCCATGTGGTCATATGGTGGGAGACGTGAGCTGCATACCAAAAGGATGACAAGTACATTTCAAATGTACTGTACATAAAATCCTGCAAGATATAAATACATATAAATATACACATAACTCTAAAATAAATATCAATAATCACCATTTGTTATTGTTGGTAGTATCTGTTAACTGAGTAACATATACAGGGTTATTTACCAAAGTGAGAATTGTTGGAAATTCAAAGTGAATTTAAAACTTTTAGCCAAAAGAGCTGAATTGAGAAAACAGACACAGGAAAAGTCATTATAAAAGCAAGTCTCCTTTTTCTCACAGCAGATGTTAAGGGGAAATAATAATAATAATACTAACAATAACAAAGTATTTAATCAGGAAAGGTACATTCAGATCATTCTGGTTTTCAAGTATGTCCTGGGGATGTTACCTTAGCCCAACATCCAGGGGTTGTTACTAATAAAATGTTTAAAACAAATGAGACTTGCCTGTCAGGACACTCTGATTGGTTGGCTTCATTGGTTGTGTTCAGAAGGTATTTATTTTTATTTTTTTATGTGGCAGCCTTATACTATAAATATTTCAATTATATTTTTTCACATCATGCTAAGATCAATACCCCATGATGACAATGCAAAAATCTGATTTTTGACACAATTAGAAAACCATAAAACAAAAATAAAATGAATATCACCTTGACACAATACGGTTAACCTGTACTTAGTTGAAACACCAGCAATTACAGCCCCATGTTTTGTTAGATATGATGTGACAAGCTTTGCACACCTGGATTTGGGTAGTTTCTGCCATTTATCTCTGCAGACCTTCTCAGGCTCTGTCAGGTTGATTAGGGACCATTGGTGGACAGCCTTTTTGTTTTTAGGTCACTGCAGATATTCAATTTGATTCAGGTCTAGGCAACAACTGGGCCGCTAAAGGACATTCACAGTTTTGTTCCTAAGCCACTCGTGCATCCTGAGCGCTCTGGATCTGGATTTTTTATTAAGGATATCTCTATAGTTTGCTTCATTCAGCTTTCCTTTAACCAGTCTTCCAGTCCTTGCTGCCGAAAACATCCCCAAAGCATGATGCTACCACCACCATGCTTCCCCTTTTTGATGGTACTGTGCAGGTAATGTGTTTGATGGATCACCCTGTCTCTGGATTATAATTATGTTGTTTCACTTTCCTATGTGTTTGGGACATTGCATTTCCCTTCATTTTATTATTATTTTGCTGACCTACCTAACAAACTCCTTAACAACTAGGCCACCAGCACGCGGAGTGTCCCACTCATTAACCTCTGTCACCTCATTAACACTTCTAAACCACAAACGTTCTAAGCGGTCGTCTGGGTGGTCGCAGTTCAGTATACGAACATGTTGCGGTGGCCATCTTTAACCGCCAACACACAGAGCGGTGTTTGGCCATCGGATGCATTAAACTCAAATTGGACACTCGACGGCACGTACACCGCTAGAACTTCCACTTCCATCAAAGCTCGGTAAAACGTATGGGAATTGAGAGACGTTCGGTGACATAGAACGAGAAACATAGACTGAGCGTACCCACGAACCTCTACGTTCTGTACTTTGACTATATTGTGTATTCCCGAAAGAGACTGACTGCACAGCCGGATTTCATGGAACTCTTTTGGGCAGGAGCCTCATGTGCGGTCAGTCACATTATGATCTCCATGGAAATACCAAACCCCTGAACCAATGTTGCAGTGATGATTGTCCTTCAAGAAGTTTCTCCTATCTCCACACATAATGTCTGGAGCACACCAAGACTGACTATTGGGTACTTGGTTACCTCCCTTACCAAGGCCCTTCTTTATTGTTTAAATTAGACATGTGCAATTAGTTTAATTCCGAGCGTGAATTCAGACGAGTTTCGGGCAATTCGGACATTCGGATGCTTTCGAATGTCTGAAGTGCAAAAGTGCTGAATTTCCGAAGTGACGAACCAAATTTCCAACGTGCCAAATTGCCGAAGTGCTGAATTTCGGAAGTGCCCAAGTACTTCGGATTTCTTAAAAGTGAAAAAACAAGATTGATAGATTGATGTGGGAAAAAAAAGTAAACAATTGTAGTATAAGGCTGAAACATAAAAAATGGGAAAATATATTTTATGAGTGCACTGTGTATAGATAATTTAATTTTGTTTGTGTTTTTAATTGTAATTCACAAATTGTATCTATATAATAAACAAAAAAAGTGACAAAAAATATTTAATGGGTTAATTATTTATTACTAGTAAGTTTTTCCAGCTAATGTCTACATAGAAAGGTATATGCTGTCTTTTTCCTACAATTTGTAAATTTGCATTTGGCACTGAATTAAACACTCAATTTTGGATTAAGCAAGGCTAGTAATGTAAACATACCATATCAAGGAAATTAGGGTTGTCATGATTTATTTATGTTTAGATTTACCAGCACTAGTGCTTGTTCTTTCACTAGCATAACTCTGAAGATAAACTGGGATTTAACAAACTGGCTAATTAATGCTACATGCTCAATGTTCATTGAAATAAAAATCTAGAATAGAATCTAGTTATGGATTTAATTGTATTTTTTATGGGTTCCATATGAATTCAATATTTAACCTTTCAACCAGCCTTCATCAAAACATATACCTCACTATCCTCAATGATTAGTTGTCTTGATCATCTTAAAGCATTTGGGGTTTTCTGACTTGATTGGTGTTAGTGAGGATTCTGTATGTCAGTTACTTGTTTTCCTATTCTGTGATCTTATTACTTGATACCCTGGTTTTTGTACTACTTTTATGCCAGAACACATGCTGTTCTGACTCACATTTGTGAATTCGCTTAATGTGTTTGATGGATCACCCTGTCTCTGGATTATAATTATGTTGTTTCACTTTCCTATGTGTTTGGGACATTGCATTTCCCTTCATTTTATTATTATTTTGCTGACCTACCTAACAAACTCCTTAACAACTAGGCCACCAGCACGTGGAGTGTCCCACTCATTAACCTCTGTCACCTCATTAACACTCCTAAACCTAAATATATACTCTGTCTCAGTTTGGATACAATCAGGGCCAGATTAAGAGCCCAGTGGGCCTGTTGCTGATAATTATGATGGGCCTAATTACAGAATCTTATCGACCGAAAACACTAAAACAGTCATACCTCTCAAGCGTCATGTATCTGATGGAGTTGGTGGGAAACTCAAAGGATGCAGCTATAAGAAAACACATACTCTATGCTAATCTCTCTATCTAATTTATGCCTTCATCTTTCAATTAAATCCATACCCCCAACAGCAGTGTCCAGTAAAGCAGGAAGTCAATCGGCGGGGTAAAAGAGTGTGCCACTGGCACGAATCACGTAACCAGAAGGGCCAAAATGGGCAAACATGCCCAAAAAGGGGGTATGTGTGTCCAAAGAATTGGAAGGTCAGTCCCCTAGTCTCCCAGTGTCTGTGTCCCCATTTCTCCCAGTGTCCCCATGTCTCAGTGTGTCCCGTGTTACTAGGATATTAGGGGACACTAAGAGACATGGGGACACTGAGAGACATAGGGACACTGGGAGACATGGGGGCACTGAGACACTTGGGGACACTGGGAGACATGGGGGAACTTGTGGATACAGACATCGGGACACTGGAAGACAAGGAGACATGGAGACATGGGGACACTGAGATATTTGGGGACACTGGGAGACATGGGGTCACAGACACTAGGGACACAGAGACATGGGTACACAGACACTGGGAGACATGGGGACACAGACATGTGGGGAAACTAAGACACTAGGGACACTGAGAGACATGGGAACACAGACATTAGGAGACTAGGGTACACTGGGAGACATGGGGACACTGAGACACTAGGGACACTGGCTGGGAGGCATGGGGTCACAGACACTTGGGGACACTGGGAGACATGGGGGCACTTGTGGACATAGACATGGGGACACTGGGAGACATGGGGACACTGAGACATTTGGGGACACTGGGAGATATGGAGACACTAGGGACACTGGCTGGGAGTCATAGGGACACTGGGAGACATGGGGACACTGAGACACTGGCTGGGAGACATGGGGACACAGACATTTGGGGACATTGGGAGACATGGGGACACTGGGAGACATGGGGACACATACACTGGGAGACTAGGGGACACTGGAAAACTAGGGGACACTGAGACACTAGGGACACTGGCTGGGAGGCATGGGGACACAGACACTTGGGGACACTGGGAGACATGGGGGCACTTGTGGACATAGACATGTGGACACTGGGAGACATGGGGACACTGAAACATTTGGGGACACTGGGAGACATGGGGAAACTAGGGACACAGACACTGGGAGACATGGGGACACTGAGACACTAGGGACACTGACTGGGAGACATAGGGACACTGGGAAACATGAGACACTGAGACACTGCCTGGGAGACATGGGGACACATACATTTGGGGACACTGAGAGACTTGGGGACACAGACACTGGGATACACGGGGACACTGAGACACTAGGGGACACTGAGACGCTAGGGACACTGACTGGGAGACATGGGGACACTGGGAGACATGGAGACACTGTGTCCCTAGTGTCTCTGTGTCCCAATGTGTGTACCTATGTCTCACAATGTCCCCATGTCTCACAGTGTCCCCAAGTGTCTTAGTGTCCCCAAGTCTCCCAGTGTCCCCCTAGTGTCTCAGTGTCCCCATGTGTCCTCTAGTGTCTCAGTGTCCCCATGTCTCCCTGCTGCCTTTCCCCTCATCCCTCACTTCCCTGAGCTGTAGTCTGTCTCTGCAGGGGAGCTGCTGTCTGAACTATCTGTGCTGTGTAGCTGCTCCCCTGCGTATCAGTGAGTAGAGAGAGGCAAGGAAGGATATACTGTAACTTCCTATCCTGGCCTCTCTCCATACACAGTGACCCCTACTGGCCGGTGCTGGTATTGCAGAGTAATCTCCGTTTTTATACTGAAAAAAATATTTGCATTTGTATTGCTGGTATTACTGCAATACCATCACGGCCAGGCAGCCTCAAATACCGGCTGTGCCTTAAAATACCAGTCAGGTGGCAAACCTAAGAGTAGTGTGTAAAAAAAAAATGGGCCTATTCCATGGGCCTGGGCCTGGGCCTGGAGCTGCAGCTCCATGAGCCCCTATGTTAATCCAGCCCTGGATACAATGTTTGGTCCTGTGTATTCACATTTTTAAGATCAGAGGCAAGTGGTTTCTGGCCATACTGCCCAGGTTGGTAATATCTTTTGCTATGCCTCCCGGGCTTCTTTCTAGGTTGTCAGCAATATAAGATCTCCAATTGAGGTTTGAGAGAGGCCACATTCTCCTACTTGTCACATTCCCTAGTCCTGTCTAATGTTTATAAGATTCCAAAACACTCTTGAACACAAGTGGATTTGACAGGAGAACATGCAAATTAGTCCGCATGACAATCAGTAGTTTATATCTGTAAAGGATGTAGGTCGGCACTTAGGTTCCAGAAGGAAAATAAAAATGAATGGAACATTCTTTATGAAGAAATATGTTAAGAAGGACTCTTTTATATATATATGAAATGCGTAAGACAGGTTATTTAAATAGGTTATCAATAGAAAAATCTCCAAGTATGGGATTTGCGGATTTCTAAAAACTATCCTGCTAAACTTGCTTGCCAGTCAGTAATCAGTGAGCTATTCAGGTCAAGACATAAATAAACCACCTTTACAGAGCACCTGAGACTTTTAATAATATGTGAATTTCAAAAGCTACCACGGTGTATATGTTTTCCAAAAATATATAGAATTAAATGGCAGTACATAATTGCAGTACTTCATATGTAACATTGCTCTGACTAATACATTGATATAATTAATTGGAGCCTTCTTATGAATTCTACTAGCTTCCCAGAGGGAGTTTTCCCTCTCATCTTTCAACATGTAAGATTAAAAACAGTTCAAATTAAGTGGCTAATTAACCAAACCTGTTATAAATGTACCAGGATGCAATTAATATTAACATTTTCAATAAAACAATAAAACAATAGAAGTATACACATTGTTGAGAGGGAAAATATGCAACACAATTGCCCTAGGAAAATGACAAATCATAATACATTAGGTAATTAAATTAATAAATTCATTATAGGAACAATGAAAGGTTTTATGAAACATAATTGCAGGTGTTCTGTTATGACTATTATTACTATAAAGTTTATAAGATACTATAAATATCTATAAATTGGTTCATGTTTACACCACACGAATGGGTAAAAATAGATTTGAGTTGGTACACCATTACATGTATTTCAGATTCATTTCACGCCAAGCTTTACACATTGCCTGGCGAGTATGAATACTGTAACAGTCAGAATGCTTTAGCCAGTGGCAACTTTACACATGCAACATTTGGTCCAAGACCAGTAATCAGGGTTTTACACTACAGCTCAGTATTTTGACAAAAATTGTGAAGGAAAAGAGTTGAGTTGAATCTACTTGACACAAATGTGGTGGTAAAACACGGATAACGAGACATTTTTCCACTTAGCTGTAACCCAAAAGCTCTATTTAAAGAGGACACAACATACTTAAAGGAAATAAAGCACAATAAATCAGTGGGAGGCTGTTGTTTCTGATGTCCTTGTCTAGGAATTTTTGTAGAAGTGTTTGAACGGCACAATGTAACTAAGCACTACTGCTAACCAAATGTAGATATTCTAACACTTAACAATCAAGCTCTATTTGAAAAGGCGAGAGTCGTCAAGCGTTGGTTCCTGTAACATGAAGGATTTATGTTTACGTTAGTTACTTCCTCATTCCCAGATCTGTCCCTCAGATAGGGATGTGGTATTTTCTTTCAAGGTCACATTCAACATAAGTATCACAGTTTACATTGGTAATAGATAATATGCAATCATTGAATAAATTTTATTGTTGTGTTAATCATCAAGGAAACATACAGACGCACTGCAATAAAAAGTACATATTTTCAGAACAGTTATTACCAGTTAAAACCATTCTTCGATTCTTGATGATTTCATGAATTAAATACTATATAGGAAAGATTTCTGATTAGGTGGCAAAATATGAAAATTTATTTAACAAATTGCTACCTGCTACAATATCTGCACAGTGAAAAATGTAGGGAACTCGGTATAAGATCCAAATTTCATTGTGAAAAATGTGCAAGAAAATGCATTCTACCAAATTTCAGGTAGCTGAAGGTAGACTTACTGCAACAACACAGAATGGCAGGAATTTTCATCTGTTTAACCCCTGAAGGACACATGGCATGTGTGACATGTCATGATTCCCTTTTATTCCAGAAGTTTGGTCTTTAAAGGGGTTAATGACTGTATCTTTAAACACAATGCATCAAATCCTTCTTTAATTAACCATGTGATTGCTACAACTTTCCGGCTCATTCATCAAATGCCCATCACATTAGAAAAACAAGCCTTACCAATTTTACGTGGAATAGGAAGTCTACCCAATAGTTTTCATATACCAATTAGTTAATTCTCATTATGCAAATTAATAGTGGCTTTGGCTGAAAACATGGCCAAATAAACACTTTTTAATAACCTTGCCATGCACATTTAGAAGAATATGATTAACAGAAATGGTCACCATATGCCAGCCCTGATGGTATCAAACCATAATTAAATGGCATGGATAGGAAATAGGGCAATTAAATTGAATATATATGTCTTAAATGGAATACTCTAAGCACTATAACTATATATAGCTTGCTGCCGTGTTTATGGTTCCAGGAGTGCTCTGACACCCACCTCCCAATTATAAGTAGTCCAACAGTTTTTGAATGATGTGACTTTTTACCCAAGGTCCAATGTGCCCTTCTCGCTGTCTCCACTACTAATGCTGGAGAGCCGGCTTTACAGCAATCTGTAGAAGTTATGGTGCTTGGAGTGTTGTCCTTCAGATGATATTTGTAAATAAACAAAATGAAATATCATATCAATAAACAAAACAAATACCACATAATAAATAAGAACTGACACCATTTAACATTGGATGGAAAGGCCATAGCTTTATGGAGGGTAACTAGAGGCATTACAAAACACTTTAAAATTAGTTCCATAACCATTTCACCTAAATTAAACTTAACAATCCGCCCTTGAACCAGCCAGATTGCTTAAACCTTAAACCTCAATCCACTTCGTATTTAAGGCGACCTTACCCCCAATTCCCAAACTTCTCCCTCTTGTTCTGTAAGTCCCTCAGAGCGTGAAGCCCATTCAATTCAGACTTGGTATATATAAACTGGTCCTAATTGCTTCAATCCTGACCAATCAGCGCCTACCATTTTCCCACCTTAAGCTGACCCTAAACCTTTCGCCCTATGCTCCCTGCAGGCAGGGCCGATGCAAGTTTTTTCTGGCAAAGATCCATTTTGCTGCCCCCTGATGTTACTCACTCACTGACAAATACACACAGGCAGTCACACACACTCACTGACAGGCACACAGATACACACACCCACTGACAGACACACACTCACTCACTGACACACATACACTCACTCACTGGCACACATACACTCCCTCACTGACACATACACACAGAAACTCCCAGACAGACATACACTCACTTGCTGACAGACACACACACACACACACACAGACACTTATTGACAGACACACTCACTCACTGACAGACATACACTCACTCACTGACATACATACACTCACAGGCAGACACTCACTGACAGTCAAACACTCACCTCTCTTGGGTCCAGTGTGGGGCAGCTCCTCACTCCTCATGCCCGCTGTTTAGTATTCCAGCTCCCTGTATCACAGAGGGCACGCGAGGGCACTGCAAGAACAGCCTCCTCGCCACCTGGCTTCTCCTCCGGACGGACGATCACTGGCATTTGTTAGCAGAGCAGGCACCTGCCATCATGGTAAGCAGGTGCCTGCTCTGCCTTACCTAGCACAGCTTCGGGGGCGCCCTGAGGTGGCCAGATGGCCACCTCCTGGCCCCCCTGTAACAGGGCTCCTTTCTGCACCCCCACATTTGGGTGCCTTGAGGATCGGCCTCACGCTGAGGGCGGCTCAAGAGCCGTTCGCCCAGCGCTGCGGCCCCAGACAGGGGCAGGCAACCCACTGGGAAACATGCCGGGCCTGCCTGCAGGACATCTCCAGTGCTGGTGATAAACCAGCGCTTCTCAATGTCCTTCAGATGAACATATTTGTAAATGAACAAAACCAAAGCACTTACAGCTACCATATCGCCGGATTCAGTTGGGGAAACCTACCAGTTTTAAATTTATACTAGCCCAGGGCATAACACCTTGGGTGTGCAGAGTCACCAGCAGTTTGGTCATGATCTACAACACAGCGCATCACGGCCCTAAGGAAATGGCCAGTCAATGCCTGTTGGAGAAATAGTGCCTTGGCAGCTGGATGGTGTCAAGAAAACAGGTTGACTTCACAGGCAAATAGAGGGGTATGCTGCAGCTCTGCTTTCCCCCACACTTAAATGTGTTCTAGGCTCTAGCTTATATTGTTATGTTACTAATATTACCATTGTTTAAACACCTGCATCGGAGTATATGACCAACCCTATTTCTTATTTGTTATTTTTGTTTGTTTGAAATGGCGGGTATTACACTACATCATTGTAAGAAACGTTTTCGACCCCCCTTTTTGCCTTGGTGTACTGACAATTCATGTCCCATATATACATGTGGTCTTATTTGTTAACCTGACCTATGCATTTCTAGCATATACCCCTGCTTTGACCATTATACCGCTGTACTACAATACTGTTTTATCTAAATATGACTTTTGCTTTGTTTCAGAGCACTGAATTAAGCTGATATTCTGCCTATTTACTGTTCTGTATACATACAGGTCTAGTTATCATGTGTTGTTTTACCGAGTTACATAATATTCCAGATGCACTCATATACTCTTGCTTATAATAGTTCTAATCATAATAATAATGCACCTACGAGAAATATGTAAAAAGAAAAACACACATAAAAATCCACTCAACTCCCCTTTTCTGTAAAACTATAGTTTCCCCATGAATTAGGAACCAGGAAGTGGCTTAGCATTTCGTACTTCAATCCTGATTTTAAACGATCCTGTCTGCTAGTGCATAACAAGCATTACAGAGATAAAAAGACACACACATTTCAAAGTTACGGGAGCATTAATCAATGTTTGACAAAGATGCATTCAGTACTCAGTACTGGAAAAACAAGCTAGCATTCCCACTTCTTCTGACATCCTGGTTTTTGTTGCGGCTAATATTCTGGGGACGCATTCTGACCACACACTGAGAATCCATTCATATTAAGCAAGACTGGTTCAAACAAGTTACTTGTCACAACTTTTCTTTTTACCAACCAGAAAAAATGCCTTACACTCATGTTTACCATACATTGAGTGTAATAGGAAGACTAAAGAAAACATGCAGAGACATGTTCAATAATAGTTTTTTTACTTTTATAATAGAATCTTAGATGTTTGTAAGTATTGCCAGAAGCATATTAAGAAACCTTCATCTAGATACGATCTCTAACTGTATTTTATGGACTCTGATTATACTGTTATTGTGAATAAGGCTATAATGGTGACTGTTTCATCCCTTTCCCAGTTTAAAACAGTGATTTCCAAATCCTCCACCAGTCCAGGATTCAGGAATTACCCAGTCGTGTGTAAGGTGTTTTTTTTTCTTTCTAAAAACACCTTAAAGGCAACTAGGTGATCCCTAAACCCTCAACTGGTAAAGGGGGGGGTTGTTGGGAGGGGGAGGCATGAGAACTGGTTTGGGAATCACTGGTTTAAAGGAACACATCATACCCCTTAAACACTTCAGCTTGTCAAGGTGCTTTAGAGGTCAACAAATCGTTCAATAGAAAACCACACTTTTATAAAGCTACTAAGCTGAACCCTCCCAACTGTCAATCAGACACACTGGAGGGTGCTATTCCTTGCTGCTTCATGCCCAAAGTGGAATTCAGTACTTCTCATAGAAAAGCATTTAGTTTGATGCTTCTCTACAACAACGTAGCATTGCTGGTTCAATTCAGTGATTGACAAACACGCACCATGCCAGTCAGAGCAGGCGAACACTGAGTCATAATTATACATGCAGCAAGGTATAGGGAAGGTGATATTTGTTTAGGCATCAATTCAGTTCCAGCAATTGTATAATTAATACATTGATCATATCTGGATTATCTGAAGAATTTTCTCAACGTGGAAGACAAACAGACTTACAGTATAATAACACCACGGGAGTATACAATAATACATTTCAAACCAGATTAGGAAACACAGTCTTTCCATATAGAGGGTAAGCTTCTCTAAAAGTCTTTCTTGCAATCCAAAAATAACTAAAAACAAACATCTAGCTGTATTTTTTATACAGGTTAACCTTTTAGAAAGAATGTTTAAAAACTGCATTAAGGGTGGGGAGGGGCCGGACCTCCGAGCTGGACAGTCGCAAGAGAGAGCAGCTCCTGCAACTCACAAACTTCTAAACCATATAAACATGAAAAACGAATGAAAATAACCATAGACCGACAGCAAAGGTCCTCAGTGCCAAGGGGACAATGGATCCAGGGCGAGGCCGGCTCCTCGAGTTCAGTCCCCTGGAGGTGAGGTAGTCGACGTCCCAGTTGAGGCCTTCGCGGTGGGGCGGACGGCCGCTGCCCCACTATCCTGCCTGACAGCACCTAGACAGAGGCCCAGCACAGGGCGGACCTGGCCCTGTTCCCCCCCTTATGGACCGGTGGGGGTGATCCCAGTGGCTAAGTAATCCAGGCCCAACGACACCACCACCCTGATTTGGGGCCCGGGCGCAGCACACAAGATGGTGGACGCCATGTGCGCCGAGGCCGTTGAGAAAGGCTGCTCCCTCAATGAGACCACAGCAACCAGTGGGGCTTCTGAACAGAGACTCAGGGGGTCGGAGGAGTCCGCGACCTCCATACCCTACACCGTAGCCCACCATGAGAGCTCTTACCCGTCTCACCAACGAGCCAAGCCAACAGCAAGCAGAGAAGGAGACATAGCCGACCCGTTAACAGCTGCGGCGCTGGAGGGTTGGAATGCCGCAAAGTGACTACCCCGCCAGAGACCAAGGATTTTGCCGCCAAGCACAGTACTCCCACAGCGGGTCCGACCACATACCCACCATACACACGTTCTGCAGCACGGCGGCCCCAGAGAGGGGTTACACTACTACTTACCCCGGCGGATTCTACCCTCCTGTTGCCCGGACTTGGTGGTCTTGGTCCAACACGGCTATGGCCCACAGGAAACCAGAAAATGGACTTTGCCCGGATCCCTACCCCAATCGTACCCAGCCACACCGACACAACAGACTGGGCATCGGCTAACCACAAGTCAGCTCATACCGGCGAGGTATCATGCCCGCCATACAGATGCCTCCCAGAGTCTGTACCAGAACATGCATGTTAGATTAGCCAGGGTGATACATTACATGCAGCTTACTAATCAGACCCAGCATGTTTACACTTCAAGCGTCAGAACTAACTATGCCAGCATAACCTTTTACTACACACATTAGGCACATTAGGCATATATGCAGTCAACCTGGCTACTACAAATCGCATACTGATACATCTACTAGTTAAGTAACCTATTAGCCTACTCATAGGACGCACCAACATCACTTCGTTTATTAGCTTCTTAAAGGTGCACATGTGCAAATTGTCAGCAACCACTGGTTATTCGTTATGCCAAGCTCTTAGTGTGTCTCACTTTACTACATGTTTGCCACTCTGAGAAAAACAAGAAAAAATGTGCAATGTTTACAATGCCATACCAATATTATCGGATGTCTTTATATGTGCTTGTACCAGCTGTTGTGGCAGTGCAGACATGGTTGTTCATTTCATGCACAAATAAAATAAAGCATTAAAAAAAAATATATATATATATAGGCATGCTCAGACTATGTTATTAGTCAATGGGATTATTTTTTGGTTTTTGTTTGAAATTCACTAACAATGGACATTTGCTTTCATTTATCAAAGAAACTAAAAGTTAAAGGTTTAGTCCAGGCTTTATTTTTCTCTCCTGCAGCAAAGGGGTTAAACTCCATATCTGCAGCAGCTCCACTGAAACGCTATGCATACAGACCTCAGGCACCATGACCACTTCTGAAGTAAACCTTTAGCAATGTGTGTTTTTTTACATTTCCATCCAAACTGTAGTGATAACCTGGTGTATGTATCAGCAACAGTTTTCATTATATTTTTTTTTTTACCAGCTAATGGGCTGACCCAAACGGACACAAAGTGCATTTAGTTGCCTAATAGGAGAGAAAGTGAGTGCAGTCTGACTATACATTACAGTGCACCCTGGCACAGCTGACAAAAACTGTTTTTTTCATGCCTGTGTGGACAATAAACCACAGACATAGTGCTCACTGTATAAAGTCTACAGAAAACCATTTGTTTAATGCCAAGCCTACTCTGCACTCTCTCTCTCTCCCTCTCTCTCTCTTTCTCTCTCTATTCATTGAACTTAGTTGTTCCCTGTCAAGTGTTTATAGAAATAAACATAAGCCATGAGCTCATTCTTCCCATTGCAGTGTTATGATAGTTTTTAGTTTGCTTGTATAGTATTTTTAGATATGTAAATTGTATTTTTATTTCTAAAATAGCAGAGCTCAACCATTGTTTGTCCTTTCAGCCACTGATTTGGTTTTCAATCTTCCCGCCTATGCAAACATGCATTCTGCTGTAGGATGGAAAATGCTGTATGTATTCAGCTATTATATACTATTTAAAAAAAAAATGTAAACATGCATTTTTTGCCAACATTTCTTTTTTTATTAAATTTTTTCTACTCTTCTTCATTTGCAATTTTCCCTGTATAATAAATTATTCTATTTCAAAACTACTTTTCATTTGTTAAAGAAATTACGTTTTCTTGCATTGCACAAACTTTTAATTACTGCGGAAAATAATGCACTAGCAACAAAGTGCAAATCTCAGCCATTATCTGAATTTATTAAATGTAAATATTTGCTCATATTTACTCCAGTAACTAATTTGATGTGCTGTAATACACTTATTTACATTTCCATCACATTGCACCAACAGGAAATAAATCAGAACAGCTTGATCATGGAATATCAGCATTAGCAAACATATCTTGATATTCTGTTAGAAATTAATGATTGGCAGAATGTTTGCTTTTTTCCACCAAGAACGTATATAAAGGACTTTTCAGGATAAGGTAGCAGGACTGAGTATTCATTTGAAGGAACACTTTAGTATCCAAAACAACTTTAGCTTAATGAAGCAGTTTTGGTGTATAGATCATGTCTCTGAAGTGTCACTGCTCAATTTTCTGCCATTGAGGAGTTAAATTACTTTTGTTTCTGTCCATGTAGCCATATCTCTCCTGGCTAAGACTCACACACCCCGCATAAAAAAAAGGTTTCACTTTCAATCAGACGTTAACTTACTTTAGAAGGTTTTATCTCCTGCTCTGTAAATTAAAATAATTTCACACAGTAGGCCAGTGCAAGGTCTAGCAATCTATTAACAGTGCAGGTGATAATTTTAAAGAGACTGTGCACTGAAGTAAGTGTAAATGTTAGATATAACTTTACAGGAAGTGTTTAGGAAAGCTTTGTAAGTCACATGCAGGGAGGTGTGGCTAGGACTGCATAAACAAAGTGATTTAACTCAAAACTGGCAAATAATTGAGTGAGACTACAGGGGCATGTTCTATACACCAAAACTGCCATTATGCAACATTAAATGGACACTCCACTGCCCAGATTTAAAAAAAAAAAATTTAAACAAATGCTATTTTAATATATATACCCCAAATGAAAACAAGCATGCATTTAATTATGATTTTTTTTTGTTGGAATTATATCTAAAAACAGCTTGCAAAAGCTGCAAATATCTTGCTTTCAGCCTGTGCAAGCCCTCTCTCTTTTCCCCAGACCAGACTTTCTATCGCCGTACAATCACAGACTTACAAATGTAGCTCAATGAGAAGTCTTTGCAAGGCAGGTGCTCTGAACAATTGTTGCCTCTTGAGTTTAGCTCCACTGAGCTAAACATCCAGGATGTAACAGAACCAGTTGTCTGATTGACAGCCAGGGGGGTATAACAAGATTAGGTTGTAAAAGTACCAATTTCTTTTGCTATATTAGTAAAATGAAAAAAAAGGACACTCTTCACACATAAAGTAATTCATCAAGCTAAAGTGCTTTATGTATGAAATTTATACTGTATTTCCACATCATTCTTACCAAGTATCTCAAATCTTTGCAAAAGTGACAGAGATGCCATGGAATAGAGGGCTAAATCCATCCATAAATTTGTTATGCTAAGTTGAGTTTTGCTATAACAACTCATAGAGGAGGAGGCATGTCTTCAAGCCATATAGCAGTAAAGGCCCGCAGAGCAGCACAAGAAATTCATCAGTTTTTGTTGTGCTGTGTTGAACCCTTCCACAAGGTGAGAAAGTAGGAAGGCCCAGGAGTCTAGAACTACAGGTCTAACTAAGGTGTGAAGAGCAAAAAGAGCCAAATTCCCAATGTCTTCCCAATAAGGGAAATCCTTAGGGCATGTCCACCACATATTAATATATGCTCTTAGCAACTCACAGGAGTGCCGGCAGACATCTTTGTTAGTACAAACCATTTTGTATCAGGTAACTGGAATAGTATACCACTTATTCATGAATTTGGACATCTGCTTCTGAAGTTTTACGCAAACATTTTTTAGATTAAAAATTTAGTAAATAATGACACAATTGAGGCTTTAAGTTGCTGGATAAGGAGGTGTTGATGATTTTTTATACATTTATTTATATCATAATTTTGTACATGTGTTCACAAACATTTGTTGTACACAAACAGACAATGCTCGTTTTTTATTTATAATTAAATGTTTAACAAATAACGACACAATTTAGTTCATTCCAAGCACAGTCAGGACACACATTGTAAATAAGGAAATATTGTTTAATTTATCTTCTTCTCTGAATCTATTTTCTTTGCGGACTGCTTAATGATTGGAAGGTAGCTAACAGAGACCCACAATTGCAAGATGAAGAGGTTTTGCTGATTTCTACATTTAAATTTTATTTTTTCATAGCTCATAAATACATATGTGTTAAATGAATAAGTACACACATTTGTTAAATGTATAAGCAAAAGTATTTAAATTCTCTTTTAAGAACACATTGACACTCTCCTGGAAATAAGAGATACTGCCACAGCATATATATTAGAAACTTTAAACAAACAAGCAAAATCTCTCTTTTTCTTAAACTAGGCCTTGTATTGAATGTCGACCTCTGATACAAATTCCAAGTTTACAACACGTGACCATACATATATGGTCCTGAGAAAAACAGAAAGGTCACTGCATCTGTGAGCAGAGCCAGTGGCGTACATACCGGGGTCGGCCCGGTATGTACCCACTGTGGCCAGCCTCTTCTCCTGAACACTCGTGCCTATTTAAAAGACTCTATTCATATTCTTCAAGCAATACAGGTCAGAGGAATTTTATTTAGTGACTTGTGATGTGAGCAGCCTGTACACTATTATTGAACATCACAAAGGCTGCGAAGCAGTAGAATTTTTTTTGAAGAAATCTGATTCCTTTAAAGACCAACAGATAGAGTTTATTATTAGGGGTATCCAAATGATTTTAAACAACAATTTTTTTTGGTTTGAGGACAGTTTCTATATCCAGAGGAGAGGTAATGCCATGGGGACTAAGTTCGCACCCAGCTATGCTAATTTATTTATGGCTTTTTGGGAAGAATCGTTCATTTATGCCCAGCATGGCTGGAGTGCGAACTTGGTCCTCTATAGGCGGTACATTGATGACATTTTCTTTATTTGGAAGGGAGATTTGCCTTCTCTTAATGAATTTTTGATATATCTCAACACTAATTCTTGGGGTATTAAACTCACCTCTGAGATCAGCAATCAAGAAGTCCATTTTTTAGACCTTAGGATTTTTATTAAAGATGGTAAGATCGTGACGAGTACCTATTTTAAAACTGTCGACGTCAACAGTTATATTGACTGCGACAGTTGTCATTTTAAACCTTGGCTTTCTAATATCCCCAAAGGGCAATTTACAAGACTCAAGAGAAATTGTATGGAAGAAGACACTTTTTTAAATCAATCTGAAGTTTTAAAAAAACAGTTTTATCAGAAAGGATATGAGAAAGAAAGTATAGAGAAACAATTTAAAGCAGTATGTACTAGACCCAGAGAAGAACTTTTAACTTATAAAAAGAGAGGTAATAGTAATCAAGAAGAAAGAGTTTCCTTTATTTGTGATTTTAACTCTCAGAGCCATTCGTTTAAAAATTTTTTAAAAAGACATTGACATATTTTAAAGCAAAATGAGGACTTACATACCTTTATAGGAGACCAACCGAGGATAATATATAGGGGTGCCAATAATTTTAAAAACATCTTAACTCATAGCTGTATACCTAAAAAGATGGGACCTAATAAAGATGTATATGGTAATCCCCTGAAAGGCTTTTATAATTGTGGAAACTGTAAAGCCTGTAAAACTAGCAGAACTTTGACTAAGAAAACAGAAAAATTCCAGTCTAATACCACTAAAAAGGAGTATAGTGTTAAAGAATTTATAACCTGTAGCTCCAATAATGTAATTTATTTATTAACGTGTATATGTGGTTTACAATACGTGGGACGGACTATCCGACCACTAAAGACGAGGATTAGTGAACATCTAAGGAATATACAGAATGGGGTATTAACCCATTCTGTATCTGCACGAAAACCATATTGGAGATACTAAAGTTCTGCATTTTATGGGGATTCAAAAGGTTTCAAAACCCTGGAGAGGGGGTGACTATCTCAAGATCCTCAATAAGACAGAAATGAGATGGATCTTTGATTTAGAAACCCTCTCTCCTTATGGGTTAAACATTGACTTTGATATGTATAACTATATTTAATATTATCCCCTTTTTTTAATATTAGTATGAAGGTATTTTCAAGTATTATCTCTCTATTTATATGTGTTTTAATTCTTTTTTTTATATGTCTATTCTCATTTATATGTGGATTTTATTATGGACTTTTATGGATCATAAGTTATGATCCTACAACATTCAGAGACTATATACATCATATAGGGAGTGAAAACGAACTTTCATTGGTGGTCCGTGGAACGCATAGAATGTGGAACGCATGCGAACTGTCATTGGTAGTTCGTGGAACGCAGAGAGACCGGAAGTGGAGCGCAGAGAATTGGAAAGCGGAAGAAACACGCCGCGGCTACAACAACCCGACGGGACCAAAAAGGACGACGGTCTACACGTCTGATTGGCTGCCTGGCGAAGGGGGCGGGTTGGAAGTACCCGTTTCCCGCGCTAATTTAGATATTTAAATGTATGTGGAGTTTATGAAATGTTATTGCACCTGAGGAAGACGATTTTGTTCGTCGAAACGCGTTGTGCCTATGGTATTCACATGTGAACAGCATCATTACAACCTCTATGTAAGAATTTTAATATTTTTTTGAATAAATGTGTATACTTGGTTTTGTAATTGGTGTGCCTGTTCTGCATTATTTATTTTGAGGAACAAGCTCCACACAGAAGAATATCCTTGGATTTTTTTTCCTCGCTAAACATTTGAAAAAGAGACTGACAGAGGAGAAAGGTTATATTGAATCCTTCAGTATCTTCTGATCTTCAGTTAAGATTTGACTCTGTTTATACATTGGGGTATCTGTGTATCTTTCATTGGGTATATATACCTTCACAGTGCATGTATCACATTTTACTCTGTGGTATCACCTTGTTTTGCGCTGCACACTATCATTGTTGTTTGTCTTCTCCTGGGGGGCCCAGGAGCCAGCCACCTCAGGGCCCCCTGAGGCTGACCCTGGTGTCACTGGGCAAGCAGGCTGGCGCGCGCGCAAGGGAGCACTCTCCCCTGAGTGCTCCCTCTTCAGCTCCCTCGCGCACCACTCTGATGCCGGAGCCGGAAGATGACGTCAGTAAATGTCTGTGTCTGTTAGCTAGTGTGTATGCGTCTGTTCATGAGAGTGTGTGTGTCTGTTAGCAAGTGTGTATGCGTCTGTTCGTGAGATTGTGTGTGTGTGTCTGTTAGCAGTGGCGTACATACCGTTGTCACAGGGTTCGCGGCTGCGACCGGGCCCGGCCCACCAGGGGTCCGGCCACCCTGCGACCCGGTATGTACCCACTGTGGCCAGCCTCTTCTCCTGGAGGGCCCAGGAGCCGGCCACCTCAGGGCCCCCCGAGGCTGGCCCTTGTGTCACCCGGCGGTGTCACCCGGCTCGCGCGCCGCACTGATCCCAGAGCCGGAAGATGACATCATCTTCTGGCTCCGGCATCAGTATGTGGGGAGAGTGCTCCCTCGCGCGCACGCCAGCCTGCCCACCGGGTGACCCCACTGGACCCCAGTTAATCCCCTCAGCTCTCCCAAAGGCTGGGGGGGATTACATTTAAAAAAAAAAAAAAACATGTGAGTGTGTGTGTGTTAGTATTAAAGTGTGTGTGTGTGTGTGTGTTAGAGTGTGTGTTAGTGTGTGTGTGTGTTAGAGTGTGTGTTAGTGTGTGTGTGTGTTAGTGTGTGTGTTAGAGTGTGTGTGTTAGTGTTAGAGTGTGTGAGTGTGTGTGTTAGTGTGTGTGTGTGTTAATGTGTGTGTTAGAGTGTGTGTGTGTGTGTGTTAGTGTGTCTGTTAGTGTGTGTGTGTGTGTGTTAGTGTGTGTGTGTTAGTGTGTGCGTTAGAGTGTGTGTGTGTGTTAGTGTTAGAGTGTGTGTGTTAGTGTTAGAGTGTGCATGTGTTAGTGTTAGAATGTGTCAGTGAGTGTGTTACTGTGTGTGTCTGTTACTAAGTGTGTTAGTTTGTGTGCGTCTGTTAGTGAGTGTGTGTTTTGTAAGTGAGTGAGTGTGTGTATGTCTGTCACTGAGTGTGTGTCAGTAAATGTGTGTGTCTGTTAGCTAGTGTGTATGTGTCTGTTCATGAGAGTGTGTGTGTCTTAAGCACTTACCTTTCTCCAGCGCCGGACTCCCTTGGCGCTGGGGATCTCTCCGCCCCGATCCGCCTCTCAGCTCCGAATTACTCAATGCTTTCTTATGGACGTTCAGCGTCTTCTCACTGTGATTTTCACAGTGAGAATCACAGAAGCTCCTCTTGCGGCTGTCAATGAGACAGCCACTAGAGGCTGGATTAACCCCTGCTATGTTTTCAGCTGCAGGGTTAAACCTAGAGGGACCTGGCACCCAGACCACTTCATTGAGCTGATGTGATCTGGGTGTCTGTAGTGGTCCTTTAAGTGTATGTGTATCTGCAAGCACTGGCGTACATACCGCGGTAGCAGGGGTCGCAGCCCTGTGACCAGGTGCCCGCCGCCATGTGTTGCGGCCCCAGCCCGCGCAGAGTAAGCGCCGGGGGGGGCCACGGATCAGTTTTCGCACCGGGCCCCATGGGTTGTGTGTACGCCACTGTCTGTTAGCTAGTGTGTATGCGTCTGTTCGTGAGAGTGTGTGTGTATTCAGCACTTACCTTTCTCCAGCGCCGGACTCCCTTGGCACTGGGGATCTCTCCGCCCTGATTCGCCTCTCAGCTCTGAATGCGCGTGCATTCAAACCGCCCATAGGAAAGCATTACTGCTATGTTTTCAGCTGCAGGGTTAAAACTAGAGGGACCTGGCACCCAGACCACTTCATTGAGCTGATGTGATCTGGGTGTCTATAGTGGTCCTTTAAATGTATGTGTATTTGCATGCACTGGCGTACATACTGTGGTCGCAGGGGTCGCAGCCCTGCGACCCCTGCGACCAGGTGCCCGCCGCCATGTGTTGTGGCCCCGGCCCGCTCAGTGTAAGCGCGGGGGGGGGCCCGCGTATCAATTTTCACCCCGGGGCCCCATGTGTTGTGTGTACGCCACTGAGCAGAGAATTTTGGGAAAATGAAGGTGCTAATTATTATTACTATTTTATTATTTATATAGCACCATCAGATTCCGTAGTGCTGTACAATGGGAGTGCACAGAGGTATGTTATATGTAATCTCCACTGCACACTTCATCCCGGTAAGCTGTTTAATAGTGTTTACTAATGTCACGGAAAAAGAAACTGTCACCAACAGAAAAGCAACAATTGTCTTTCAAAACATTATTTCATTGTTGTTAGTATGGATTGAAAAATGAAGTAGAAATAATTACGATAGTGGTTGATGCAAAACATGATGCAGGAAATATTGTTTTAGCCAATCTTTTGGCAGGCTACTGTATCAGCACACATGGAAAATTGAAGTGCCTTGACAAGCATAGATTTATCCTGAATTTGACAGAATGTTAAAAGACCCAATAGTGCCTGAGGTTTGATATAATAAAATAGGCAGCGTGGATGCTCCAGGTGTTTCTCAGCTGCCTTGACGTTTAATGTGCTCTGCATAGCAGATTTTATAAATATGCCTCTGTGAGGCTCTTTTTGCTTAACTGGTTAAGCTCAGTGTGCAGACCTTAAACAACCTTGTGGCATAGAAGACCCATGTGTGAATAAGATATATAAAGCATGCACTTTCTACAGAAAGTCTTCTAGACTTCTGCAATAAATATTTATTTTTCAAACAAATAAAGCATTAAAATAACCTTGTCAAATAAATCATGGGAACTGTTTGCGTTTTTTTTCTATTGATCCATGTTGCGGATGTAGTTCTATTTTGTCAGTAAGTATATTAGTGTTCGTTTGTTTGTTTTAATGTTGTTAAATTGTCTAATCTCATTATTTAGTTTCATCAGAAGTCAAACCAGGCAAACGCTCATTTACAAAGCTGGCAAAACATACTTAGAGCCCCATGTTTACAGGAAAAGGAAAAGCAACATGATTTTCTACAAAAAAAATTCAAATAAAAGTCTGCATGTATGATACAGCCTTTGTATTTTAATTTAATTTAATCTGTTACTCCCTTAAAGGACCACTATAGTGCCAGGAAAACATACTTGTTTTCCTGGCACTATAGTGCCCTGAGGGTGCCCCCACCCTCAGGGACCCCCTCCTGCCCGGCTCTGGAAGGGGGAAAGGGGTAATAACTTACCTTTTTCCAGCGCTGGGCGGAGAGCTCCCTCCCTCCCCCGGGCCGGCCGAATGCGCGCGACGCGCGCGGCTGGCGGCGCATTCAGCCCGTCGCGATAGCCTATGACGCCGCGCGTTTCTCACTGTGAAAATCACAGTGAGAAGCACGCAAGCGCCTCTAGTGGCCGTCAATGAGACAGCCACTAGAGGATTAGGGGGAAGGCTTAACCCATTCATAATTATAGCAGTTTCTCTGAAACTGCTATAATTATGAAAAAATGGGTTAACCCTAGAAGGACCTGGCACCCAGACCACTTCATTAAGCTGAAGTGGTCTGGGTGCCTAGAGTGGTCCTTTAAGGACTGAGCCAGTTGTACATGTTGTGATTAAAACAAAACGTAAACAAAAACTGGAATTTGCGCTATATGTCTATTCATCCGTAATTCACCCTTTTCATATTATTTTATAATTTATTATGAATAAAATATTTTTAAAAAGTGTGAGAAATGAAGATTTAAAAAAAATATATTTTAGTTCTGTGTGGCATTTCAACTGTGAATGTCATAATAATGTTAGATTTTACTGCAATATAATGCACATATTTGCATTCATCCAAGTCTCACAAGTACGACAGTACCCCCCATGTACAGGTTTTATGGTGTTTTGGAAAGTTACAGGGTCACATATAGCATGTTTCATTTTTCAGTTTATACACATTGAAATTTGACAGATTGGTTATGTTGCCTTTGAGACTGTATGGTAGCCCAGGAATGAGAATTAACCCCATGATGGCATACCATTTGCAAAAGTATACAACCCAGAGTATTCAATATGGGGTATGTCCAGTCTTTTTAAAAGTGACAGGAGACTAGACTTTTAACTGTAACTTTACCCCTGAAGAAGTCCGAACTGTATCAGACGAAACGCTTAGTGTTGTGCTCTTGTGGAGAGTTTCTTATTTATTTATCTAATTGTTCAATCTTTATTTATTTGTTTTATTTGATTATTTAATACATTTTATTTTTAATTGGAGAAATGTTTTTTTCCTTCGATCTAATGAGATTGCTGGCGGACTGCTGCCGATGACCATTATGTCCTGGGATTTGATATGCCTGTATATCACTACACTCTTTTAAGTGTTTCCAACTTAAAGCCCACTACCAGGTTATAATCAGTCTGCATTTATTATTATTTACTTTTTCTCTCCAAAATGCCCATCCACATGTGGAAGGTTTTCTGCCAACTTTAATAATCGATGTGCCTTCAATCAATTTTTGTTTGTGAGTGCAAAATTAATACCACTATATCAGGGGTTCTCAACGTTAGTCCTCAGGACCCCCTACCAGTCCAGGGTTTAGGGATTACCTGGGTGTGTCTAAGGTGTTTAGAAAAAGAAAAAAAAAACACTTTAGAGTCTAAGGTGTTTTTTCCCCCTTTTTCTAAACACCTGAGACACACCCAGGTAATCCCCAAATCCTGGACTGGTAGGGGGTCCTGAGGACTGGGTTGAGAACCCCTGCACTATATGGTGTGTTTGTGATAGTACACTATGATCTCTATTCTATTCCTGCTGTAGATCCAATATTTTGAATATATTTGTTGTGAGGACTGGAAGGAGTCCTATTTTGTTGATTCTACAGCGTGGGGAATTATTATATAGGTAAACCATATTTGTTAGAAATCAGGGAAAAGGTTCAGCGCTGATAAGAAACAGGGAGTATAATAACAAGGCAGCACACCTTAAAAGGGGAATCCCCTCTGGACCCCTTAAAGTACAATAGAAATTTTATACTGTTTCTACTTGATGAAGCCTTTGTGGCGAAACGCGTATAGAAACTTTCTTTTTTAAAATCAAAGTGTCATTAAAGGAATATCTGGCTATTATACACTGGTGTGCCACATTCCTTTTTCACTTTTATATCATATTATTTATTATTACTTTATTCTATGTAAGTTCATCTTATCCAGACCTAACTACCATCGATTTAGACCATATTGGACTACCAAAGAATCCTTAAGGTGGGGATTATACCACCCATACGCCATTCACCGAGCAGTACGTCTGCTCTATATACCGTGAGTATATTTTATTTCATTTTTATTGTTCCACCGACCACACAGTGAGCACTATATATTTTTTATTATTTTTATCCCGAGTTGAACTCCATCCTTCCACCAAAGGACCAAAGAGGAGCACCACATATCCTTGAGTGGGGATTATTCCACTTCACGCTATCCATACCAGAGCTGGATTTAAGCTCTGAAGATTGTGAGTAGTTCCACAAATATTTACTATATATTCATATTCTGTTTTTATACTACACCATTGGAGTTTTTCTCTCTCTTCTGTTCTCCCCGCATATTTATACTTATCCGGGACGCTACATACCCTTCTGATGGACTATTAGGACCACCATTTGCGCATTTGGACATTTTATATTTGGACTATTAGGTACCGTGGTTATCCCATTTTTTATATATTATTTGGACATTTTTCCGAATTTTTTGTTATTGCTGCTATTCTCATTTTACTATTTTTACTTGTTTTAGGCGCACCCTTAAACCATATTTGTTGTTTACCTCCCCACTATATGTCTTTCCACTTTGATTTATAAGGGTGATATTTTGCATTTGATTATGACAGCTTAATAGAGGGTTCAAACACCCAGGATTCCCCTTGGGGAATGAATGAAGGTAGCAGTCACAAAGTTATAAACCTCCATTAGGGGTAATACACCCAGGGCCAGTGTAAGGATTTTTGACACAGAAGAAAATCATTTGCTGCCCCCATGGTTTGATATCACATTAACCATGCTCTTTTCTTTTAGAGTGTCAGTGTGTGTGACAATAGAAATGTGGCCTTTAAGATGAAAGCAGCAAGGTGAATTGTTATTGATTAACTGGCTGTGCCAGCAGACGATAGCAGGTGTTGCCACACCTCAGTCAGAGGGGAGAAAACAGAACCATTTTGGTTGCAGGAACATTGGAAATTAAAAAGATAAAGGAAAGAAAATGGTAAAATATGAATTTGTAAAAGGGAGTGAGTGAACAATTTATAAAGCACTCACTTTTTTCTGCCCCAGAGCAGAGGATTTGCCCTCTTTCAGTCCTTGGAGTGTGGAGTGGCGGCCCAGGGTACCAACACAATTTCAACAGCAGACGATGCCATACCCCGGGTGCCGACAGAGGGGAGAAACAAACCACCACTTTTAAGGATTGTGAAAAATGTATGGACGAAAAAGAAAAAGAAGAAAAAATTACAAAAAAAGCGGGAGTGTTGCAGGCAATTTCTTCCTCTAACTCCAAAATCTCCCGTTGAGGCTGCCTGCAACAGATTGACAGTGGGAACAAGCTGTGTAAAACTTAGCTGCTATAAAACATGGTAGGTGCACAGTGGCAGTGGGACTGGCAGTAGTTTTACTACTACCGCTAACAATTGTGCAGGTGGTCCTGGGGGGGGGCAGGATCTTGAAACAGCTGATGAGTACAAGATGGCAGCTGTTTTATGGTTTCAGAAGACCTCTCCATCCTGCTAATGGTCTGCTACTGCTTGGTGCCCAAGAGAATGAATCCGGCATCTGCAGTTTCCCTCTCTGTCCTCTTGAATTATGAGGGTAGGCTAAGATGATGACTACTAAGACCACTACTACTAGTGGAGTTCTAGTACTTGACCTCCTTCTGTTTCTAAATCTGGCTGATGACTTAACCAGAGGGACAGCAATTGGACGGGAGAGCAGAATGGTTGAAGCAGAAGCAAGAGTACTTGTCCTCCTAACACTGGTAGTACTGGTTGACCTCCCCTGCCCCCTGTCCCTTAGTGCTCTCTCCTGCCCCTATCCCTTTGTGCTGTCCCATGCCCCTGTCCCTTGTCCCTTAGTGCTCTACCCTCTCCTCCTGTCCCTTAGTGCTCTCTCCTACCCTTTAGTGCACTAACCTGCCCCCCTATCCCTTAATGCTCTCACCCTGATATTTACTGCTCTCCCCTGTCCCCACTGTCCCACAGAGCTCTCCCCTGCCCCACCCGTCCCATAGTGCTCTTCCTCCCCCTTGTCGTATATTTCTTTCTACCCCCTCCCCATCTTTCCCTTACTAGTCTCTCTTCTTTTCCCACCTCCCCCATCCCCCAGTGCTGTCTCCCGTCCCTTCCCTAGTGTGCCTCCTACCTCTTTGTAGCGTGGCTTGGCGGTTCTGAGCACGGTACAGGAGCTTCTGTTTTTTGTACCCAACTGGTCTGACAGGAAGTGCTCTTTCAGTGAGCACTACCTGTCTGTCTGGCCAGATACAGGAAACAGATGCTCCTGTACCGCGGCCCGGGCCGCCATACTGAGTGACTGGCACGAGGGAGCGCTTTTCGCTTGCACTGGGAGACTAGGGGAAACTGTGAGTCATGGGGACACTGAGACACTAGGGACATTGAGACATGGGGACACAGACACTGGGAGACTAGGCGACACTGGGAGACATGGGGACACTGTGTCCCTAGTGTCTCCGTGTTCCTATGTCTCATAGTGTCCCCATGTGTCTCAGTGTCCCCATTTCTCCCAGTGTCTCCTAGTGTCTCTGTGTCCCCAGGTCTCCCAGTATCCCCTAGTGTCTGTGTCCTCATGTGTCCCCTAGTGTCTCAGTGTCCCCATGTCACCCTGCTGCCTTCCCCCCATCCTTCACTTAACTGAGCTGTAGAGCTGATGTCTGTGCTGTGTAGCAGGGAGGGATATGTTGTTACTTCCTATCGCTGCCTCTCTACACACACAGTGACTGGCCGATGCTGGTATTGCAGAGTAATCTCGTTTATACTGATAAAAATACCTGCATTTGTATTGCCGGTATTACTGCAATACTTGCACAGCCAGTAAAATACCTGCTGTGCCAGTAAAATACCAGTCAGGTGGCAAACCTAAACAAACCTAAGAGTAGTGTGTAAAAAAAATATATATATATTTTTTTTTTAAATGGGCCTATGCCATGGGCCTGGGCCGGGGTCTGGAGCTGCAGCTCCATCAGCCCCTATGTTAATCCGGCCCTGCCTAGAGTATCCCTTTAATTTACAATAACACACTTAAGAACTAAATAGATAATATAGGTAACAGTGTCTAATAGATTTTCAAAACTAGTACTCACCAAAAATAAATTAGATGGGTTGCTAATTTCACAGATTCACTAATGCAAAACACATGACACCCCACCAGATGCTAGGTTAAGTGTAGCCTAGCCTAAAAATCCCTGAGCATTGCACTAAAAATGTAAATTATTCAATTTCAAATTAGTAACAGGCAAAAACAAAATCACTGGCAGAGAGTCAGACACAATGGCACTCAGGCTGCCTGGCCTGTACACAGTCACAGAAATAATAAACAAAGAGTGAGACCCACTGCAGGAACAAAAACAGAACCTCTCTGTTTCTCACTGGAACACACATACTAAAACACTGCAAAGCTATGGCAGGCAATGACTATCTCTTCCAAGAAGGCAATAAGACAGAAATCTCTCTGTTGTCTCTTTTTCTGCAATAGTCAAAGTTAAAGAAAAACATCTTTAATGCAGCCCCATGCCCAGTGGCGTACACACAATCCATGGGGCCCCGGTACGAAAACTGATCCGTTGCCCACCTCCCCCCACCCCCGCCTGCGCGGGCACCTGCGACCGCGGTATGTACGCCAGTCCATGCAGATACACATACACTTAAAGGACCACTTTAGACACCCAGATCACATCAGCTCAATGAAGTGGTCTGGGTGCCAGGTCCCTCTACTTTTAACCCTGCAGCTGAAAACATAGCAGTTTCAGAGAAACTGCAATGTTTCACTGAGGGTTAATCCAGCCTCTAGTGGCTGTCTCATTGACAGCCGCTAGAGGAGCTTCCGCGATTCTTACTGTGAAAATCACAGAGAGAAGACGCTGAACGTCCATAGGAAAGCATTGAGTAATGCTTTCCTATGGGCAGTTTGAATGTGCGCGCTGCTCTTGCCGCGCATGCGCATTCGGAGCTGAGAGGCGGATCAGGGTGGAGGGATCCCCAGCGCCAAGGGAGTCCGGCACTGGAGAAAGGTAAGTGCTGACAGACACACACACACTCTCACGAACAGACGCATACACACTAGCTAACAGACACACACACTCTCATGAACAGACGCATACACACTAGCTAACAGACACACACATTTACTGACAGACACACACTCAGTGACAGACATACATACACACTCACTGACAGACAGACACATATACACTCACTTACAAAACACAGACTCACTAACATACGCACACAAACTAACACTCAGTAACACACACACACTAACACTAACACAAACACACACTCTAACACACACACTCTAACTCTAACACACACACACTCTAACACTAACACACACACTGACACAAAGACTAACACATACACACACTGTAACACACACACTCTAACACTAACACACACACTGACACTAACACTAACACACACACACACACTAAAAGATTCATCCCCCAGCCTCCCTACCTTAGGGAGTGCTGAGGGGATTCCCTGGGGTCCAGTGGAGCTGCCTGGCGGCCGGTCCTGCTTCCTCTTCAGCTCCCTCGCGCGCCGAGTACTGATGCCGGAGCCGAAAGATGACATAATCTTCCGGCTCCGGTATCAGTGCGGTGCGCGAGGGAGCTGAAGAGGAAGCACTCAGGGGAGAGTGCTCCCTCCCTCGCCCGCCAGCCTGCCGGGTGACAACAGGGCCAGCCTCAGGGGGCCCTGAGGTGGCCGGCTCCTGGGCCCCCCAGGAGAAGAGACTGGCCACAGTGGGTACATACTGGGTCGCAGGGCAGCGTGGGCCAGGCCCGGTCGCAGCCGCAACCCCTGCGACCCCGATATGTATGCCACTGCCCATGCCTCTACTTGTCTTCATTGGGGAATTATCTGTAACAAAATACCGATTCACTGACTGTCCTCTAACATCAGTCAAAAAAATTAGATCATGTCATTGGACAGGGAATACAAAAACCTAACCTGTCAAGTAATCATTACATCACACAAAACAATCGAGCTGATTGGCTCAGACTACCGGCCTTCATTACCCTCCCTCCCCTCCCACTGTTTCAGCAATCTGAATAAAAACAAATGGGCCAAAAACTATTTGACTTGATTTGTTATGGATGCATTTGTTTTCATTTCATATCAATGTTGAGAAGATTTGGAAATCTGGACACTTCTGAGTTGCCGAATAATCTGAATTTTGGCCAACAATTTGATTAGTTCTAAATTGAACTGCAAATACCTAGTAGAGGAAAGACCCATGGTTATATTTTGTAACACTAATGTGAATAGATGCAAATCATATGCAGAAGGGGTTAATCAGTCGCTGGCATTCAGCAAATTAGTTCAAGATGACAGATGCAGCTTAGGAGGCCATTTCTAGCATCCTGTACCACTCACCCATAATAATTCAAGGTAATTTAGTCTTTAAACCGCATTGTATTTTTTCAAGCTGAAATACAGAACACAAAAGCTATAAACATTATCAGGAAGAGTTCTCGTGGAAGTATAATGCTTACATCCTACCGCAACTTAGCACTCTATCCTTATATTCTGTAGAATTAGTTTGAAACTGGCTGACCTTAACGGATATTACCATTCTGCCCATCCATTAAACTACAGATGGACCGAGAGCAGGATAACATGCACGTCCTATTAGCCTACTTGCAATTAATTCCACTGACTCATCAACAAGTTCAATCCAAACACAGCCTTATGTTGATGATACTACTGATATTTACTAAAAGTTTGTCAGACAGCAAACTTTCCTTTTTTTGTGAGTGTGAGCTGGTTAAGTACATTTTTAAGAGGAACAAGTGCACTCATGTATATCTACATATAAACAGTACTTTAATTTAAAGCAGTCTTCTGTCTTTCAGTCATTTGATTTGGGCTTCTATCCGGACACTGCTCCCATCTCTCTCCAGTGAAGCACTGCCTCCTTCTTTATCTTTGTAAATATACACATATCAATATATAAAAGCTAGAGTTTAATTTAATGATTACAATATTTAATGATTACAATATTGCACTCAGAGATGCCTTTCTAACTGAGGCTTTATTGATCAGCATGTCAGGCTTACTCAGAGAGCGTTTTTAATCCTCTTCAATCATTGCCAATAATGTACTAAATCTTGTAAATGATTGGGGCCCCAGACACACATAACTACTAATCCAGTGGTTTAATATATATAGGAACTCAAGCACCGTAGCCACTACAATGAGATCTCGGAGTTCCTGCTTAGGCGCTTACATTATCTCTTCTGAGTTTAACCCTGCAGTCCTTCAGGCTCTCTAGCTGAGATAAAGGAGGTGGTGGTGGCTGGTGGAACCCAGACATAAAAAAAAACCATTCTAAAAATGTTTGACTACTTACAATGCAGGGGCACAAAAGAACTCTTACCACCATAACCATTGCAGCACGCTGTTGTTGTTTTGGTTCCTGAAGTGTTCCTTTAAAGTTTGGGAATTTTAATGGTTGCAGCAGGTAGGTTAATCCGGAAGTTTATATTGCGGTTACAAATACATACCAAAACAGTTACCTTTTATGGAATGAACTGCTGGGAAAACAGCTCCTACCTTTCTCAGTGCTTCTAACAGTTATGACGTAAAAACCTATTTTATGAAGGTTGTCTGAGCCACATGAATGAAAGAAAATATGACCTTTTTCTATCACAGAGAAATGGATAAACACGGTATCCACCTCCACCTTTAACAACCATGTCCTTTATCTTTCTGATGAAAGAGCTGTATTTGCCTCCCAAATTTATACATTTGCCAGCAGATCTTCTAGAAAAACATATAGCTGAATTCAATACACTTGTACACGTTAATGCAAGTATCATGAAGCATTTAGCAAAAATAACAAAGAATTGTATCGCTGTAGGAAAGGAAGCTCATTGAATGAATGTAAAATTGCAAAAACTGACAATATTTTTTTCCATATCATTATTTCAAAAGCGCTCAGAGATATTTCCATATGCAATCTTATAAAATATTATTTATTTCTGTAGAGAAATTCATAAAAGGGTCAAGGCACGGTGCATAATAAAGAGATCGCGTAACCACATTTATTTTACAATGTTAAATGTCCGAAGGGAGTTTAATTTGTAGCTAATTCTTTCCACTGGTATTTACAAAAAGTTATAGAAACTTATAAATATATCTTACAAAGTATCCAACTGGGAGCTATGGATAAAATTAACACCACATCGGAAAAATACAAAATGTATACATAACAATTTGCTCTAGATTAGAGCAGTTTTGTCTGTCTATCTAAACATTTTAACTTGGGACTGATAAAAGGTCTTGCCAGATTGGAAATAAAAGCTGAAAGTTGTTGAAAATATCCAAATGGTTGAACAATTATTAAGCAGAAGCCCAGCTAAGTGCAATAAATGACAACCAACATGATAAAACATCTATATTTAATATAAATGTTTATAAGTTAACTATAAGTTACTCTCCAAAGTTGTACAGAATAGAAGCTTACAGATAAATTTGTGTAGACGAATATGGCATGCACACGCAAGAAAAATACAACAACAAAAGCTTACAACTAAGATGTATGGACAATAGCTAATAAAAGTATCTTAAACCTTATATTCCAATACACAAAAAAAGTTCAGTTAGAGACTACTTGCAGTTACATTATTATTATTATGATATTTATAGAGCGCCGTCAAATTCCGCAGCGCTTTACAATGGGTGGACGAACAAACATGTAGTTGTAACCAGACAAGTTGGACACACAGTAACAGAGGGGTTGAGGGCCCTGCTCAATGAGCTTACATGCTAGAGGGAGTGGGGTAAAATGACACAAAAAGGTAAAGATAGTATTAGACTAGTGACAGTTGCAGAAGAGGAATCAGTCAAGAGCTATTAACAGTTTAATTGATACGCCTTTATGAAGAAGTGGGTTTTTAAAGATTCTTTGAAGGAGTGGAGACTGGGTGAGCATCTAATGGAGGAGGGAAGCGAGTTCCACAGGAACGGTGCAGCCCTCGAGAAATCTTGAAGGCGAGCATCAGAGGTGGGAGTACGGACAGAAGATAGATGTAAGTCTTCAGCAGATCGTAAGGGCCTAGACGGGACATACTTGTGTATAAGGGAGGATAGATAGGTGGGAGCAGCATTATGTAGAGATTTGAAAGCAAGAACCAGAATTTTAAATTGAGCTCTATATTTTATAGGAAGTACATATTAAAGGAGTACAGTTACTTAAAATGTAAACACTACATGTAACAGAAAATGTAACACTATGAGTCCCCCTTATTTAACAAATATAGGTTTGTTAGATCTGACAATTTACATTAAATGTAAGAATTCAAACCTCTTTAACCTGCTACTAGAAGTCTCCATCTTAGTTTCCTGTCAATCATATTTATTATAAGCCGTGTCCTTTGCACCTGGCACTCAGCACAGACAGAACGTAAAGAGAGATGAAAAAAATGAAACAATGTTTCTCTTTCTTCTTCGTCCTTGCAATGTGGGCCCTGGTGATTGTGATGTTGATTGCTAAATATTTAATATAAATTTAAAAGAAAATGCAGCATGGCATAATAAAAGGTTAGTACTAGGTACAGGTCCTTTTCAATGTTTTATTGGATGGTGTAGTTTCCAGAGATATGATAGTCCCATTTTATACATTTATCAGCTCTAAGTACCTGGAAGCAATACACAGCACAATGCTGCTGTATTATTAAGTTATATTCCCATTGGGAAACAACAGCATTGAGTTAAGGGCACATTTTTGCATGACATCATGCAAAACGGATAAATAAGGCAGGCATTATTAAGTATTATGCTTTATCTTCTGTGATTGTACTGCCCCTATAAGTAATGAACATACAGTCAGTGGCGTACACATGACCCATGGGGCCCCAGTGCGAAAATTGATCCGTGGGCCCACCCCGGCGCGCGGGCCGGGCCGCAACACATGGCGGTGGGCACCTGGTCGCAGGGGTTACAGGGCTGCGACCCCTGCGACCGCGGTATGTACGCCAGTGCATGCAGATGCACACACACTTAAAGGACCACTCTAGGCACCCAGACCACTTCATCTTAATCGAGGGGTCTGGGTGCCAGGTCCAGCTAGGGTTAACCCATTTTTTCATAAACATAGCAGTTTCAGAGAAACTGCTATTTTTATGAATGGGTTAAGCCTTCCCCTATTTCCTCTAGCGGCTGTCTCATTGACAGCCGCTAGAGGCGCTTGCGTGCTTCTCACTGTGATTTTCACAGTGAGAGCAGGCCAGCGTCCATAGGAAAGCATTATGAATGCTTTCCTATGTGACCGGCTGAATGCGCGCGTAGCTCTTGCCGCGCGTGCGCATTCAGCCGACGGGGAGGAGAAGAGGAGGATCGGAGAAGGAGAGCTCTCCGCCCAGCACTGGAAAAAGGTAAGTTTTACCCCTATAGTGCCAGGGAAACGAGTATGTTTTCCTGGCAGTATAGTGGTCCTTTAACCCCTTAAGGACACATGACATGTGTGACATGTCATGATTCCCTTTTATTCCAGAAGTTTGGTCCTTAAGGGGTTAAAGGACCACTACAGACACCCAGATCACATCAGCTCAATGAAGTTGTCTGGGTGTCAGGTCCCTCTAGTTTTAACCCTGCAGCTGAAAACATAGCAGTTTCAGAGAAACTGCTATGTTTCACTGAGGGTTACTCCAGCCTCTAGTGGCTGTCTCACTGACAGCCGCTAGAGGAGCACACTGAACGTCCATAGGAAAGCATTGAGTAATGCTTTCCTATGGGTGGTTTGAATGCGTGCGCGGTCTCATTTGGAGCTGAGAGGCTGAGGGATCCCCAGCGCCAAGGGAGTCCGGCACTGGAGAAAGGTAAGTGCTGAAGACACACACACACTCTCACTTACAGACGCATACACACTAGCTAACAGAGACACACTCAGCGACAGACATACATACACACTCACTTACAAAACATACACTCTCATTGACAAACACACACTCACTAACAGACATCAAACAGACTCACTAAGACACACACTCAAACACTCACTCAAACACACACATGTTTTTTGTTTTTTTTTCAATATAATCCCCCCAGCCTCCTTACCTTTTGGAGTGCTGGGGATTCCCCAGTCCAGTGGTGCTGTTGGGCTCCTGGGGTGGGTGGCCGGGCAGGTAGGCGCGCAGGAGCACTCAGTGCTCCTCCAGGAGCCGCATAGGGATGCCGGAGATGACGTCATCTTCCGGCTCCGGCATCAGTGCGGTGCGCGAGGGAGCTGAAGAGGAAGCACTGAGTGCTCCCTCGCGCGCCCGCCTGCCTGCCCGACAGGCCACCCGCCCAGGAGTGTGTGTGTAACAGCATGGCCAGCCTTGGGGGGGCCCTGAGGTGGCCGGCTCCTGGGCCCCCCAGGGGAAGAGGCTGGCCCTGTGGGTACATACCGGGTCGCAGGGGCGGCCGGGCCCCCTGGTGGGCCGGGCCCGGTCGCAGCCGCGACCCCTGCGACCCTGGTATGTACGCCACTGCATACAGTATATATTCTGCTTACATCTAATCAATACAAAACATTCTATGAAGTCAGTGACTGTATTTACAATCAGCGGTATTGCTGGGGGTGGAATTGACAGGGCCAGAGGTCCGAGTGCGGTTCTGAAAAGCCCAGGATCTAATTTGAGCATCATTATTACTCGGATATACCAATACTATACGGGGTGTAGATTGTACTGGCTATTCAATTGTAGTTTAGTTTATGCCAAATCCCATATACGGTAAACAGCTATTGAATACTGTGAGCATTATTACAAAAATGGATTGTGAAAGAGGTACTCCAAGCTCCATGATCACTTCACTGACTTCAGGTAGTCATGGTGCCTTGAATCTGTACGTACAGCGTTTCACAGTGTTTAACTCACCCTCAACAGCATCATTGGGGCGTCAACAAAAGTTCTGGGTTAACTAATGTGAATTCTGTACAAATTTGGTAACTCCACGCACAACATGCTGGTGCCAGACAGTCATTTGTAGCATGCCCCCCATTCCTACCACCCATGCCCTCCCCTGACATTCATCCCCCTCATCAGCTGCATAATATTGGCTGCAGGAGGAACTTGGTCATGGCACAGGAAAGGAGGTAAGTTTCAACAATTCTTTTTTTTCACTTCTTTCTTTTTTAAAACATATCATTTTTTTTTGGGGGGGGGGCGGGGGAGTAGTATAGGAAGAGTTATGTAAAACACCTTTAAAGGAAGCATTTCCTGAAAGATTATTGTTCTAAAGTTCTGTTAGTACAAGAGGAATTTAACAACACAGCCATGACCATTATTTTTACATAGTGTATAAGATATAGCAAGATCTACAGTAATAGCAAGCAAAAATTAAAGGCCTAAAAATACAATTGACAGATGAGGCACAAGTTATAGCTAAGGGTTTGATGCAGCTCGCTACCAGAAGAAATGTTCTAATGAAACAGTTGCTATAATAGGACTTTGACTGCGGCATGGAGTAGAATGAGTTTTTTTGAACAAGATGAGTTTTTAATGAGTGCTTGAAAAAGGTGACATGGCATTTACTGCTAGACTTCAGATTGTGGTTTTTCCTTTTTAAAATTTTAATACTTTATTTACTAAGGCAGACATGATTTTCTGTTTTCTGCTGAGACAGACATATGTGCTCCACATTCCCCTAATTCACCTGTACTTCACCACGTTAGCACTTCTGTCCCTCTAAATAATACGCATTTAATGTACACTTTTTCTAAACACAGCCTTCCTTTCATCACCTCCAGGCTGAATGTATATTTCTAGGGAACTCTTTTAGAAAGCCCTGGCAGTGGTGTGAGACAGGCTAAGACAAGTGTGCTATTATACTGTGTAGCACTGCCATAGAGAGGGAGTCAATGCTAAGTGAATAGGGTAACTAAAGCGCCTTTTCGTCTATCTATCTAAATATTGAACAAAAAACATAGACGGCTAGACATCTTGGCAACAGTTTAAGGACTGGTGTTTGTAAAATGTTAGATTACTGGCCAAAAACACCCTTCCAAATTAATATTTTGCTTCTCTCGAATTATTGCTGAAGACATTAACATCCAGTACACGTGGCTGGCTAATTGACCTCTGTATAAGCACCTGCTATAGGTTTACAGAAACAGCTTGAAATAGTAAAACGTAAAATCACATTTTTTAAATAAAACTGTTTTGTAAGTAATGTCATAAATAAACATATATTTTATGTTTGTGATAAGAATTTGTAAGTGAGAAGCATGTATGATTTGGAATCTGAACATTTCTTTGAAAGCAATTTATACTTGTAGTTTTAAAGGTAAACAATGGGGTATCAATTATTATTATTATTATTAATATTATTTATAAAACGCCAACTAATTCCACAATGCTGAATCCCTATTTGATAATGCACTGCACATAATGGAGAAAATAAATGCACTTATTCACATAAGACAGCATATACAGGTAGTCCTCACTTCACAACCTACCTGTTTACCGACGGCTCCAGCCTGGTACCTACCTGATCTCTAGTGGAGGAAAGGCTTTGTCGCGCTGGGGTGCGGCAACCTCGCTTACCAACCAATTAATTTTACAACTTAGTCACAGCAACGCAACTCACTTGGTAAGTTAGAACTGCCTGTATACTGTAGCTCTCAGCTTACACCGAGCCTTCTTAGGCTATTGTTTAGTAAACAGGGCTGTGTACAGGTATTGGCAGAGCTATGGACTAGACTCGGGCAGACAAATTTAGTTGTTTTTTTTCAAAACCACTGCAGCATCATTTTTTTTTTAAATGTTTTTGGAGGGGCTGGCAGAAATTAGTTATTGTGGCTGTTTGAGTCCAAAAATAATTCGAGGAGCCAGAATAGAAGGAAAAATGCTGCACGTGGCTGGATTCGCATGAAAGCACAGCTAAAATATTGCCTGACCTAATGGCTACTTAATAACAACCATTTTTACAATGCTAGTTCTGAATTGTCAAAAAATGTGATTATCATTTACCTGGATTAAAATAATTGATTGTAATCTTATTCATTTTCCATCTTGTATTAGTAGAAGGAATTATTTTAAGTTGAAGAAAACAGAAATTAAAGGAATAAGTCAAAGGGCAATTGACCAACCACTCTCCCCTTCCACTTTGACAAGAACACAACTTTTCTACACATCCGGTCTGTAGTGTCAGCAGGGTTTTCTTAATATACTGTGTTTATTACTGAGGGAAAATGCTTGCCCTTTCCAAATCACAAGCAGTGCTAAGGAAGCACCATGCAAATCCATCCATCTCTAAAATTTACAACTTGGTCTCTGGAAGCACAAATTGGAGGTGCAGACCGTATATATACCAGGGTGGTGAATTCTCTTCTACTGTAAGAAACTCTCTGGCCAATATATCAGATTCACATTTAAATCTGCAATGCTGTCGTTAATAAAGATATTGGGAATAAATACATAAATGACAAATCAGTAAAGCAATTCAAAGCTCACTTCCTTGCTGCACAACTTGCACTTTGCTCATCAGTCTACATGAAGGCACTCAAAGCGACCACAAACTTTGCTTAGTTGGTGTGATACATTACGTAGATTTACATGGAAATGGAGGCCACCAATGCAAATCACTTGATTGATTAAAGATAATGAAAATGTTGATGGTGCCAGCACTGGTGATGATTGTGGTATTGGTTGTGATGGTGGTGCTTGTGCCGGTGGTAGCAGGTGCAGCTGGTGTCTCATCCGTGTTCGTTGGATGAGGTGATTCTAAAGAAGATGCAGATGGACTTGGAAATGGTGGAGAAAATGCATGAGGCACATGCACACTAGCTTTGCAAAAAAAACTATGGGTTGTTACCTGTCCTCTCCACGCTCAACACACTCACAGTCGAGTATCTCCTGGGTCAGAGGTAAAAGCTATATCGGATGGGGTGGAGGGGAGAAACAGAATTATCAACATTGGATTCATCCCCACATACACAAGACATTGGGGACCCCCATTAAATATACTCTGCTGAGTTCTCCCTTAGTTGCTTTTGTCGGGGGGTATAACGCTTGAACTAGCAGTGGTAGAAGGCGCTGCAGTGCCAAGGGAAAAGCCAGCACAAGTTGTTGCAGCATGAAAAGGATGCGAAAAAATTAAATGCCTCCTTGATGTTAAATCAGATGTAACAGACATGCTCCTAATTTAATTATCCTAAGGCTAAATATCCCTAATAATGCTGAAGGTGATGGAAGCTGTATTAGAGGCAGTGGTGTTGTCAGCAGTCTTCATGGCTGGGTTGTTCAAACTCTCCAAAGCTAGGAAGGAGAGTAAAAACTTGCTAGATGCCATGACTGCTGATGGGGAATTGTGGAACAGGATCACTTCCCTTACCCTCTCTCAATTTTGGCTAAGGATTAGTATGTGACATGGAAGATTTTTTTTTTTCCTTATTACAATACATTAAATATATGTATTATTTATATTTATATATTTTATTCAGCAAAAGTAGTTGTTTGTGTTAAAATATGGGTTAGTGCTTGGGGATACTGAACACAATATGCAAAAATAAATAAAATAGTATTTTCTTTCTCCAAACAATTAACGAGAAAATAGGTTTAACCCCTTAAGGACACATGCCATCTTTAACATGTCATGATTCCCTTTTATTCCAGAAGTTTGGTCCTTAAGGAGTTAAGCTAGTCTCTCACTAGGACCACTGACAAAATTCCTGCCAAACTCCTATCTGCTACTCAGATTAGTGTCAGCAGCTAGCTAGATACAGCAGAAAGCTAAACCAAGTTTCACACTAGAGTCAATGTCAAGGCCCATCTCCTACTCCAATATAGGCACAGCAAGGATAACCAGGATCACTGCTGGTCTGTCTCCCTCAGTAGCTAGTCAAAGTGTCAACAAAAATCCTACTTGCACGTTTAGTTGCTTTAATCGACCCTCATTTTCCCATCTACTCGTCACTTTACTTGATCTGTAAAGAAAATCAACATCTAGTGCCTGTCCACTAGCCACCAATCTGGAATTATTATTTTTTGGCTACATCTTTATTGAATTGGAGATTCAGCCCATATGATTGGGCACAATTCTTGTCCATCATGAAAATCTAAGCTGCTTATTTGTCACCACTCAACTTGAGCTAATAAAATGCCCTGATCTTCCTGTGTGTGGCTGCTTGGAAATCAGAATTTCAGCAGGCCACCCAATCTGTCAAAATTTGTCTGAATTGCATTTTGGTCCAAAATAAATTTCCCCATTAATGTTTAACCTCCAGCTTATTATTATTCGACTATATGCTTCCATTTTGCCCTCTGTAGAAAACCACCTGGAGCACATAACTGCAGACTCTTGCACACTACACTTCAATGTTGTTGTCGTTCATACAAGCAGCATAAGTCTTCATGATAAATATCCATTAGAGCAGGAGTAGACAACCTTCGTCTCTCCAAATGCTGTGGCTGGTGTACATCTCCCCTAATGCTTTGCCAGTATTATGGCTGATGCAATCCATAACATATGTGGTGCAAAAGGTTGCATACCATGCATTAGACCAGGGGTGCCCAAAAGGTAGATCACCAGATATTGTAGAACTACAACCTTCATGATGCTTCGCATGCCTTTAGAATACTTTAGAATGACAAAGCCTCATGGAGTTTTAACACATCTGGACATCTACATTTTGGGCACCCTTGCATTAGAGCCATGTAATGTAATTTGTAAATAAGCCAATGTCCATCCTCTGTAACAGTCTGGGGCAGAGGAAATAGTATGGAGGATCACACAATATTTATTCCTCTGGAGAAGACTGTGCAGGCAATTCTGCTCACTGTCAAGAAGACTTGTTCAAAAATGCATTCTGGCTGGTTCAAATAAATCAAATTCCTTTTGTTTTACATTGAATAAGACTTAAAGGACCACTCTAGGCACCCAGACCACTTCAGCTTAATGAAGTGGTCTAGGTGCCAGGTCCAGCTAGGGGTAACCCATTTTTTAATAAACATAGCAGTTTCAGAGAAACTGCTATGTTTATGAATGGGTTAAGCCTTCCCTCATTCCCTCTAGCGGCTGTCTCATTGACAGCCGCTAGAGGCGCTTGCGTGCTTCTCACTGTGATTTTCACAGTGAGAGCACGCCAGCGTCCATAGGAAAGCATTGTAAATGCTTTCCTATGCGACCGGCTGAATGCGTGCGCCATGCTTGCCGCGCGTGCGCATTCAGCCCAGGAGGAGGAAAGGAGGAGGAGAGATGGAGGAGAGCTCTCCGCCCAGCGCTGGAAAAAGGTAAGTTTAAACACCTTTCCCCCTTCCAGAGCCGGGCGGGAGGGAGTTCCTGAGGGTGGGGGCACCCTCAGGGCACTATAGTGCCAGGAAAACGAGTATGTTTTCCTGGCACTATAGTGGTCCTTTAAGACTTCGCAGTTAAGTCCCAGACATATCGATCATTCGGGTGTCGATGAAAAGGAATTGGATTTGTTAGAACCATCTAAAAAACATTTGTGTACCAGTCTACTGTCAAGATTCAGCACATGAATGTACTATGCATTGGGTATTTGTAAGGTGCCTGGAGTAAGTAACGTTTTTGGAAAAAGGTATATATATATAGCACATTTTCCACTATGTCTCTGAGAATCAGTTACTGCTTATATTATTCCCAATAATTAGCTGCTCACGGTTATTAGGCAATTATAGATAAGGGTTAGGTACCCTGTCTGTCTCACCAGGACTCTGGTCATCATATTGAAAAGGTTGGGTGAAGATTCTGAGTCAATGAAGCATCACTGTCTCCCAGCATGTACATGGGCTGTTTACTTATGCCATTTTCAGTGGAAAATATCTTTCTTCTATATAAGAAGTCTTCTAGTTGATCCGTATCAGGGCATTAACAGGGTTAAGTGAAGATCCAATGTCAATTCATAGTACATTTTTCATTTAAGGCCAGAGTAACTAAACTGAAAACATACATGATTCGGTTCTGAATTTTAACCTACATTTTAAAATACACTTTAGAGGAGCACTATAGTGAATAAGCCAGTTACTTTTTTCTAGATTTTTTTCCATCCACATATTTGGTATTCTTAGTAGACATATGACATAGTCATACAAATTTTTATTCCTTTTTGTGTTATGTTTATTTTATTGTGGTGGCATTGACATAAACATCTAGTTTAGAACTTCAAATGCTCATTAGAAGTAAACAAGCCTAGTCAATGCTGAGGCATAACTAATTCAGTGGCTGAATTTCTAGGCTAAAACTCTGTTAAGGTAAACTTGCATACTGCGGTTTTGTTGGCCTTGAAAGGTAAATTTAAAACATGTGCTCCATGCTGGGATCAAGTCTGCCTACAGCAATAGTATTGCAAAATAATTTGCAGGATAATGTAACACAGATTGTTACAGATTTTATTAACAATACTCGCCAGAGAGTTTTAAGGTGTTTGGAAAATATATAAAATGCTACTCTGAAATGCACTTGAGTTAAATGTATTTAGAAGGGTTGCAATGATATCTGAGGTTAATATTTAGAAGAAATATCATATATACTAAGAAATGGAAATGCAGTCCTAATAGTTTGATTCTTTTGTAACACAAAAAAGTAAACACTAAAATGATATTTCAACATTCAATTGTGCCACAGTTTGTCCTTTGTCATGCTTTTACACACCATGTGCAAAGGATGTTTATGTACGCACACATTTAAAGGGACATTCCGAGTACCAACACAAAAGTTAACCCTATGTGTAAAATCTGCGCAGAAAGTTAAAAAATTATAGTGACCCCCCCACACACACATCAGATCAATATTGTTGTCCCGGGTATGTTTATGTCAATATGGAACAAATCTCATCAAATAAAACTTTTAGCCCTCTTATTTTACCAAATAGTTTCCTATATGTTGAGTGGCTAAGTGCTATACTGGATAAATTCGATGTGACAAAGAGTCTGCATGCCTTGGATCCAGTCGGCTCTGTCTCATGGCTCCAGAGAGGAAACAACACAGGCAGTGTGAAGGGTCAGCTAAATGTAATATCAACCTTTATTAAACAATGCAAAGTCTTACTTTTAAAAGCAATACAATTATCCTGGCCTGTGCGGTCTCCATGCCAGTCATGCTATCTCTGCTCTAAGTGAACCTTGTATCTTCTGCCACTCTCTCACTCCTGGTAATACTAAGGTAACACCTTAGTATTACTTCAATGACTGCATGAACAGGGCTGGGTTCTATTATCAGAGTAAGGGTTTACTCTGTTTACTGGAGAGCAATTTTCAATAGAGGAATTGCTGTTCAGAATATCCAGCCCTTTGTCCCTCCTACTGATGGTTCCTCGTGCACTAAATAAAGATCTTCCCACCAGTTTACGGACATGTGAAGTACAAGCATGGCATTACACAGCTTCAGGTGAATGCTACTTGGGAAATCACTGTATATATGTTGCTGAACTGGTACGGGTGAGGCAATTTGAGTCCCAATTAATTTGTTTTTCCCTTTATCTTTAATTAAGGGCTGGATGTTTATATGGTTACAATGTTTTTGTAGATCATGTACATTTGGGATGGGTCTGTTGTTTTTGTGGATGGCTTATTTATTGTATGTCTTAAGAGCAATGTTTTGATCGTGCTTCCAGTGTAAAGTTAAAACAACCAACTTCAAGTGTTTGGTAAATAGCCATCTCCTTCCACTGTGGGACTTGCGTACTAATAATTAGTAACATTGAGAACCTCATGCAGTGGATCTTTTGAACAAACAATCTGTGTTCCTGAACGTCTATTTATTTGCACTTGGATTACCGCTGATATGCGAGACAACCAAAGCAAACAGAAATGTTTTATGAGTCACTGCCATTCCCTAATGCATGTAATATTTGTTTGTTCTCTAGCATTATTTATATTTGGGGCAGAAGGAGTTCAGAGCAATCTCCCAAGATTTCCGAGAGAACAATGGAGCACTATGCAATATAATTTATAGTTCAAGAATGCAAATAGGAGGCAGTAAGTCAAATCAACTTACTCTTATATACTAAGTAAGTCACTTAATAGTAACTGTCCAACCAATTATACACCCATCCATCCACTCACCCATTCATACATCCATCCACGCATCCACCCACCCATCCATCCACGCATCCACCCACCCATCCATCCACGCATCCACCCACCCATCCATCCATCCACGCATCCACCCACCCATCCATCCATGCATCCACCCACCCACGCATCCACCCACCCATACATCCATCCACGCATCCACCCACCCATCCATCCACGCATCCACCCACCCATCCATCCATGCATCCACCCATCCATCTATCTATTAGTAATTAAAACTTGCAATCGCTTTACGTATTGAAATACTGGAAACACACTGCACAATGATGACACACACTTTTTATTCAAACACAAGTATTACATATATGATCAATATTTTGGCCCCTCCTGAGCATTTCTCTAGATCCTGTCCAATAGTGCATGTATCTATTGATATATTCCATAACCTACCTGTTATTGCAATAGGCCAATCATGGCATAGAATCCCATAGTGCATGGATATTAATGCACCACTGTGCACTATGACGCTCTCTAATCTTGGACAGTCAGGGCTGCCATCAGAAATTTTGGGGCCCCTGACAAAGCACAAGGTCTGGCCCCCCCGGGCCCATCCACGAGTCCGCCCACTGGACTCCTACCTAGTCCGCTATCAATGATGCAGGATTGAATGTGGTGTGTATAGTGGAAGTGAATTAGAATGTGTGTAATGGAGGTAGTGTTTGTGTGTATTAGATACTGTTTGTGCAGTGAATGCAGAGTGTGTGTTTGTGTAGCAGATGCAGTGTGTATAGTGAACGCAGAGTGTGTTTTTTGTAGTGGATGTAGTATGTGTGTGTACTAGATGCAATGTGTTTAGTGGATGCAGTGTCTGTAGTGGATGTAGTGTGTATATTAGAAGTGTATGTGTATAGTGAATGCAGAGTGTTTGAATGTGTGCTCGCGCCCGCCCACTCTAAAAAGGAGAAATCCTCTCAAAAAGAGGATTTAGCCTACGAAATGCCTACCACCCACCTGGAATCCTGAAACGCCCACTAGTGGGTGGTAGGGACCAGGTTGACGACCCATGCACTATACTAACACACACTCTGCATTCACTACACTGACACACACTCTGCATTCACTACAATGGATGTAGTGTGTGTACCGTGAATGTAGGATGTTTGTGTTTTGGATGTAGTGTGTAAAGTTAATGCAGAGTGTGTGTCAGTGTAGTTAATGCAGAGTGTGTGTTAGTGTAGTGAATGCAGTGTGTGTGTTAGTGTAATGAATGCAGAGTGTGTGAGTGTGTTAGTGTAATGAATGCAGAGTGTGTGTTAGTGTAGTGAATGGAGTGTGTGTTAGTGTAGTGAATGCAGAGTGTGTGTTAGTGTAATGAATGCAGAGTGTGTGTTAGTGTTGTGAATGGAGTGTGTGTTAGAGTAGTGAATGCAGAGTGTGTGTTAGTGTAATGAATGCAGACTGTGTGTTAGTGTAATTAATGCAGTGTGTGTGTTAGTGTAGTGAATACAGTGAGTGTGTTAGTGTAATGAATGCAGCGTGGGTGTTAGTGTAATGAATGCAGAGTGTGTGTTAGTGTAGTGAATGTAGAGTGTGTTTTAGTGTAATGAATGCAGTGTGTGTGTTAGTGTAGTGAATGCAGAGTGTGTGAGTGTGTTAGTGCAGTGAAAGCAGAATGTGTGTTAGTGTAATGAATGCAGAGTGTGTTAGTGTGATTATTTTTGCAGAGTGTGTGTCATTGTAGTGACTGCAGAGTGTGTGTCAGTGTAGTGAATGCAGAGTGTGTTAGTGTAATGAATGCAGTGTGTGTGTTAGTGTAGTGAATACAGTGTGTGTGTTAGTGTAGTGAATGCAGAGTGTGTGTTAGTGTAGTGAATGCAGAGTGTGTTAGTGTAATCAATGCAGAGTGTGTGTTAGTGTAATCAATGCAGAGTGTGTGTTAGTGTAATTAATGCAGAGTGTGTGTTAGTGTAGTGAATGCAGTGTGTGTTAGTGTAGTGAATGCAGAGTGTGTGTTAGTGTAATGAATGCAGTGTGTGTGTTAGTGTAGTGAATGCAGAGTGTGTGAGTGTGTTAGTGCAGTGAATGCAGAATGTGTGTTAGTGTAATGAATGCAGAGTGTGTTAGTGTAATGAATGCAGAGTGTGTGTCATTGTAGTGAATGCAGAGTGTGTGTCAGTGTAGTGAATGCAGAGTGTGTGTTAGTATAGTGCATGGGTCGTCAACCTGGTCCCTACTGCCCTACTGTGGGTGTTTCAGCATTCCAGGTGGGCGGTAGGGATTTCGGTGGCTAAATCCTCTTTTTGAGAGGATTTCTCCTTTTTAGAGTGGGCGGGCGCAAGCGCCTTGGAGGCGCAAGATTTCAGTGACCGGCAGGTGGGAAGCGCTCCCTCCTGCTAGGCCACCTTCTGGACCCCCCAGCACGGGGGTTCTAATCCGAGGTGGTGAGGGAGCTCTAACCTCTCTGCTCTGCTCCCTCGCACAATGTTTGCTGATGCTGCGGGAGCCGGGATATAACTTCATATTCCGGCTCCTGACATCAGTAAATAGCCCGCGAGGGAGCAGAGCAGAGAGCTTAGAGCTCCCTTGCGCCTCGGATTAGAACTCTGCCACCTGCTGAAGTGAAGCCCCACTGGACCCCAGGGTCAGATCCACACCAGCTCTCCGAGTAGGGAGGCTGGGTGGACATTTAATATTAATAATGTGTGTCTGTAAGTGTATTTGTGAGTGTGTATGTGTGTGTATCTGTAAGTATATGTTTGTGTGTCTGTAAGTGTATGTGTGAGTATGTTTGTCTGTGTGTATGTGTTTGTCTTTGAGTGTGTGTCTGTAAGTGTATGTGTGAGTGTGTTTGTCTGTGAGTGAGTGTGTGTGTCTGTAAGTGTATGTTTGAGTGTGTATGTGTGTGTGTCTGTAAGTATATGTTTCTCTGTGAGTGTGTGTGTGCGTGTGTCTGTAAGTGTATGTGTTAGTGAGTTTGTCTGTGAGTGTGTGTGTCTGTAAGTGTATGTGTGAGTGTGTGTATGCGTGAGTGTTTGAGCAGAATACTTGTAGAATAGGAGAAAGAAGGAGTAGAGTACTTGTAAAAAAGGAGAAAGAAGGAAAAGGAGAGAATTGTTGTTGGCTAATAATAGTAAGTGGGCTACCTAGCTAGCCCTCCTGTTGGGCATTGCTATAAGGAAGGTAAAAAAAAAATAGAAAAAAGGGGGGGAAAAAAGGTGGGGAGGGGAATTGAGGAGGGAGAGGAGGGGAGCTGATGCACAGATGAGAAATCATATTATGAGCAAACAGAGAAATCATCTGAATATCACCGAAAGAGGAGACCTTTGTTTGTTCCTTACGGAAATCGAACCAGATATCAAATATTTAGTCTCGCAGTATCAACCTCAAGGATCTCATTAATCACTAGTAAAGGTAATTTCAATTTACTTTGTTTTCTCATTTAACTTTATAAAGTTAAAAACATTATAAACATGCATAAAGTAGAAATAAAAAGATAAATGTACATACATTTATTTTTTTTAAAACACCCTCCTTTCTAATAAATATTCTGCACTTGCGCGAAAACTGGTGGGCCGTAAGGACATTTTTCCATCAAGAAAGATGCATTAGTGGGTGGTAGGTAGAAAAAGGTTGACTACCACTGGTGTAGTGTATCCAGAGTGTGTGTTCGTGTAGTGTATGCAGAGTGTGTGTTAGTGTATCCAGAGTGTGTGTTAGTGTAGCGAATGCAGAGTATGTGTCAGTGTAGTGAATGCAGAGTGTGTGTTGGTGTAATGTATCCAGAGTGTGTGTTAGTGTAGTGTATAAAGAGTGTGTGTTGTATTAGTGTATGCAGTGTGTGTGTTGTATTAGTGTATGCAGAGTATGTGTAAATGTGCAAACTGGGGGGGAGAGGCATTTTCACATGAATTTTACATTAACTTATTTAAAAGTTATTCCCCTCCTCCCTGCTTCTTACCTGGTCCAGGGAGTGGGGAGATTCCATCCCTGGTGGTCCGATGGCATGGTGGGCCCCCTGGCTCCCTATACTTGCAGAGGGGGCCCAGCAAACTTACATCATGCTCTTCTCTTCTTCTCTCTAACTCCCGCGAGCGTAGCGTGCATGCCGTGCGGAGCGTTGCCATGGTAACCCGTGGCAACGCTCTGACGGACGCACGTCGCAGTAGTTAGAGAGAGGGAAGAGAAGAGCTGTAATGTGCTCCTACAGTCTGCAAGTATATGGAGCCCGGGGCCCGCGGGCCGCTGCTGCACATATATATAACGACCATCGCTATATATATGTGCAGAGAGGCAATGTGGGGCCCGGGACTGCCAAAGCAGTCCGGGCCCCCCAGGACCGCCAGGCCCATGACAATTGTAGCATTACAATTGTATCAGAAAAATTTATTATTGCAACAATTGTATCACATTTCATAATGATACCATCGTAGTTACAAGTATCAACATTTTGTGCAATTATAGCCAACACCTAACACAGTGTTGTCAGTAATACAATTTTTTCTGTACCATTATTTCCACCAACTGTTAAAGAATTTGGGAAGCTGGGTGCTCTCAGTCAGCATATGCACAGAATTTACATTAGCCGGCCCGGGACTATTGTTCTAGGCTGGCTAATGGCGCCCCATAAACACTGGTAGATGTGAAGATACGCCTTTGGCAGCAAAAGGGTTAAACTTTCTACATGCTGCATTTCATAGTGAAACCTGTACACACAGACATCATGCACAATGAACAATTCAAATCACTGCACTGGCCTATACCTAAACCTACAAAGACTCTGTGATATCTGTCACATGGCATGGTTCTTGACTCCAGCTAGTGATTCCAGAATCGATTGTTTTGCAATATCCGTTTGTATATGTAATGCTCACATAATTGTAATTTGCCTTTTAATATGGCCTTTTAACACTGTCACCGAATTAATGCCATGAGACTACTCCGATTAGGATTTACTAGTAATGTATTTATTAATATTTGGCAATTGGTTACTAAATTATGCAATTTGGTTTTAATTCACTATTTAGTGAGTAACTCCCATATATGAGATTTTACTCTATTTAAATATGGCTGATGATTCGTATTAGTCATTCTGCATGTGTTGCAACGAAGCCTTTTATTTCACGGCAATTAGTTCAGCATATCCTGACAAAACTGAATGAAACAAAAACACAAATTGCAAAAAATAAACCAGCAAAAAAAAAAAAAAATGCTCTGAAAGAGTTATTGTGGTTGTGCTCATATTTCTGTGTGAAATTGAAAAAGATCCAAGCACTCAGAAAACTTTTTTGTACAGATTTTTAGTGACATTGGCCGAAACGTTCACTTCATAACTTAAGGTTACTAATAACGTCTCAAGAAAAAAAAAATTCTCACTGCCTGGACCTTCTTATATTTTGCAAGTATAGTATGTTGCATGCCAGCCCTTTGTTCTGGAGCAGTACCTTTTCACTGATACAGTGTGGGAACCAGGAGTGCAGTCCCCTTATTAGCTACTATGGTCTAGTCTAGTGTGACTGTATATCTGGTCTCACTAGGTGTGGAAGTCACATTAGTCGAAGGGTTGTTTTGAACTACAATGTAATTTAGTAAATACCATTGAATTTCCTATGGTTTAATGTGGAGCACTCATGCTCAGATCAGAACCTTTTACTAACTGGTGTTACAGTAAAGTTATTGCTGTTAGTAAATCACATGCTGGTGTAACTTTGACATGATGACTATTAGAAGACAATACTACGTCTACAGATAGTAAATCAGATATAGGGGGAGCATTTGATCAAAAAGTCTATAAAGAAGGAATGCAGGCTTTGTTCCGAGACTTTAAAGGGACGTGAGTAAAATTGCACTTTGCTGCCTCTACACATTTTACTAGCTCAAAAATACCAGCAAAGCCCATCCTCCATTGTAGACTAACTCAACTGGATGACGAACCAAAGCCATGAACTTCTCCATAGCCAACTACTAGCAGACTAGCAAGCTTGGTTGGTTAGCGTGAATCTTTTACCCATTACTTATTTGTTTTATTAAAACTACTTTGAGAAGTTGGATTTTTTTTAAATCAGATTACAGATATAAGCTAAAAAAAATAAAAACATTTGTGGACCAACTTACAACATGCCTTCAAGTACATTTTGCAGAATTATTTACTAACCTGCCCTATCTCCTCTCCTTTCTCTTGATCTTATCAGTCTGCATCCTCCAGGACCTCAAATTCTATCAATAGTGGTATAAATTCATGGTGATGACTGATCACACAAACTATGTGAAGATGAAAGTTAGTTATTCGAGCATGTGGAAATGTGATCAGCTCGCGTTATAAGTGCTAAAAAGATGTGATCTTTCTTCTCCCTTTTTTCCCTCCACTGGTACCCTAAGGATAACTTTTCAGTCCATGTTACACACAGGCTTCTTTTTAGCAATTTAGACAAGAATGGGTGATTTCGCAAAGAGTGTTGAGTTTTTTTTCTTCCTTCATTTTACAGTACAATCATGCTTAAAACCTATGCTATTTTATTACAGCTGCCAGACAAATATTTTACCCAGAAATATTTTTATCCTACAAGACTATCTGAGTTTGAGTTATGAGAACGACTCAAGGTGAGCAAGATCCCCAAATCAGCACTAGCTTAAATCAGTATTTATTGGCAGCCTGGACACATAACCGTCTTGTTTTGAATTCCCCCCAAAAATGCCTTATGTATATTCTGTAGATTCTTTAACCTGTTATAAATGTTATTACACCTGCATCTAATATGGAGAATGGCTTGTTTTGGCAGTCTTTCTCATTTCTGTCATCTCCCCACGCCAGCTTAGGTAATACCATGTGAAATGTTGCTTTTCAAACTCTGGGCTCACAGTGGGACTTAAGGGAACCCTTCTATAAATTCCTGGGAAATAAAACGCAACCAAAAAATAAAAACACTAATTAGAACTTTACTGTATTTGCTTCATTCAGGTTGGTGTATTACTGCAATGACCGTGCGCAGGTCACAGCCGATATAAAGGAAACATAAGAATATTATGTGCTTGCAGCCAACAATTACATAAAAAGAAGTGAAACTGTGCCACCAGTTCTACCAAGACCAATTATATGGGATGATCCACTATACAGGGATCTAGAGCATTGATATAGGATTTGTGTGTTTTCGGCCACAATGGACAATTTGGGTATGTTCTCTCATTCACCTATTTTCCCAAAAATCACATGTGGGATTTAACTCACAGGTCAGCAGGAAAAAGATGCAAACATTAGAATTAACAGCACTCTATTCAGTGACGCTCATTAAAGCATCTTACCCAGCTTTAAAAAATATTACAGTTTCCTCCAATTTAAATTTGTGGGAGAGGAAAATGAAAGACCGGCTCTTCATGGCCGCTAGTTTACTACTGTCAAAATAGACATAAAAATTTATCGTCATAAAAATTCAGTACAAGTAAGGCTGCTCTACACATTCACTTCCATTAAAACAGTTTGGTTTATCATTCTGCTACCATCTGCTATGGAAAGAGATTTATACTTTTGCAATGATCAAGGATAACAACTGTCACACAAAATATATGCCCAAGAATGCATGGGATTACACATTTGGCAGCAGAAGGGTTCAGCTCTGTATGTGTGGCATTTCACAGCGAAGCACTATGCATACAGACTCCAGGGACTGTGACCACTTTGAATCACTGAAGTGGTCATGGTGCTTGGAGTAATCATTTAACCAAATTGGCAGCTAGTAAAGATGATGCCTTTTCATATGATGTCACAAGCTGGAGATGGTCTTTGGGTGACAATGAAAGCTCTTAATTAAGTCAAACTGACTAAAAATGGTTTATGACTGCATCCATTGAGGCCACTATAAGCTATAGTGACTATAATGCTTGGGATCTTCCTCTGTGCACCACACACAACCTACTGTGAGGTTAGTTATTGTTATTTATTGTAACCTCCAGTGGGACCATTTAAAGGATATTTTCCTTACTTCAAAGGTAGTGGTACTTTTGCCACCTTCTCATGTGAAGTGCCCTAACATAAAACACAATTTCTACTAATCTACTAGAGCAGTGGTTTCCAACTCAGTCCTCAAGTACCCCGTGTTTATAGAAAAAAAAACACTTTAGACACAACAGGGTAATCCCTAAATCCTGGACTGGTAGGGGGTACTGAGGACTGGGTTGGGAACCCCTGCTCTAGAGGGATTATATTTCAGTCTAGCTGTATTGGGCTAGATCCATAGTTAGCAAGGCTGAGCAAGTCCCATGTCCGACTAAGTGCAGGAAAGGATTTACCGTTACAGCAGCCAAATTACAGCTGTAACTCCCACAACATCATACTGAAGTTCTCACTTTCTCTGTAAAAAAGGGCTCTGCTCCCCAACAACTAAACTTTGTGCTTTATGCATTTAAACAAAGCGGGCCTCACTACACACATAACAAGAGCTCCAACATATTTGTCCTACCAAATTAGTTCTTTGAAATGGTATATCAAGAAATGGAGTGAGTCTGACAAAACACTTCATAACAATAGGTGTTACACCTTGCTTTCCATTTTGTGCAATATGCAACTCATTGTAATGCGTTTCCAATTGTTGTGATTTTCTTGGGAGTATATAACATATAACATGAGTAAGAGTCATATAAGAGGTGTGCTATACATTTTTATTTAATATGTGAGGTACCAGATACTGCACACAATCTCTTAATAGGCAAAAGGGCAGACTACAAGTTGGTCAAACAAGCTCACTCTAGAATGGTAAAAAAGACTAACCGTATTATAACACTGCTACTTCTGTTGGGAAGGTCATGCCCTGTATACTCACCACCATGGCTACTGTGATATTATCTGGACAATTCATAGAATTCCCTGAGCAAGCAATATCTAACTGCCTGTGATAAACCTATGCAGTAAATCAGGTCTGATGACATTAACATTTAACAGACTAGCTCAACATAGTTTCCTCTCATAGATCAGCCACTACTGACCTTGTAAACTAATTTTCTAGAGATTGATTTGTGCTGAGGCTGAAGGAATTATGGATATATTTATAATTGATATATGTTTATTATAATATTCAATATATGTTTGTATGCATTCTTCAGTACTAAGGTCACTTAAAGTAACTCGTGACTTAGTGCAGCAATGGTGGCCTCTGATCAGTGCCCTTGCTTGTGATTCTATATAATGGCAGCACCATTGCTGAGAAGTGTATCCCAATTCCTTTTTTCTTTTCAGACTAGATTTTGGGTTGAGCTCCCCATACCTCCACTATAGTTTGGAGGAGAGTCTCTGGAAGCTGTTTAAGCAGGAAGTATTGAAATTAACATTTTTGTATCCCATGTTTAACCCCTTACGGACGCGACATTTGTGACATGTCATGATTCCCTTTTATTCCAGAAGTTTGGTCCTTAAGGGGTTAAATTAGTGTAACACCCACCAATATTGGGGTATTGTGACATAGTGATGGGCTTAATACGATATGGCCATACAGTGTCACTGAACCCCATATTTGTTTATTAAGATAGGTGATTTAAGTAGTCTTTAAGATTGTATTTTTGTTTGTGCATACTGTTCCTTAATTTCTATTCTTTATAATCACACCTCATGGATCAAATAGAAAAAGGAACATGACCATTGATCTATTTTACTCACAAAATTGATCAGTTTGGTTAGGGTTTTTTGACTTATCAACTCATATAATTTTGTTTGTAAGGGACATAGCATAGGACATTAGGTTGCTGGAGAAACATAATCATCAGAACCATAATGTCACATACATCTGTTTTTTTTTTCCTGTCCTTCCTAGTGCTGTCTGTATGTCTGTTCTATCTGTCACAGATGAAGCATGTGTTGACATATAAGTTTGTTAGATCCATTACATTGGGTTTGAGGACTTGTTCTGTAGCTTAGTTGATACCAATGCAAGTCATAAGGGCTTTGATTTTTATGTTTGTTAAATAGATTAAATTTAGGAATTGTTTGCTATTTTTTGTAGTTGCATATAAATGTGTCTTTGTGGGGGGAAGGAGCTTGCCCCTGACAGAGCTGGATGCCATTCCTCAAGTCTCCATTTGAGCTGCTTTACATGTGAAACTTATTTTTGAGACAAGTACCAGATGGTTCCCATACCTTCGTGTAACCGGTCGATGAAGACAACACTTATTCAAGTGAGGCTAATATAAAGGCCTTACTCAGGGACGTTAAACCAATGTTTCAAGTGGACATTGTGCTACTAAAAGAAAAACTGGCTACATTAACAAGATATACAGTGGTAATTAAGCAATATCAACAAAGTCTAAGAATCTCACTGTTGCCACTATTTAAATGTTACAAAAAATGTGTGATCCTATTGGCCTATATAGCAAGCCTGGAAGTACGAACTCTATGCTTGAGAGGAGTGTTGGAGGAGGTTGCTATGGAAGAATTTCCACATGTGATACCTTGACTGTTTGCTGCACTATTGCCCTTGCAGCAGGTTAAAGTGATTTCTCAGGATGACTTAAATCTACTAGGACACCAACTGCTGCACTAAGGGACATTATGCTCAAGTTACAAAGGGAAGCTGACAAAGTCTCTATGTTATGACCATCCCTCCTTCTTTAATGATCATTATGGGCAACAGTATTAAGGTGCCAGTCTCTCCATTATGTCACCTACTTTCTACTTTCTGAGAACAAAACAGTCATTAAATACAGGTGAGGCCCACAGCTATCACTAGCTGTCTTTAAGAATGACAAACTTTCAAACTTTTCCAGATATCAGAGACATCAAGTTCTTGGGAATTAAGAGAACTGCAACATACTGAAAAACCTCCTACATTACATCTTCAGTGGAACTTGGACCATGTACTTTTTCATATTTGTTTACATGTCTTTCTACTTTAGACTAACAAAATGTAGTATCTTATATGCTGATTGTTTAATGTTTGTAATGTTATGTGCAGGGAACCCCTGGGGTTATTTACAAAGTGCCGCATGGGTTCCTTGCAAGGGTTTGAATTAGAAATGGTACATTTCCTTCTAAGCCAGTTTTGTGAGTGGGGAGTCACTGATTGGCTGAGAGTGTCCGCTGATCAGTGGGTCCCTGCCCGGGGAGAACTGAGATTGGCGCTAGAGGAAACTTCAAGGTTAAACATTAAAAAAATGCTTTAACCCCTAATATTAACTGGCTGTGGATTTTTCCACGACTCAGTGAGTTCCTTTCATAAAACTTGTAATACTTGTGTAAGGACGAACCAGTGGCCCAACACGCAGAATTAAGTAAAACACGTAACAAATACAAACAGTAACAACGTATTACCGGGCCTTAGAATGGCCAGAATTAACTAAATAGAATAAACAGTAACGAGCCAATGTCAGGAATACAGAAAGGAACAAATACGGAAAGAACAAAGCCAAAGGGTCAGGGATACCAAAAATACGGGAAGTTATGCCAAGCCAAGATCAAAAAACAATTATCAGAATCAGGAATGCGCTCTCGGATAACCAACAGGATGGAAACCATGACAGGGTACTGATCAACTGCAGGTTTGAGTTTAAATAACCCAGTAAATCCTGCTATTGGCTGATTTGGGTCCCATGACCCCAGAACTTGCATGCATGGTGAAAAGGTGACGCCCCACACATGTTCACATCACTAGTGAAGTCATTGTGGGCAGTGTTATTATGTAGCACAACCTTGCAGTGGCCGGAGTCCTTCCTAACACTAGACCCAGCCGCTGAATTACAAACTACACGGAGAGAGAGGCTCTGGAGGTAAGGTGAGTAACCTCTCCCTCCTTTAGTGTGACCACACCGATCTGGTGCGGTCACACTGAGGTGCCGATCAGGCACTGTGACAACTTGGTTCTTAATCTCTGATTGTCAATTATTTCATAGTTTTCACTCACCTATTTTATAATAATTTCTCATGAAATACCAGAGAGAAAAACATTATCATCCCTTTGTATCACCTATTCTCTCATCTCAATTTCCCTTCTTCTTCTCTTCTTCCCCTTGCAGTCTCTGCCCATTAAAATGTCATCTTTCTGGTTAGCTCACCTCAGTTACTTGGCAATAAATGTCATGGCACCAATTCTAGACTTAATTCACCTGTGTATTTTGTTTCTTTTATTGACCCTTATGTCACGGCAATGGTGCATAGTTCATTATTGCACTATGGAATATTGTCATTTAATGTAATTTGTGTAGTGCATAGATGACCTACCTGCCTGGTAGAGGTGGTATTGTCAATGTCAAAAGGGGTTAATTTGATTGTATGGGAGGTCAGAAGGTTTATAACTTTAATTCCTCTTTGAAGCTGGGACCCCCACAGAGGTCAGATGACAGAAGGGGTAATGTAAATTGCACAGTAATGTGAAAGGGGTCAGATGGTTTATGGATTGATCCTTTGATCAATCAAAGGCTCTACAAGTTGTGAGATTCTACACTTGAAAAGCCTGAATGTTTAGTTTCCCAATGTAAACTAGCAGGCTTCAGTCATATTGCCTGTACCTTTTAATTGATGAGTGGATCTCTTTTATATGTTAATGATCATTAGCTTTCAAGAAAAGAGAAAAAACAAGCCTTGTGTTCCAGAATCATATCCAAAATAAAGAAACTGTAATACTTACCCACAGAATAATAATTACGCCTCATTTTTGTTATATGTGACCAGCACAATCTTCTAATCAAGCCCAAACATGATTTGCTTAACTTCACCATAGGGGAAGGGATTGTGATGTCTGCTATATTGGGTCACAAGTAAGAAGTGTGACATACCTATGGATTGGGAAAATGGTAACCAATTAATAGATGCAATTATTATTTCTGTGGCAAGTACATCCAAGGAGATAGAACCAAATGTCTCCATTTGGATTGATGTTGGTCTGGAACACAAGGGTCAGGGATACCAAAAATACGTTTCTCAAAAACAATAGGAAAAAGTAATAGAGTCAACCTTTCCAAAAATCCAGAAACTTGAAAAAGATCCAGAAACATTCATTATTCTGGGTATCTTTAGGCCACACAATGTCCAAAGAGCTTTAAAATTTCAATACGCTGTTGTGAATTTTAGATGATTTTCCACGCTGTTTAAGAATAACATAATGATATATTGTGATGAAAGGTAGAGCTCAAACTTCTCATACAAATATTTCACATTCTTCCCTTGGAAACATATATTACTTAGTTAATTTGTAATATGTATTTTGGTGTGTGTGTGTGTGTGCGTGTGCGCATACATATATATAAGATACTATTCCTTGTTTGTTCTAGTTTTTTTTTTTTCTCGTTTCCATTCTCGAGGCACCAGACAGCATAAAGTGATGGCTGAAACTGATAGCATTGTAGTCCACTAAAGTATATTCAACTCGTGGATTGCCTATCAGGCAGGGAACCTGTCACATTAAACAGAAGGAAAAAAATGACGACTGGATAATCAATTCCCAACTTATATTTTGCTTCAGCGGTACGAAGGTACTTTGGACAAATACCTTTTTCTAATTTACATTATTTACCTCTGGAGGTATTTAGCAGCACTGTGCGTCAGCTCCAATCCTAAATAGACAAAAGTGAACTTACGAGAGCATCAACGCCTATTTCCCCCTAATATGAGATGGTTAAATCTACTCAGTTGCTTATACACAGCATGTGATGCCCTCGAATAGCTAGAGAACCTATTAGACGTCTGTGGCTTTAATGGAACTACCAAACACTGAATATATCTAGTAGACATGTGCAATTCGTTTCGGTCCGAATATGAATTCGGACGAATTTCGGGCAATTTGGACATTCGGGTACTTCCGAATGTTCCAATAGATGAATTGCCGAATGGTCGAAGTCCCGAAGTTCAGAAATTACCGAATTTCCATAGTGTCGTAGTGTCGAAGTTCCGAAGCACAGTATTGCCTAAGAACTAATATACTTACACAGTGGAAGAATGAAGAATGTTACACTGTATACAATTTTAAATAAAAAGTATACAAACATAGCCAGGATTCAGCTGTAAGCATTTGCAACACTTACAACAATCAAGTAACATACATTCATATAAAATGTAAGTTACTTAATAAGTAGATAACTCTTTAATTCCCATGGTATTAGGGAGCTATCTACTAAAAGGCTGAAAGACCTAAATTGGTCTTTCAGCCAAATTTACTAATACTAAGTAAATATTACTTAGTTTTAGTAAATAATGCCCCTACTCACTATACGGCGAGTAGGGGAAGGTCTATTAAACAGTGAGCAGCCTATGGTCCCCCCTCCCGAGTCCCCACCCCTGAGCGGCGGGTGGGGGCCCTAAATTGGAATAAGGGGGGGATATAATGTTCTCCCCCTGTCCCCCACCCCTGAGTGGTGGGTGGGCGCCCTAAATACTAATAAGTGGGGGACCTAATGTCCTCCCCCTGGCCCCCACCCCTGAGCGGGGGGTGGGCGCCCTAAATACCAGTAGGGGGGACCTATTGTCCTCCCCCCCAGCCCCCACCCCTGAGCGTCGGGTGGGGGCCCTAAATAAAAATGTTACCCCCCTAGGTGACTAGGGGTCCCCAAACCCCTAGTCACCCCCCCAAAAAAAAATTAATGCCTACCTACCCCCCTCACCCTAAAAATAATGACCTTTAACTAAGTACCTGTAAAAAAAATAAAACTTACCATTTGATGTTTTCTTTCTTCTAAAAACTTATTTTTTCAGCCCCAAAAAGGGCAAATAAAAAATCCATAATAACCAACACACTTACAAAAAAAAAAAAAACAAGCGCAAAAAAAAATAATCCATCTTCACCCAAGGAAGGCTCCGCGCAGACTGAGCTCTGCAGGGCGGGGGAAGGCTTATAAAGCCTTGCCCCGCCCTGCAATTAGGCTCAGAGCACTCTGATTGGTGGGTTTAAGCCATGCAATCAGAGTGCTCTGACAGGTAAATGAAGACACTGACAGGTAAGTCTCTACATTTACCTGTGAAATGTAGAGACTTACCTGTCAGTGTCTTCATTTACCTGTCAGAGCACTCTGATTGGTTGGCTTGAAATCCACCAATCAGAGTGTTATGAGTCAAATTACACAGCGTGGGAAAATTCCAAAGAATGCTGTGACAGGTAAATGCAGGTAAACCCTTTTTTTTTTTTTTTTTTAACAGTGAGCAGCCATAGGCTGCTCACTGTTTAATAGACATGCCCCTACTCGCGGTATAGCGAGTAGGGGCAAAAGTTACTAAATACTAAGTAATTTTTACTTAGGATTAGTAAATTTGTCTGAAAGACCAATTTAGGTCTTTCAGCCTTTTGGTAGATAACTCCCTAATACCATGGGAATTAGGGAGTTATCTACTAAGCGGCTGCAAGAGAAGTGCCGAAGTCCCGAAATTCCGAAATGCCGAAGTTCCGAAGTGTCGAAGTGCCGAAGTTCCGAAGTGCTGAAGTTCCGAAGTTGCCGAAGTGCCAAATTGCCGAAGTCCCGAATTTCAGAATGCCAACCAGAAATTTTCCCCATGCACATGCCTAATATCTAGTACTAAATAATTGTCACAAAGTGATGGAAACAAATCAGTGAATTAGGAGAAACACTATTCTTAAAAAGTCATTGCTGAGACTGTGTATATAAAATATAACTTAAAGACTACGGTAATATGTAAGCATCTCTGATACAAGCACCTAGAACTCTTAGAGCAACAGTGGGGCAGGGGTATTTGGGACACATAAGAGGACTGTTCATCCATAGTGGGGATACTTGGGTGCTTTTGGCAATTTGGGCAGGTGCCAAGTCCTGCTGGAAAATGAAGTCAGCATCCCCATAAAGCTTGTCTGCGGAAGGAAGCATGAAGTGCTACAACATCTCCTGGTAGACGGCTGCGTTAACCCTGGACTTAATGAAGCACAGTGGACCAACACCAGCAGATGACATGGCTCCCCAAATCAACACAGACTGTGGAACTGGACTTCAAGCATCTTGCAGTGTGTGCCTCTCCATTCTTCCTCCAGACTCTGGGTCCTTGGTTTCCAAATGAGATGCCAAAGTTGCTCTCATCAGAAAAGAGGACTTTGGACCAATGAGCAACAGACCAGGTCTGTTTTTCTTTAGCCCAGGTAAGATACTTCTGACGTTGTTTGTTGTTCAGGAGCGGCTTGACAAGAGGAATACGACATCTGAAGCCCATGTCCAGGATCCATCTGTGTGTGGTGGCTCTTGATGCACTGACTCCAGCCTCAGTCCACTCCTTGTGAAAGTCCCCAACACATTTGAATGGCCTTTTCCTGATAATCCTCTACAGGCTGCGGTCATCCCTGCTGTTTGTGCACCTAATTTCTTCCACACTTTTCCCTTCCACATAACTTTCTATTAATGTGCTTTGATACAGCACTTTGGGAACATTCAACTTCCTTCGCAATTACCTTTTGATGCTTTCCCTCCTTATGGAGGGTGTCAATTATGGTTTTCTGCACAACTGTCAGGTCAGCAGTCTTCCCCATGATTGTGATTCCTACTGAACCAGACTGAGAGACCATTTAAAGGCTCAGAAACCCTTTGCAGGTGTTATGGCTTACTTAGCTGCTTAGAGTGGGACACTGTGAGCCTAGAATATGGCACCTTTTCACAATATTCTAATTTACTGAGATTGTGGATTTGGGGTTTTCATGAGCTGTAAGCCATAATCATCGCACTTATGACAAATCACGACTTGAACTCTCTTGCTTTGCATGTAATGCGTCTACCTCATATATTAGTTTCCCCTTTTACGTTGCATTACTGAAATAAATGAACTTTTGCACAATATTCTAATTTTCAGAGTATCACCGGTACATAATTAGCCACATATAGCTGTACATAACTAGATACTTATGAACATATGGTGTTGCATGGTCACATATGCATGCGCATAAACGTAACATGCAGACACAAACATATATATGCAATTAAAGAATAGGTATATAACATAACTTTACTGGCTTCCACTGGCATATGTGCACTTGGGAGGTGACTGACACCCTTAGAGCACTGCTTGGCACCCAAGTTATCTGTGTGAGTGGTGCTCAATAACAGTGTGGCCCAAAAAAAGCAAAAGGCCTGGGGCCAAAGTCCTGCTTGCCCCACCTAAGAGTTTTGCCCAATTCAAATGTGATCTAAAAGTTCGACAGGGATATGATTTTTTTCTGAATTATTATTTTTTGTATTGAATTTAAATCATTTGGAAAGTTGTCTAAGCACAGCCTGACAAGCAATGTAAACATGTCATTATTAAACAAATGCTGAAAATGCATGCTTAGGCAAAACTGGCGCAGAATTGTTAAGCGTTACATGTGTTTAATACTTATCCCCACTGCACACGTATGCCACTGCCAGGAACTCATTTTATCCATATTTTATTTAGTATTTATCTTCTGGCTTCCGTTTTACTAAGAGAATAAACTGCAAACTATATGAAGATTATAACTCTGGTAATCATCTGCCATTCAATGCTTGTCTTCACTCATGTCTCCCACTGACTGTGCACGCTCTTAGTGTCATACCTAGTGATGCCTCCTTTCAGCACAGTTTATCTCCTACCTGTGGATCTCTCTTTGATATGTTGGACACCTGTCTGGCTTTTAAACTGGTGAAAGTTTGGTGATTGGAGAAACTGTTTAGTGCTGACAGACTCAGTGCATGAGCTGTACCAAAGCAATTTCGTTCTGAATTCTTATCAAATACACACATTACGATCAACATCTAGCCTTTCGACACTTACAGTGTAGTCTGCAGTGTATATTGAAAAAGACAATGCCTACTATGCCTATCAATAAAACCGATATTAAAGGAACACTCCAAGCTGTTTTTTGAGCTGTTGCTTTGCACATGAGGTCGTTCAGTTTCAATGGGAATTTCCTTATTATAAGTTTAGGTAACATAATAAGTCCCCTTGTGCTTGAATTAGAAACCAACCAATTCATTTCCAAAGTTCCATACATCTTTGTCATGCATAGCACAAATTTACAATGTTTTACTTGTATACACTGTCACTATTCCCTGCTAAGGACACTGCATGCCTCCCAACCATCCTGATTTTGCCAGGACAGTCCCGATTTTTGGGTCTTGCCTGGGCTTATTGTCCCCAATAATCATAGCATAAGCTCATTATAAGATACACTTGTACAGAAACAGTGCTCTCTGCATGTCCTGCCCTTAGTGGGCAAGCAAAATTTACTGGCAGGTAGCCGCATGTGTATTCACATCGGGCTGACCTGCCATTAATGTGGGCAGACACGCCTCCTTTATAAAGAGCCTCCAATTTGGGCGAAGCCAGTGATGTAATCACATCACTGGTCCGCTCTCTTTACTCCCCTCCCACTAGAGACGCTATTGCAGGAAGCGCCTCTAGTGGCTGTCTTGTAGCGCACACACAATATATTTAAGAGATTAAAAAACGTTCAACCTAACAGGATGTTATAATCATACTGTAATACACCCATAGCACATATATTAAAAATATCCAGGTCTGACTTGTCTTGTATCGATAGATCTAATCAATTGCAAATCAAAACAGTATGTACTTTGAATGACAGAATCCCATTAAGAAGGTTGTATTGTCTTAAAAGTCTACGATATTATTAGATGTAACTGCTGATCACATTATTTCATGTTCTGCTATATAATAATGTCCACAGCTTTCTTAGTTTGTTCTTTCTCGGGTTGGAAACTATACTCCTGGAAATATCTTAAAATAAACAATGAATACAAAAAATGAAGATGGATGGTGTTGGGTCTTGCCTTTCCTTGCTGGAAATAATGAATTAATCATGATATTAGATGAATTAATTCCACATCACAAGACTCAAGTCTATTTAAGGCAAATATCTCGGAATAATGCCATTTGGAAAATATCTGCTTTGGTATGTGTTCCAAATCAAATAATTTCACAATAATTTAAAACATGAAAGTATTGAGCACTGAGACCTTACCAAGGCAGTATAACATTGTTGTTATTGGTGCATTCACATTCAGTAAAATTTGGAGACATGGAAAATTTGCCAGATCTAGTGTAACACTCATAGCAAGGAATACAGAGAGAGAAATTATTTTCTTTTTTAGATATTTAATCCTTAAGTGCATTAGCTGTTATTTGTGCACACGGCTTTTGAAAATATTTTGACTCTTTAGGACATGCATAATTTTCTAGAACATGGCCTTACCTTGTATGGTCTGAAGTAATCTTATATAGTAATATTTTACTGTAGAAATGAATTCTAATTTGTGCAAATTCTAAATGTTCTACCAACATTAGCTTTGTTACATGTTCTGTACAGGATAAAGAACTTAGCTTGGTTACATATGTACCATAACATAACTGCTGACCAGCCATTACCCCAATCTCACTCCTTCAAATAAGCAGACCACACTGAATTGCTTTTTGGGTAGGGCACTGGCTACAGCTTTATTTAACTTTTAAATTGCCAGCAACTTCAAACATAATAATAATAATGTCAGCTACTCCCCACCATTTCTAAAAGTCTTCCACAACCCACATTCCGTCTTCAACCAAGAGCAGGCTGTAACTCCCCAAGCCTATTAGGGCGGACATTCCAAATCCGACTAGATCCCTGTTATCCCCCTCCAGTTCCTTGTTCCGAATAACTGGATAAACCAGGATATAGTTAGATTGAACTTCAAACACTGTCAGGCTCCCTCAACAGTGTCTGGGTATCCGTTAACTTCCCAGAGTCCCTCAGTCCAGGTAAGGTTCCGTACATAGTAACCATTTGATTACTGTGGCAACAGACATGCACCTCCCCCCTCCCCCTTTACAGGGGTCTGGGGGAGTCCTTTCTACAGTAAGAACTATATAAATCATTCTTATTGTTCTGTATATCAGTGTGTTGTTTTTTTACAAATACCACCTTCTTATAGTACTTTAGAGGGTACGATTGAGCATTAATGGACATAGTAAAATCACGTGACACAATATTTGAAAGACCCAGCTATGTTTCAGAGGCTTAGATGTTTTATCCAAACATCAAGCTGGAAAGATGTGTAATACATTTGTTTTGACAATGTTATCATTGTTATTGTCAGATGTGGTGCTTCATATGATTCGAAAACAGTTGGCTACTAGGCTTTATTATGCTGTACTGGTAAAACTCTTTGCAGGAAATGGCATAGGGATAAAACATCCAGATAGTGGGAGTTTTGTTGGTGGCAGCATTTGTTTGTTCTAGTCCTGTAGAGGAGAGTTACACTCTGCTAGATATTACAGTGTGTATTGAGAGTTTTCGCTCAACAAATACAGTTTAGAGTGATAATAAGAATACTGGGCATTATTCACTAGGTCACCCCTTATAAAGCCACAAATAAAGTTATAAACGTATCTGAAATCCAACGCAAGGGAAAGAACCTGCGCTGGTTTCCACACCCCATCGACATCATTGCTGCCTGCTCAAGCTCCAATACAATCTTTCTCATAGAGAAGCCTTTGATTGGATCATTTCATGTGCGCATGCACTCTGAGCCAGTAAGTTGGGTTGTATGGAGGGAGGGGATATCTGGGAAGAGAAAAAGGGTACACAATGGATTCTGGATGGAGGTATAGAGTGACAATTAAGTTGTTTTGGTGCCCATAGTTCCTCTTTAATACACCTAAAACCAACATAAAGCAAACATTATAGTAGGAATACCGTTCTTCGGCTATAGGATATCAACTAAGTCTAATATACATTCTCCTCAATGAAACTTCAACTTACAGAGAAAGATATAGGGGAGAGAGCATTCATTATTTGAACACAAACATCTTAAAGGGACACTATAGGCACCCATCCCACTTCAGTGCTTAACCCTGCAAAACTTATCATTGCAGTTTTTAACCCCTTCTGCATCATGGGGGGAAGAAGGGTGAGGGAGGGCAGGGGGGTTACAACTTTGTTTCCCTTTAACTACCCTGATCTATGCAAGATTTATTCTTCAAATACATTTGCTTCTATTAGTAAAATTAAATTAAATGTATTTTTTTGTCTATACATTTTAGGAAAAACTAAAATATGACTTATCAATTGGGTTAACTCTTTCAGAATTATACACCCTTCGGCACATAGTTTCAAGTATTTGCAGGTTTTATCTTAATTTCACGCTGATGTGAATATATGTGTGGAAAATTCATTGTGAAGGTTAAGGTGTAGAAGTCATTAAGATTGTTCATCCTGATAAACGGCACAGAGCGTGTCCCACCATGTTCTCTGGCTTCCAGTGGCCAGACAGGCCTGCGGTACTGTATCACTCATATACTATCACTCAGTAAAAAGTTGATACAAATCAGCACTTCATGTTGCCATCCAAGGTGTGCAGAGAAATCAAACAAACTGTTCATTTGACAATGATTATTTTGTCAGCAAATGTCATTTGAAAGAAAACTAATAATTAGACCTCCTCAAATATGGAGTGAGATATTCTTTGAAAGTATACGTTAGACACAACTCTGTACAATAACAGTTGTTGGTTTCATTTTTCCAATATCAATCAGTCCAAGATAAAAGTACACAAACCTGGTGCCATGTGCCGATTATAGTATTGTTATTCAGATAATATTTCAAGATCTACAACAGAATAAATGCTTATGCTGGTGTTAGTAAGCCTACGCCAATACAGATTTCTGCAGTCATTGATTGCTCAGGTGAAGTGAATAACATTGATTATATTGTAACAATGGCATCTGTGAAGGGGTGGGATATTTTAAGCAGGAGGTGAACAGTCAGTTCTTGAATTTCATGTGTTTGAATTAGGAAAAATGGGCAAACTAAAAGACCTGAATGACTATGACAAGAGCAAAATGGTGATGGCTAGACAACTGGGTCAGAGAATCTCCAAAACGGCAAGTCTTGTGGGGTTTTTCCGGAATGAGGAACATGACAAAGAGTTCAAGGTGTTGCCTTGGCCTCCAAAACCCCCTGATCTCAATCCAATTGAGCAGCTGTGAGATGTGACGGAACAACAAATCTGATCAATGGAGACTCTACCTCACAGCTTGCAGTATTTAAAAGATCTGCTGTTTATGTCTTGGTACCAGATACCACAGGACACGTTGAGAGGTCTTGTGGAGTCCATGCCTCCATGCATCACAGCTGTTTTTACAGCAGGAGTGGGACCTACACGATATTAATTTTGTGGCCAATCAATGTTATCAAAATATAACCCTAACACAAACCCAGAATATCTATCTAACTCTTTATAACCTATAACCGTAATCCCAATACCTAAACTAACTACTATAGATGCTTTCACAAGAAACGACAATCATCTGTTATTTTATGTATATGTAATATGTATTACTATTGTTAGCAACAAGTTAATTGTTTTGATAACCTATTTAAATATCTTCTGACATGAGCTTCTTGGTGGATTACCTCGAGATGTAATTATCAGGAAATTAAATCAGACTTTTTTTTTTTACAGTCGTTCATTTTTTTCCCTAAGTGTTTTGCTCAAATTAAGTGGAAAATTATTTAATTGTATATAAGATTTTCCTAAAGTCACAGATATGTGAGTATGGCAAATTAAAGCATCACATTGTATGTATTTCAAAATATGTGATGATAACTTTATTCCTCAAGTGATGTGCATGTTAGTACAAGACCTCGCTGGGACTTGTAGAATAGCGAGCAGGAATTAAAACTAAATACTTTTTTTCTGTGTAGAAAAATAATTATATAAACTCTTTTGTAAAATTGCAGCAACATACAATATTCATTGAACCAAATTGTACAAAGTTTTGAATAAACTTTATGGTATCGTTTGAGTCAGAGTGATGTCACATGTTCACTCCCATTAACTAGAGGCATAAATGTGCAGAGACTACTAAGGGGGAGACAAGAGACCACTAATGGAAAGGGTGGGAGAAGAGGAGAGACCACTAAGGGAGAGGGGGAGGAGTAGAGACCACTACAGGACCAGGGAGGAGAGGAGATATCAGGGGAGTACTCTAAGGGATGGGGGAGCACCAAGGGACGGAGGGGTAGGAGAGAGCACTAAGGGATGAGGGAGCACCAAGGGACAGAGGAGTAGGAGACAGGAGGGGAGATCTCTAAGGGACAGGAGAGGAGAGCTCTTAGAGTTAGGAGGGAAGAGCACTACGGGAAAGGGGGCAGGGAGATCACTAAGGGACAGTGGGGCAGAGGAGAGCACTAAGGGACAGGAGGGGAGAGAGACTGGGGAAAGGAGGAAAGAGAAGCACAAATGAGCTGGTAAGACTCAGCCCCTATCCTACCCCAAAAACACTCTCTTTCACACTATGCACACGCACAATGCATCCCTATACATACACAGAAACACACAATGCATACTTACACATAAACACAACATGCTTCCCTTACACACAGAGAAACAAAAAAGGCATCCATTACACACACACAATGCAGCCCTTACACACAAAGACAATGCATACTTTGCACACATACACAGAAACACACAATGCATCCCTTACACACACGCAAACACACACTGCTTCTCTTACACACACAGAAACACAATGCATATCTTACACACACTCAATGCACCCCTTACAGACACACACATTGCATCCCTTACATACACAGAAACACACCTTGCATCACTTACGCATACAAACACAGATTCACACAATGCATCTCTTACACAGAAACACACAAAACATCCCTTACACACAAACACACACTGCTTTCTATCCCTTACACAAAAACACACTGCATCCACTACACACACACACACTGCATCACATACGCAAACTGAAATACACTACATGCCATAAGCACACACTTTAGATCCTCTACACCAAGCATGTCAAACTCAAAGTGTGGCACGGGCCACATAAACAAGGTTTAAGTTTATGTGGGCTGCACACACACACATACTCACTGACAGACACACACACAGACACACACTGACAGACAGACACACACACTGACAGACACACACTCACAGACAGACAGACACACACTCACAAACAGACAGGCACACACAGACAGACACACACACACTGACATACACACACATACTCACTGACAGACAGACACACAATCTCACTCACTGGCAGACACACACACTGACAGACAGACACAAACTGATAGACACACACACACTGACACACACACACATACTCACTGACACACACACACACACATACTCACTGACAGACACACACACACACACTGACACACACATTGACAGACAAACACACACACTTACACACACATACTTTTCATTATTGCTCCTTAACTTATTGAGCCGATGGGGGGGCATCTCCCTGGGGTCCTTCCAGCTTCTCACTGCTCCCGCGCGCGGTTTAGTGATGCCGGGTGCCGGAATATGACGTCATATTCCGGCTCCCGGCTTCACTACAGTCACTGAGCTCCCTCGCTGCTTCCACCGTCTCTTCCTCCCCAGCCAGGTAAGTTTTATCAGAGTAGGCACCTGCAATATGGGGAAAGCAGGTGCCTACTCTGCTATAACACCAGCATGGTCCTTGTGGGCTGCGAGTTTGACATGCTTGCTCTACACTAACACGTAACACATCCCCTACACACTCCACTCCCTGTGAGTGAACTCATGGGTGGAACATGTAGGTGGACTTATGGGCATAGTCACCGTCAGGCCCTGGGGCCCCAAAAAATGGAGCTGCTTCCCATTCTCCCAGAACATTGAATTTTGTGATCATAGTTACAGAGAGCCTGTTCTACACCAGACCAGTGGAGCCAGACTGCAGCCAGAGCCTATAATCGTCCTCATCTGGTTATAAGTCGGCAATCTAGTATATTATTCGTGGCACTTATCTCTAATTTACCTCACCTTAAAGGGACACTATAGTCCCCAGAACCACTGCAGCTTAATGAAGTAGTTCTGGTGTCTATAGTCTGTCCCTGAAGGCTTTTTAATGTAAACACACACTGTGTGCAGCACTGGCGTTAGTTCATATGGCAAATCATATGGGTGGGGCATTGTGATGTCATATGGGGTGGGGGGATTTTTCTTTTGCCTAGGGCGGCAAAAATCCTTGCACCGGCCCTGACCACAAGTATCTGATGCTGCATTGTCACAACCTACCATCAGAACTACCCCCTCTCTTACTACTACCACAATTCTTAGGAGTAGGATGGATGGTGAGGATAGTGCCAATAGTCAAGATAGGCAGGTTAGACAGTAACAGTTGTACTGCTCATCAGCAGGTGAATTCAAAAATAAACAAAAAAAGGTCCAGTGTATCTAAAACTGAATATGCATGTCTAAAAAACAAGATCTAGTTTTAGAAAAAAAATGTTTTAAAAAAATGGTGCCTCTGGGAATATATGCAGGTCAGCACAGACAGCTTTCTCATAACCTGTTCATTGATAGGATACTACAAAGGACAACAGTCATCCATTAAAGGGAGGAAATTACCTGTTGGAAAGGATTGTATAAGAACAATAAAGCTGTAGAATACTCTACCAAACAGATTATTGACTCTGAATCTCACTGCTATGTTAGGCAGTGCCATGATTTTTTTCCTCATTTGGCAAAATTGAAAATTACTTCAGAATGGGTTTATTTACTCTTTTTCTGATCAGAAGCGACAGAAATCTGTGAACACTTGTACCTTGTGAACTTGTGTCTTTTTTTTCAGCCTGTATAACTATGAACCTTTGTAATATTAACCGTAAGACCGTGTAGGAGGACACGAAAAATATTTGGAAGTCCAGACATAGTGGAAGGAGTAGAGAGGTGGTAGTTGCATTATGTTTTTCCCAATTATTCAATTATCATTATTGGCCAAACCCATTGCCCATGTCATTATGTTCTTCACAATTATTCAATTATTATTATTGGTCAAACCCATTGCCCATGTCTTCCCTGCTAATTCATTTAAATGCCCTTACCCACTATCTTACCCCACCTGATGCCCATGAGTAGGGATATGGGGGTCTTGTGACAGGTTCCCCCTGTATTTTATTAGCCACAATTTTCTTATAACAGTGAGCAGGCACTGCCCACTGTTGGGGGGAGGGGGGATAAGGAAAGTGTTAAACCTCCCTTTTACTAATATGGCTGTCATATTGATAATCTAATATTTCCAATGTAAAATCTAAGTATCGGATTCTATATTTGACCCAATATCAACCAGCTATCAATAAGCCTCTAACAGCTGTAATTTAATGTGTCTGAACCATTAAATTACTTTAAACTGCCAATAAACATGTTCGGCTCTAATTAATCGAGGCCTATGTTAGCTAATCCTTCTCTAACTCTAACCCTCCTGATTGTCAGCTAAGCTACCCAGTTGCTAGAATTCCTGGAAGAGATCTATCATCACATTGTCAGAAGTTTCCAGCAATTCCAAATTCCTTCGGAATCTCAAACTTAACCTGTCTGGGTCATGAATAGAATCTGCAAAAATAATTGTAAACAGTTAGTCTACCATAATTATGTTATCTGTCAACCGCTAAACCTCACCATCCATTGAAAAGCTATTTTTTTCCCTTTAAGGGCACTAAGCTGGAGAGTCTTGGCAGTTTGTGAACGTTCTCGATAAGTTGAAAGGAAGCAATGTTTTTGAAACTGGAGAATTCACTTCAGCAAATTATAGCCCTTATCCGATTTTCAATGTTGTATAAGAAGTCAATATGCATGAAGCATGAAATAGATATTGCTCCAACTGGTGTTTGTCATGATTCCAATAGAACCAACGGCCTTTCAGTTTGCTTTGTTATAAAGACAGACTGGATGGATGGCAGCATTTAAATGCTAGGATTCTGTATACACAGAGGCCTTTATATACACACAATGGGCAGATTGGAATACAGCTAGTCAGATGATAGCTCAGTTCATTTACATATGATCTGTAGATTCTACTCAACCCTCAGAGTTGCAGGTTCAGTTCCCAGCTGGGTTGTCTCACCCTTTCAGCTCTCACAATTTGAAGGGTTCATTAATAGCAACTTCCACATGTGCTGATGCAATCTATATCAGGGCCAGGGAAACATGCTAGATAAAAAATGTATTTTGGAATATATGATCAAAATATTAGGCATTTTTTAACTATTATATTTCTCTGACATATACATACCACTGTCTGATACATAAATATGCTTTTATTGCCTCCAGCGTTGTATGATAAATTGTGAGGTTTTATCAGATCTTTCTCCAAGTTCTATCTGGATATGTCCTCTTGCAAGCTCAGCACAACTATTGCACAACTATTGCGCTTATTGCACTGCCGTTTACTGAAGAAGAAGGTTTGTTCAGAACCTGTTGTAGAACTAATATTATCATTGATAAAAGTGGGGACTGTCGTTCATTTTCCAGCCATGGTTCCCCCATGTGTCAGTCAGAAGAATGCTGCTTAATATGTCAATATTCACATGCTGCTTCCTGTAGAGAAAGATTTGTGTTTTACATGAACTTCCATGAGGGGAACCTTACTAAATGAGAAAAGGTTTGAGAATGTAAACACTAATAACTGCAGAATAGCTAGGTTGTGCACTGATGTTATGAGCACTCACTGCCAAATCCGTAGCAAACCTCTCAACTGTCCCAGGTTTGGTAGGACTGTCCCAATCTTGACATCCAAATGCGTACCATATATCTATATATCTGCTCTATGAACATTATAATTAAAGTTACATCACTATGCAAAACCTCCTCAAATATTTGATTGTGGTCACCTCCAAAGGGTCCTCTGAAACTTACATAGTAAATAGAAAGAGGGAATCGGGGGCACACCCGGAACATGCAAATCTAAGGAATGTTGCTGCCATAGAGACAAAAAATGTACATATAATACAGACTAAGGAACAGGGCACCCAATCTTGGCATCATGTCCCAGTTTTGGTCCTGGTGTCTTGTTTTTGTGGACAACAGGATACTCTCCCCAGAAACGCAGTGCTCGCGCCACACTAAGTGCACTAGAACAGTGCCCAAGAGCACTCTGCTTGTTGGACCTGGTCAGCATTACTGACATTCATCCTCATGTGGATTCATGCCAGGCTGGCATACTCTTTGAGCCAAAGAGCTAAGTCCTGCATCTCTGCAGCTTTTAATGCAGGAGGTGATCAGCGCGCAGCACACCCCAGGTAAATTGTCAAACCATTTGCAAGCAGTTTGACTACTTATTCTGGGAGCCGACCCATTCTCCCCCCCCCCCTCTACACTCTGTACAGGTAGTGCATATACTGGTCTCCAAGGGGGAAGAAGCAGTCGTGTACTATAGGCATCCTGTCAACCAATGCTGCCTCAAAATGAATGAATTGAAATGATGCATAGTGATACCTCTAAATGTTTATAGATTCATGCTACATGTTTCATTGTGTATTTCGAATATTCTTGCATTTGCTGTTGTGGCAATGCAGGATACTTTGTACTCTTATGCACGAAAAAAATTAAGATTTACAAAAATATATATAATTTTAGATTATTCAATAGAAAGCATCTTTTGGCACTCTTTCAGTGTTTCTTTCTCTGACTCTGCTTCTTCTCCCCAACTCCTCTCTGTTGGTGTCCCCCGAGGTTCAGTCCTTGGTCCCCTACTGTTCTCTATCTATACTGCCTCCCTTGATAAACTCATTAGCTCCTTTGGCTTCCAATATCATTTATATGTGGATGACATGCAAATCTACGTGTCCTCTCCTGATCTCTCCCCGTCCCTCTTGACTAGTGTCTCTGTCTGCCTCTCTATTTCTAACTGGATGGCTGCCCACTTCCATAAACTCAACTTGACCAAAACTGAAATTCTGGTCTTTCCTGCCTGAAGTGTTGCTACTCCTGTGTCTGTCTCCCTCCAAATCAACGAAGCTACCATTAGCTCCACAACACAGGCTCACTGCCTAGGTGTTTTTTTTTACTCCGACCTCTCCTTCACACCTCATGTTCAGTCTATCACCAAATCTTGTCACTTCCATCTCAAAAACATTGCGCGCATCCGACCCTACTTAACGCCAGATGCGACTGGGGTGCTGGTCTATTCCACTGTCCTTTCTCACCTTGACTACTGTAATCCGCTTCTCAGTGGTCTTACGTGCTCCCAACTTGCGCTGTTACAGTCCATAATGAATGTGGCGGCGATATTCATCTTCCTGTCCGCCAGCACCTCCCACGCCTCACCCTTCTGTCAGTCCCTACATTGGCTTCCTGTAAGATATAGGGCTCAATTTATAATTCTGGTTCTTGCTTTCAAATCTCTACATAATGCTGCTCCCACCCATCTATCCTCCCTAATACATAAGTATGTCCCGTCTAGGCCCTTACCCTCTGTTTGAAGACTTACGTCTATCTTCTGTCCGTACTCCCACCTCTGATGCTTGCCTTCAAAACTTCTCGAGGGCTGCATCGTTCCCGTGGAACTAACTTCTCTCCTCCGTTAGATGCTCACCCACTCTCCACTCCTTCAAACAAATAATTAAATACCCACTTCTTCATAAAAGCGTATCAGTTAAACTGTTAATAGCTCCCGACTGATTCCTCTCTTGCAACTGTCATTAGTCTAATACTATCCTTACCTTTTGTGTCATTTTACCCCACTCCCTCTAGCATGTAAGCTCATTGAGCAGGGCCCTCAACCCCTCTTTTACTGTGTGTCCAACTTGTCTGGTTACAACTACATGTTTTTTCATCCACACACTATAAAGCGCTGCAAAGTTTGTTGGCGTTATATAAATAACATAATAATAATAATGGCAGGCCTGATTGAAAGCAACCCACAAACTCTATGGAACTCTTGTTCGGATTGTGTGGAGTTGCCGTGGTCCAATAAAGCTTTGGGGAGAGCGCTCTTGGTCCCAGAGGCACCTATCAAAGCGCTTTTTATAGGGAAAACAGGGAAGAAGAGAGGCATGGAAAGACAACTTAGACTTGAGGGAGCTCCCGGTCTTTGACCCTATAGAGGCTGGAAAAGGTGACTGGGAAAAGCAGCCAAGCACCTGGAACTCTTCTGTGGATAAAAGAATAGTAGCGATATTGTCAAACTTTAACATGCTATAAAGTAGGTGTGGTTTCTCTGATCAGAGCGCTATTTGGCCATCTTGGATCTCAGAAGAGAGCTTTCCAAGGACACCTAACATGTGGGTGTGTTCCAGAAACCTTGTTTTGTAAGACTGGGAAATGCTGCCAAACATCTGGAACTCTGAGGCAGATCAGAGAATAACTGCAAACCGGTAAAACTTTACCAACTCACAACTCAGACATGGGTTCTCCAATCACGGTACTGTTTGGACAATATGGACGCTTGATCACGCCTTTCGAATGAGGTATAGCATGTGAGGATATCTTACGTTATTGTTGAGTTATTGTTTAAAATGTAAAACAGAATGGAAGTTAATTAGGTTATTGTATGGTTGTGAAACAGCTAATGTAATTCAATTATGGTTACTTAACTTAATTATGTCCTGGACACCAAGACTCTGGGAGGGACTTGTATTGTTCTAACTGAACTGAATGGGCCTATAAATACCTGTGTTGTGTTCAATAAAGGTTGTTCTTATTCACCCTAGTGAGACTGCTATACAGTTATACTTACTAGAGCTATATTATAGTACCCTGTTCCAGGGCAGTCAAGCTGCAACGACCCCCTGTTGCAGCTAGGAGGCACACTTGCCAGAGCACGGTATTCCGCCACACAGTAACACAGCATCAGGGTGAACATGCTGTTTAGAACAGTAACAGAAGTGGTGACAGTAAAAGCTATGTACACAATAATTATTTATTTATTTTTTAAGTAAAAACCAGGGAAACTCAATGGTTCCAAGAGTGACCACTCAACACAAGTAGTAAAAAAAAAGAAAACCTCTAGAATTGCTAGAACAAAATGCTAGAACCAGAGCTAAAATAAAACAGACAACCAAAGAACATAACTGCAAATAGCAATAAATAAAATATAATAAAAATATCCAATTAAAGTCCCAAGGTATGAGTGACGATCCTATTGAAATTAAGCCAAATATAAGCTGGTCTGCAAGTGTTGGCTAATCCGTTAGGAATCACAGCACAACATAGTGCTTACCATAAAAACAAACCTTTTACTGAACAAGTGAATAAACACCTGCAGGATCCCAACGAATACAAACATCTCAGGAATGAACTTTCTTGCAAGTATTCCAATGCCATCAACATAAAGTGAAGATGTTCTCCTCCAGTGTCAGACATGCAGGGTGCTGGCAAATTTAAACCTGCTGTTCTGTGAGTACAGGAACCGAACTTGGGCGTGGGTTCCAACTGCGTCCGCCAGTGATGTCATGCATGTCACCAGGAAATCGAGCAAATACACTGGGAGTTTCATAGATAACTATACTTTCCATGGTGCTATTTTTACCTTGTCTGTTTCGGATGTAGCTTTTTCCTCTGTCATTTCTCCAAAATTCCAAATTTGGTGAATGTTGAACAATCGCAGTTAATCCCTCAATCAATTCTGTGTGTATGCGTAAGCTGTGTGCGGTATTATTTATAGGCTAGGTCAGTGACATCATAAAGAAAAGAGTGACTACAGTGGGCTGTAGTGGTTATGGTACTTGCAGTGTTTCTTTAATAGCACTAAAGTCATACAGTTGACAATTGTCAGAATTTGTGTGCGGTATGAAAAACATTCTGTGTAAAACTGTGTCTTTCTTTCATTATGACATCTAATTTTATCACATACAAACATCTTTGAGATCCTTAATTGTAAGTCAGCCTTTCAGATAGCATTACAGTGAAATGAGAACATAAAGTAACATAGATACAATCTTGATTGTAGTTTCAATAGTCAGTATAGACATAAAAAAACAAAAATAGGCAATCACAGCGTACACATTTTTTCTATATAAAACACAAGATATGAAGTTTAAAAATGGTTTTACACCTCCCCAAGGAAGTCATGTTCTTTAAACATCCCATCTAACAAAAGCAATTATAAACGAGTATGAAAGCTTGCGAGGTATTGAGATTTTGCCTTTTAATGGTATCAGTGGCTGCTTCCTTGTACGTTTCCCAATACAAGATCCATTTAATCCTGGCATCTCATAGAGGACATCCTGTAACATTAAGGACAACCAGGAGGAACCCTAATATAAAACGTAAGGTTTTGAACAGCTGGATGTTGTTATTTTACCATCCAAATGGTTTGGTCACGTTTATGGAAGAAAAACATTCGTCTGTAAGTGTTCAGGAAGTCTGGTGTCTGCATAGGATCACTTAGCAGTAGCAAACATAGAAATTGCACAAGACAAGGTCTAAATAAAGGATGTAACTGGGGTCAGAGAGGGACTTTACTGGATTTGACAAATCTTGTGTCAAATGGGTAGGATTCAAACTTCCTTCATTAAAAACTGAAAAGTGAAGAACATGCATATATGGATTGACATTAACTACATCATATTGTTGGGACAGAAGTTAAAGAAAAGTAAGCAATGGTATATAACGTGACCAACCTGTTATTAGTCCAGAAAGTATGGGCCAGTAGGATGCACTGCTCTTCAGGTAACCACAATATACTCTATAGGATCGCATATGGATATTGCCCTGTTATTTGTTACTGGAAAAAAAACTCAAAATAAACAGCCTGGAATGATTAATTGGGGCTTTTTGTATTTATATATTTTTTATATGTGCTCTTTAGGGTATCCTAAGGAATTTTCATTTAGATTTAGGTCCATAAAAGCAAAATAGAATTTCTTGCATATAGCACTGCAAAGTGATTTCCCATATCATAGGGCCACAGAGTAGAGCAAAAGAGGTATTTTACAAGATATCATATATAAAAATCAAGAAAAGGAAAATATACACAAGGGCAGAAAAGTCATGTAAAGGAGCTTTAGAATAAGGTGAGGTGAGAGCCAAGGATCCATGTATAATAACCACTACTGGAGTGGTTATGGTACTTTGACTGTTCATTTAAAATACTTTGACTGTTCATTTAAAAACTATTTTCTTAAACAAATACTACTCTGTATGACTTTTGTGCATCTTCTAATTTGCTTTAGATTGCTGTTGCTGTGATTGCCATTAAGGGATTTTTTTATATTGCTTTTTCAATGCCTACAGTCTACATTGCCTTTAAAACTATCTGCCTAAATTAGCATTTAGATTGTCTGGTCCATGGGCATCCAAGAAGTTCTTGCTATGTTCTGCAGAGTAGCAACAATATTTTATATTGGACATAGTACTAATTTGCACTTAAATTATCTACAATTTCCTAAACTGCTTGGCTTGTGTGATTTGCATTCACCCTACTTGCATGTGTGTACCATTGGGCACATCATGCTTCTGTCTGCCACGTTTTATCTGTTTCTAATCCTGCTCCCCCTCGCTTTTGCTGTCCTTCCTGCAGCTGGACATAAACATATGTTTCTTTAAATCCAACCATAATGAGGTCTTGACATACTACAGCCAGCTGTGTCTTTAGTCTTCTCAGTCCTACTTATAATATATTATAAAATATTATCCTGAGGACTTTATAGAAAATATGTGCCTCTTTTTTACCGTGGTGTCCTTTTAGGACATTTAGAGCTAATTTCCAACCTTGTCGCTACTTTTTACCAGCCAGGTGCTATTTATTAAAGTGTCAGACACTAATGTTAGCGAGTAGTGACTGTTTACCGACTGGCAAACAGCGAGCAGGATTTGCCGTTTGCTGCTACAGAAAGCCTATCACTAAGTAGCGGCTAATGGCTCCCATTATTCTCTCTCCATTATTTTGTATGGGAGCTGATAACAGTCATTTACTGTTGTTACTGTTTAACAGCTGCTGCTAACCCACACATTGTAATATCAGTCTATTGCCTGATACATGGTAGTTAACTTCCTATACATTTTATTTATTTATTTATTTATTTATAAAATATTTTACCAGGAAAGATACATTGAGATTTCTCTCGTTTTCAAGTATGTCCTGGGTCCACAAAATATTACATTGATACATCAGGGTACAATAAAATACAAAAACAATATTAATACACAATATATACAAAATTTAACATAGAACAGGTAGGAAATATATAATCAACCATGACAGGTGCATTTTGTTTTGAGGTATGTAGAGAGGGATCTCTTAAATGACTTTAGGCTTAGGGAAGATTTTAAATTGTGCGGGAGGTCGTTCCACAATTGTGGTGCTCTGTAGGAGAAGGAGGATCGGGCTGCTTTCTATTTGTATTGAGGTTGACTAAATGAGGTGTTGGTACTGGATCGGAGGTTATATGAAGTGGGAACAGCCGGGGAAAGCAATTTGTTCAAGTAGGGTGGGAGTTTCCCAGAAAAGCTCTTAAACACAAGGCCTCAAAGATGAAGGGTGCGTCTGGATTCCAGCTACAGCCAGTTTAGTTCTTTTAGCATGTCACAATGGTGAGTCCTGCAATTACATTGTAGTAAAAATCGGCAGAACGAGTTATAAAATGTGTTGAGTTTATTAATGTGGGATTGTGATGCAGATGCATATACTACATCCCCATAATCAATGATTGGCATCAGCATTTGCTGTACAATCTTTTCCTTTACTGTAGGGCTTAGGCAGGAATTGTTTCTGTACAGGGCACCTATTTTTGGATAAAGTTTAGATGCAAGTTTTTCTATGTGCAGGCCAAAAGATAAATTGGGGTCTAACAACATACCCAAGTATTTGAAAGAGTGGACTGCGGTCAGTGTGCCATTTGAATTTGTTTTGATGGATAGGTGGGAATTGTGTAATTTGTGTAATTTAGGTACTGTTCCAAAGATCATTGTGACAGTTTTGTCAGTGTTCAGGAAGAGTTTGTTTTTTGCGATCCACTTTTCTACCTCTGTAAACTTGGAGCACAGCCTCAAGCTGCGGTATGTGGATTTGCTGGATTTGCTCGATTACTGTGTCATCTGCGTATATGTGTACATTTGAGGATTACATCCTATATGTTAGCTTTATAGCACTATATTAAAGCCCTAAAGCGCATATCAAAACATATTACACGACATCAAAGAGCAATATAATTAATGGAAAGGGCAGATACATATTATAAATATAATCTTTATATAGCTAGCAGAAATTTACTTTAAGAGTTCCATCGATGTGAATCTCACATAACAGGGCAGCCATCAAAAATTGTGGGGCCAAAGAAAAAAGTTACCTGCGCTCTCTCCTTAATCCCTATGTATATTTTAACAAATGGAGGTAATTTAGTTACTCCAATGGCCACTGGAGGGAATGCCCGTCTGCCAACGTCAAGGCAGACCCCCCCCGTAGACGGGTCCTACTCTGACCCTTCACCTTGCTTCCTTGAGCTTCTGGCAAAGATATCTCTAATGAGACAGAAAGGGGTATTTTTTATATACACCCCCATATACTTATTAAACCTTAATCGGGAACACATGGGATGGGTGGCAGCATTGTAACCTAGCTGTGTGATACAAAAAGTATCCATCTACAAAAGATCCCTGACAATACGCATATTGAACACAGCCAAATCGGTGATACCACAGCACTGGAAGCAACCTATCAACCCATCACTGAGAACCTGGTTCTCTCACATGGAGGAACTACAATCCCTAGAGGAACTACAATACACAGCAGCTGGCGCACAACAAACATACCTCTCAACACTTGGACCCACTGGCTACTGAAGACAACAAAACCAGACTTCACCAACAGACTACGACTGGACGACGGAGACTGACCGCAGACTCCAGTGCAACCCAGACTCTGGACACTGACAAGTACCTGACCCCTCACCATCCACCCCAACCCCCCCAACCACCCCACCACCACCACCTATACCCCCACCAACGGACCACAACCCAAGCAGGATGGATGGGACCCACCAGGAAATCTCCCCACATGGGGAAGCACGGGAGTCCTAGATCACGAGAACCCCATACACCGCCCTAAACCTAAGACTCATGACAAAACACAGAGGGGCGTGAAGGGGACACCGCAGACCCTTCCATCGACCGACACGGGCAACTCCATCACAGAGCACGCCACATAGCAGGGACTGGCTTGAACTAGGCCCATAGGGTATATACAGATACCGTATGGGAACCACCCATCGGTACTGGGACACAATCAGAACATGACCAACCCAACGAGACATACTGAACAACTGACACAGTGCTCTAAACACAACCATTGCCAAAGGGTTCATACCCACAGGACCTGCGTGTCCTTCAAACCTAGAGGGCCTGTGTGCTCACATTGAAATGCGCATATCACAGTTTACTATTCTCCCATAATCCTGACATGTGGTGGACCTGCGAGTCCAGAAACCAATTGTACCTATATTATCTTTCTTGTCAAAGCAAAAAAAAAAATTACATTTACAAAAAAAAAAAAAAGGGCCTAGTTGCGCTATTAAAGCGCTGCAATGCTGACTGGGCCCTAAAGACATGCCCTAAGTGCATGGGTGCTGCACCGGTGGCAGTTCTGCCGCTACACTGATGGCTGCCCTGTTGCATAAAATCATTTAAATCGTTCTATTAACCATCTCTGCTAAAGCCAATCACAGGGTGACGTTGACTTTTTTTTTTTACCAGCAAGGCATGGTTGGTGGTTGTCATGGTGACAACTTTTAGAACATGCATTTTTTTTTACTTTACTGGTTAGTAGCTAATTTTTTTTGTTAGTGGGCACTATCTCTGCAAGGTTATGTTATTGATGGTGAGCCGTTAAAAATATAGCAAGAAGGTTTAAATCCTGTCAACAAGTAATAATAGCCTCAAGTTTATTTTATACAGTTTGTAAAAAACTTTGTTGAACTCAGTTCTGCAGGTTTCAAAATATATTATTTCTTTTTAGATTTTTATGGGCGTTTCTACATTATACTAGAACAATCTTTGCTGCAAAATTGGAAGGTCCTTCAAACTGGGTTTTTGCCTTCTTTAGGATCAACAGCAAAAAACAGATGTGAGGAAGGCTGAACTTGACGGACCAAGGCCAGCATGGGAGATCCTTTAATCTCCCATGGGTTCTGCAGAAAACGCCCAGTGGGCCTCGATGGCCATGGATCAAGGCCAGCAGGGGAGATCCTTTCATCTCCCCTACCGGTCCATGCAGAGTCAGCCTCAAAGATCTCCCTCACCAGCCCGCTGGCACTTAGTTCCAGCAGAGGGAGGGAAGTGCCTGGGGGCTCTGTGTTCCTCCCGCGAGCAGGCTGGTCAGAGCATTGCTGTGTGCTGCGCTCGCAGGAGAACAGGAGTGTCAGCCTGCAGCCAGAGGAGCTGCAGGCTAAAGTGAACATGCCACCACTGGACCACCAGGGCTTGCAGTATTATGTCCCCCCTGCCCTGGTAAAAGGTAAGAAGAAAGGAGGGGGAGACATTAACATAGATTTTTACCTCTCACCCACCCACACAAAGCATAGACCTTATGGACCCTTCACACACAAACACACACTACACCCCTTACACACACTGCCCCGTCACACACACACACACAGCCCCCTCACGCACACTCACACTGCCCCCTCACAAATGCACAGCGCCTCACACACACTGCACCCTTCACACAAACACCCTTCACCCACATACAGCACTTTTCACCCACATACAGCACCCCACACACACTACACCCTTCACACATAAACACACACACAGCACCATTCACACACTCAGCACCTCACAGACACACATATAAAAAAAAGGAGAATAGAAAAAAAGGAGAAAAAATAGATAAATGTAAGTACATTTAAAAAATAAAAAAAAGAAGAAGAAAATACTCATTTAAATGTTAAATTGCACCTGCGCTATAAAATTAGTCACTGCACCCCTGGTGGGTGGTAAGGAAATGTTACCATCAACAAACATACAAAAGTGGGCGGTAGGTATTAAAAGGTTGACTACCCCTGATCTAGTGCATGGGTGTCCAACCTTTTGGTTTCCCTGGGCCGCATTGAGCGCAGAGGAATTGTCTTGGGCCACACATCAAATATATAATATAGATCAAGAGTAAAACATTCGGCACTCCAGATGTTGTGAACTACATCTCCCTTGATGCTTTGCCCCTTGATGCTTTGCCAGCATTATGGCTGAAAAAGCATTATGGGAGATGTAGTTAACAACATCTGGAGTGCCGATGGTTGCCTACCCCTGATATAGATAATGTATGTAAGTAATATATCTTTAAAAGCCCTTTTCTTAATTTTGATATTTCAATTTGTTATCCTTATGTGCGATTGGCATATTTAAGGATATTAAATTAGGGAGCTATCTACTAAACACATACACATGTATATACATATGCACACATAACCACAGATACACACACATACAATCACATACCTATACACACAATCACAAAAACACACACACTAAATCACAGACCCACACACACATACAATCACAAACCTATACACACACTCACAAAAACACACACACTCAATTACAGACCCACACACACATACAATCACACACCTATACACAGTCACATACATACACATAATCACAAATGTACACAGACAGACATACATAATCACAGACCCACACACACCTTCAATCACAAACATACACAAACAATCAATCAATCACAGACCCCACACACACACATACATTTACACACCTATACACATATAATCACATATATACACACACACAATCACAGACCCACACACACTTAAAATCACAGACATATACGCACAATCACAGACCTATATACACAATCACATACATACACACACACACATAAAACCAGACACACACAATCACATACCTAATCACATACATGCACACACACAAAATCACACTCTTATACACACAATCACGTACATACACAAACATAATCACAGATCCACACACACACATAAAATCACAGACCTATACGCACAATCACATATATACAAACAAATAATCATAGACATACACATAATCACAGATATACACATACACAATCACAGACCCACACACACACAATCACTGACATATCCACAGACACCATCCCCCCCACACACAGCCAATCACTGACAAAACATACACAAAAATCACATGCACACACATTTAGTACTAAAGAGGTCCACCCAGCCTCTCTTCCTTGCTCTGAGAGTGCTGGAATGGACCCTCTGTCCCATGTGGCCAGTAGTTGTTGCTGGGCTGGAGCCTGGAACCTCTGTGCTCTTCCTGTACAGGTCCGTCATGTGCCCAGTAGTGATGCCGGGATGACGTCATATCCCGGCAGCTGGCTCACTGCCGGTCGGTGAGGGAGCTGTGCAGGAGGAGCACAGAATGTAATAGGCTCCCTGCCTCCCTCTTTGCCCAGAAGCACAGACGGCAACCAGGCTGCATGCGGGCCACGGTTTGGACACCCATGATCTAGTGTGTAACTAAAGAGTGAGTTGCTCAGGTACATTCACTAATTACAAAAAAGGGTTCATGAAAGGCAGTTAGACACTTGCAGAGTTGTTCACCCAAGTGAGAATTTAGAGTGAATTCAAAGTGAATTTAAATTATCGTATAAGACACCCCAATGTATAAGACGATCCCTATTTTTTACACCTAAAATTAAGAAATACATATTTTAAACATCTACAGCACTGAAGTCCAGTTTGGCTGGTCAGGATCCCCCACCAGTCCTGGGCCCCCTCAAACTCCAGTAGGCTGTTCCCCAAGGTCCAGCCATAGGTTCCCAGGACCGACATCCTGCTGTTGGCAGCAACGATGCCCTCTACCTGCAGTACCCAACGATGTCAAGGCAAGGCCTCATCCTGTGGCGTCTATCTGTAGTCCGGAGCCTTGAGGTCTTGGCGTGGTCCAGAGTAATGCGAGAAATCATGCAGTTGCATAAGCTTTCCCAGACCCACGCACAAAATCAATCAAATTCACAGAGAAGCACACAGAGAAGCATTTGGCTTAAAGGATCACTACAGGGTCAGGAACATAAACATGTATTCCAGACCCTATAGAGTTAAAACCACCATCTAGCCCCCCTGGGCCCCTAATGCCTCCATAAATATAGTAAAAATCTTACTGTATTCAAGACTGAAGCTGTAACTCTGCATGCTGTTTGCCTCAGAAAAAAAAGCTGACATCATCAGAAGTTGTAGCTTGATCCAATCACAATGCTTCCCTATAGGATTGGCTGAGACTGACAAGGAGGCAGATCAGGGGCAGAGCCAGCACAATTCAAACACAGGTCTGGCCAATAAGCAACTCCTCATAAAGATGAATTAAATCAATGAATCTCCATGAGGAAAGTTCAGTGTCTGCATGCAGAGGGAGGAGACACTAAATGTTTGGATGCATTTTAGGCAGCCATGACCCAGGAAGGATCTCTAACAGTCATCTGAGGAGTGGCCAGTGAAGTTATCACTAGGCTGTAATGTAAACACTGCATTTTCTCTGAAAAGATAGTGTTTACAGCAAAAAGCCTGAAGGTAATGATTCTACTCACCAGAACAAATTCAATAAGCTGTAGTTGTTCTGGTGACTATAGTGTCCCTTTAATATTTTTTTAAGAAGCTCCAGTCACATGAAACTAGCTTGGTTGGCTGTCAGGCCCCACGCACAAGTGTTTTGTTTTTGTTTTTTTAACCGCTGCAGTGTCATTCCGTGTATAAGATGACCCTCAATTTTAGACTAAAAAAATTAAGAAAAAAAAACATAGCCTTATACATGGAAAAATACTAAGTTCTGAATAACTGAACTGGTGTAAATGGTTCACCTTGAGCAAAGCAACACAATACTTTATGACTTTAGAGGACATATAATCTTACCCAGTTGTTTTATATTTACTGGACTAACTTTTTTTATTGGAAAGGGGGTGAAGATTAAATAATGTGGATGGACCTATTATGTTAAATCAAGTACTCCAACTTCATTGGACAATGACACTCATAATGCTCAGCCATCCATACAAAGTATTATGACTAGAAAAACAGATTTCATGAATGTGCTTCAACACCTCTAAATAATTCAATAGTACCGTACTTAGCCCTTGCATGTTAAAATAATACATTTTTGTGCATCGCCTGTTTTGATCTATAAGTTCACTGATGCTCATTGAATTGAATGCAATGGTCAGCTGTAGTGCCAGGTTAAATGTAATTTACTAGCATGATGTGGTACGACGACTGGGGTGGGATAAACATAAGGATATGGAAGAATAGACTTGAGCACAATAGCTGGGAGGGTAGGTATGGTCAGAGTGGACAATGGCTGAGAAGGGCATGATCCCTATGGAGAGAGGAACATCGTAATGATCCCTATAGAGAGAGGGACATCGTAATGATCCCTATAGAGAGATGGACATCGTAATAATCCCTATGGAGAGAGGGACATCGTAATGATCCCTATGGAGAGAGGAACATCGTAATGATCCCTATAGAGAGAGGGACATCGTAATGATCCCTATAGAGAGATGGACATCGTAATAATCCCTATGGAGAGAGGGACATCGGAATGATCCCTATGGAGAGAGGAACATCGGAATAATCCCTATGGAGAGAGGGACATCGGAATGATCCCTATAGAGAGAGGGACATCGGAATGATCACTACGGAGACAGGGACATGGGAATAGTCACTACGGAGAGAGGGATATGGGCATTCTTTTTGAGGAGGGAGAGGCATGCACATGGTGGCTGGACTGAAAACATTTGCATTGGTATGGTGGCGGCAGAGGATGGGTTGGGTACATACATGATAACTGACTGGGAAATGAGCAAGGGAGCAAGGAGTAAAAGGCATGATAGCTTAGGTGGAGAGTCAGGAACATGCTCATAACGCCTAAAAAAGGGAATGAAGGGCCCAAATATAAGTTAGCTGGAGAGATAGTAAGAAGGATATTGATGGATGAGGAGAGACGGAGAGAGAAGGTGTTTGCAGTTTAGTGATGGGTGGGATAGTCTCAGAATACATTGGGAGCTGCAGTAGTACAGGTGTTTGGCTAATCATGCTATAAGCATTGTACGCTTCCTAGCTTTATAAAACTAAATTAAAAAATATTCTCTTTTTTTTTAATTATTCATGGGAGGCCAAACTTTTATTTCTAATTCAACAATGTACAATATAGTAGACTACAATTTCACAGATGGTTATTGGATCCAGTGAGGAAAGTTATAATCTCTCCCTTCAACAAGTAAAGCATTGTAAAAAATCTGTAACATTCCAACAAATGGGGCTAGCGGCTGCTCAGGATTATAAAAAAAAAGAAAGAGAAGAAAAGTGTTTTATCAGAAGCCAGGTTCATGCCACATTCCTTCCACAAATCAAATTCTTGTGGAATCCCCAGCACCAAGATGTAGATTGGTATGTATACACACAACTGCTTCACATCTCCTTTCTCTCGTCAGATTTATTTCTGGGAGCCTGAGGCGGGGAGCAATGTGAATAGTCAGACCAGATTACTCGTTACCTACCAGGAAGCGGGTCTTGCAAGTCATGGTTGAGTGAACCTTGGCAGGGCAAAATAAAGAAAGTTATTCTGCAGCTGTTTACCCCATTCAGGTGCTATTCACACATGAACCGAATATTGTAGGTTTATTCCAGTTAGTGTTTTTCACATATACATATAAAATCCTTATTTGTGCCTCAGCTCTGACTTTAGAATAAGAGACCAATTCATACAGGCTGCTTCTACAAACATTCTAATGGCCAAGCGGGGAGCATTTTCTGCGTTACTAACAGAGTCATTTACTAAAGTGAGAATTCAAATTTAATTTCAAATTTAAGTTAGGAGTAGCTGAATTGAAAACATGGCTGACACACGGAATTTTTCTAGTTTTCTATTTTGATCTTAAATTTGAAATCACTTTGAATTCCCACTTTAGGAAACATAATACCCCTGTAAGTATTTAGCTGAGGTGTGGGTTATTGACGCCGTGGTGTTTTTGTCAAGATACAACTACAAATCCCATCAGACTGAACATCTTTAGTTCTAATAATGGAAAAATATATCACTTTTTCAAATGTAGTGTTGTGTTACACTCACTATAGAAAAAAACAGTAAATTCTGTCACCAGTAAGTAAGTCACTGAATTTTTAAAGACCCAGTTGGAACAGAAAACACTCATGGTCATATTCATCATGACGTATACTAGGCACTGGCCTACAGCAAGGGTACCCAGAAAGTAGATCCCCGGATGTAGACGTACAACTTCTAAAGCGTAGTGTTCCATTCCGTTGCTTGGCTTTGCTTTGGTTCCATTTCCACTGGTCACTGCTCCATGTTTTATATCTGGTGAGGTAGCTCAGTTGGGAAATTCCCTGACTACAAAGCCTGTTAAAAATCCCGGCAGGGTCAACTCAGCCCTTCATCCTTCTGAGGTCAATAAAATTAGTACCATCAAGTGGGTAATAATAACATCTATTACTATTCAGCTGCCGATTTGGTTAATTCCGAGAGTGTGCGCTGAAAAGCGCTTTGAGTCCTACTGGGAGAAAAGCGCTATATAAATACTAGTTATTATTATATGTTCTGTGTGTTGGAATCTTTGAGATCTACTACTACCACGAGGAACATACAAAGTTTTTCTAAGTCACATTTAATTTAAAACACTAAGTGAATGTCAGATAGTGTGTAGCCTCAAGATTGTTCATTAAGGTGGAGCCAATCCTTTTAACTACTTTATTGCAAACTATGCAAGGGTTGTAAGTTAGATTGTTCTAAGTTTGACTAGCTCTGTCTCTTCCATGCATCCCATGCATGGGATGGTAATACATGTAGGGATACCATGTCCATCTTGTGTCCGGGACACATATCATTTATACAAATTTATGGGTTACACACAGGAAGTGCTACCCTGCAGTATGTAGAAGTCAAATGCTGCAGGATGTAAAGCCTCCTCTCCTCCTCTTCGCCTAAATGCGCATGCATGCTCACTCAAGAGACAGCCACTGGTGGCTGGATTAACCCTATTATAAACATAGCAGTTTCTCTGAAACTGCTATGTTTATTAAACAAAAGGGTTAATCCTAGCTGGACCTGGCACCCAGACCACTTCATTAAGCTGAAGTGGTCTGGGTGCCTATAGTGGTCCTTTAAGTGCATACCATGGGGTCTCTAAACAACCAGTGCCTATCACAATGACAACCCTGGCATAACTAGACTCAGGTGAAGCCAAGTTTTCTAGTTTAATGTGTCTGTCTATCTAGTTTTAAAATGGATAGATACTTTAGAGAGAGTTCAGAGAAGGGCTACTAAACTGGTTAATGGATTACAGGATATAACTTGCCAGGAAAGGTTAAAGGATCTTAACATGTATAGCTTGGAGGAAAGACGAGACAGGGGGGATATGATAGAAACATTTAAATATATAAAGGGAATCAACACAGTAAAGGAGGAGACTATATTTAAAAGAAGAAAAACTACCACAACAAGAGGACATAGTCTTAAATTAGAGGGACAAAGGTTTAAAAAATAATATCCGGAAGTATTACTTTACTGAGAGGGTAGTGGATGCATGGAATAGCCTTCCAGCTGAAGTGGTAGAGGTTAACACAGGGAAGGAATTTAAGCATGCGTGGGATAGGCATAAGGCTATCCTAACTATAAGATACGGCCAGGGACTAATTAAAAGTATTTCGAAATATTGGGCAGACTAGATGGGCCAAATGGTTATCTGCCGTCACATTCTATGTTTCTATGTTTCTATGGATACAATTCGTATCTTGTAATACCTTTTTTATTGGACTAACATAATTTTTTAATGACAAGCTTTTGGGAGAACCTCCCTTTCTCAAGTCTAAAGCATTTCTGATCAAGATGACACTTTTTTTGAATTATTTTGAATAATAAACTAGATAGACATCTATACTTGTCTATCTAGTTTATTATTCAAAAATGCTAGTATACATTTTTGAAATAGAGACAAACAGGCATTTTGATTATTAGCTTTTAAAATGTGGAGACTGTATTTTTTCTGAATAAATGTTGTCACTTTATAAATAATAATAATACATTTACCTATAAAACTATGCCATATTCTATGGCACAACTCCTTGTGCAATACATCTGGAAAGTTTCAGACTTAATGCCCGGAGCTGTCAGCACAGGTCAGCTCAGACTGCACTCTCAATTCCCCAAGCAGCTGTGCAAACTGTGTTTGTGGGGTTTATGTAAAGAATTATGAGAGACAGTGAATTCTTTGTGAGACTCGGAACTCACTTATCCCATAGCATTTCTAGATCGTTTTAAAAAGATTCTGTCCTGCATTGTAAACATACATACAAAAGAAAACATTATTATTATCAAAATAATCTTCATCAATACATAATTTTCACAATTGATTTAGGTTTTAAATTCTAAAATTGCAATATATAGATTACAATAGAGCATGTCCCATTGAAATAGTTTTAACTATAATAAATTAATAAATAAATAAACCACATGAATTACCTTCAAATATGTACAAAGAGGGGAGATTACAAGCCAAACGTGTCGGAACTATGCCTGTCTCAAGGGGATCTCAAATGTGTAATGCACCAGGACACTTATAAAACAAAAAAAATAGCAAAGTAAAACCTCAATGAAACCAATGAAAAAAAACTCTAAAAATGGTATACATTACAATTATAGTGTGCACTCTTCCTGGATAGCCAGATGAAGTCAGCGCTAACATGTCTAAAAGGACTAAGTAGAGTCTTAATTTTGCTAAAAAAGCGAAACATAAGGATCGACCGAAGCACATTACAGAAAATGTAAATGGTCAAAGATCTCAAAATCGCAATCGATAACGCATTAAACATTACAGAAGGCAGCCAAATGAGCAAAAATCGCAATCCTCGATAGAGATAGTGGTTCAGACTCATTCAATATAATCATGTTGAGTTCAAACATTGCATGATACCTTACTACAAAAGAAAAATGTATTTCTAAATTAAATGTATAAATACCTAATAACTATCTACCAAACCTTAGAAACAAAAAGGAAAAAAAAGGAAAGACAAAGTGTGTGACTAAACCTATCTAATATCACACCTCCTGAATGTAAATCTGCTAAATCCATTCATCATCATACATTTTTTTTTCTCCAAATTCTATATTACATATAACCCCTCTCACATATCCCAATGTAGAGAAATTCCTCTAGAAGTTGTGCAGTATTAAGACTAGAATCCGAGCATTGCCATGGTAATCCCGCGGCAACCCTCTAATGCAATAGATCAGAGCCAGTGATGAAGATCAAGAAGGGCCAAGAACTTCTCCCCACCGGTTTGACACAACTGCAGGAGAACGGGCTGGCTGGTGAGGAAGATACTTCCTCTTCCCACTGGCCGTGCGACTACTTTTCTGCCTGCCGCCCGGAGGCAGTTGACTTGGTTGCCTTATGGCACATCGGACACTGACTCTGACACTAGGATAAATGGCAAAGAAATACAGACATTTTACAGCATTGACACAAATCATGTCAGAAACATTTTTGCCAAATTATCCATTTCATGTTAAATTAGTTTTAAAATGATGTATAGTTCACTCATTGTTATACACTACCTACATGTGATACAATTTCTCTCTAAGATATCTTTAATTCCTTTCTGAAACACAGTGAGAGCATTTACTTGAAATTCGTTTTTCAGTTGCTTGATTCATTGTGTATGTGCACATGACTCTCTCAATTTCATAGAGTCCTTTTTTACGTCAACTGGTATTCAACTTGCAAGAGATCAAACCACAATGTGAAGTGGGTTCTTTAGCTGAATTCCCATCTCTGGAAATTGGAATTGAAAGCAATCAAACTCTGGAATGTGAACAGGGCCGGATTTACATCATGAGCACCTGTAGGCACAGAATTCCCAAGCACCCCTCCAAACAAATAAAAAAAGTACTTGGACTTTCAAATCTGATCAAAATTGTTGTATAATTGAGTGCATGTGTGTAAATGTTTGAGTGCATGTATTTCTAAGTATGTTTGTCAGTTTGTATGTGTTTATAGTGTGTGTATATACTGTGTGTTTAGCAGTATGTGTGTGTGGGTAACAGTGTGTTTATTGGTTTGTGTAAAGTATCGGTAGTAGCAATATGTATTAATAGAACTTTAAAAATCAAATACATTTTAAAAGCTACGCTATTTCTCCCCAATGCTGGGCACAACCCACAAAGACATTAAAGGGATACTATAAAAACTTTTTAATGAAGACGATTTGGTGCATAGATCATGACCCCACGGTTTCACTGCTCAGTTGATTTTAGTATCACTTTAATAATGAGCCAAAATTAAACAAAACGTTAAATGAGGAAGAATTGAGTGGGATCACCATTGAGATAATATACCCCTATTTATATTGAGTGCTATTCTAATTATGACAACTCTTTGAATGAAAGTGAAACAGACTGTGTCTGCTAGTAACGTTTTTTCTAGTCATCTGCTCTATTCTTGTTTTTATACACTGTTTAAATATTAGTAGAAGACATAATTAATAGATTAAGCAGTCAAGACATACGTAATGAGGGTATATTATTTAAGTGGTAATCCAATTCCCTTCCTTATCATTTTCATTTTTGTTTAATTTTTGGCTAACTAGTTGCAGTATGTGCAGCTGTGAGGGTAACAGTGTATGTCGTCAGCTGTGTGGGTAACAATGTGTGCAAGGCTGGTGCAAGGAATTTTGGCTACACAGGCAAATATGCAATTCACCTCCCCCACACCTCCCTGTTCCTGCCCAAAAATGCATCTTATCCTCTATTTAGAATGTTTTCCCATTTTGTTTTGTCTTATCCCCCTGTTATCCTTACAACCTCCTTTAATATATTTTACCCACCATTTTTCCTTTTGTGTGTCTCTTTCTACCCCAGCCCCTTTGTATGTCTCTTTCTACTCCAGCCTCTTTGTGTGACTTTTTCTACCCCACAGCCCCCTCGTTTGTCTCTTTCTACCCCAGCCCCTTTGTGTGTCTCTTTCTCCCCTCTCACATCCCCTCTGTGTGCCTCTTCCCTTTTGTATATCTTTCTCCCACAAAGACATTAAGACTTCCCCTCTATGTCTCTTTACCCCAGCCCCTCTTTGTGCCTCTTACCCTAGCACTTTGTTTTTTTCTCCCCACAGCACCTCTGTATCTCTTTGTCCCACCCTAGTCCCTATGGGTGTCTTCCCCCAATCACATGTCTGTCTCTTTCACCCCTTCCACAGCACCTGTCTGTCTCTTTTGCCCCTTCCCCAGCCCCTCTGTGCCTCTTTGTGTCTCCCCTAGTCCCTCTGTGTGTCCCCCCCCTCCCACCTCTCTCTGTGTATTATTTCCTTCCATCCCTTCCTGCCTGCTTACCTCCCTCACATAGCGTGGCTGAGCTGCAGACCGCTGTAGAGAAGCTTCTTTATCCCCTACCCGGTCTGACAGGAAACAGTTTGGCCCTCTCTGCGAGCCCCTTCTGTCAAACCGGGTAGAGGTTACAAAAGTTTCTCTACTGCGGTCCGCAGCTCGGCCAGGTAACATGCAGTGACGGCCAGGAGGGTAGCTCTGTGCAGTGCTCTCCCCTCCTGCCAATCACCCAAGGCCTGCACCTTCTAGTAAAAGACAGTGTTTACATTAAAAATCCTGCAGAGACGGATTATACTCACCAGAACAAATACATTAAGCTGTAATTGTTCTGGTGACTAAAGTTACCTTTAAGTCAACTTATTTGAACACATGGTTGAGAATTGGTTCACTTTCCCCTTTTTTCACATATGTTGAGCTAAATATCTAAGCATCCCAATAATATTGTATAGCAATGGAATTTTTCTACTTTTTCATATTTTCTTGTATATGTTCACATATGCATTGGTTTAATATTAAACCAATTAGAGCCTGCACACATCTGAGTAGTCTCATGTTTATTACAGAGGAGTGAACTTGCAATAAAAAGTGAATATATTATATTTTTCAATGGAGATAATTTAACTCATGCATATGCACCAGAAGCTGTTAAACAAGTTTGCTATCCTGCGTTCTGCTGCTTTGATCACACCTGGCCTTGTCTTCATTTAAGGACAGCAATGACAACGCCGTGTATTAGCTGGGGTTGTTCCTGTCTTTCTTCATTCTTCAGATAATTAACCCTTTTTCTTCAATGTTGCATTTTACAAATGTATCGTGAGCAGTACATGGTAATGTTCAATGGCACTATCATTCTATTACCTCTGTCCTTTCATTGGTACAACACCTCTACCTTGACCTGAACATTTTCCTCATAAGAAAATTTAATTTCTCTTCTCTCTAGTGTAACCGCTGGTGGTTCCCTTATTTACCACTATAACATCTGAAAGCATAGAACTTAGCAGGGCTAACCATACAGATATCTTAGTAATAATTTTATATAGTGTAAGAGATCCTCTATTTAACATATATAAATAATTGAGAATACAATATAAAATAAGGATTGTCTTGGAAGCAATAAAGTTTTGTCTTAGATATTTAATATATAAAAATATAAAATCCATTATAGCAGAGTTTATAAGATTAAACTAAATGCTTGCAAATATCATTAATAGTTAACATACCCTCCTGAACATGTCATCATGTCAGCCTCTCTGTCATTTTAAGATGGAGCAGCGTCTGTCTCCAAGTGTTAGGGACCAGGAACCAGACAGAGACAGAACTAGATGCAAAAACACCTTTATTAATAAATAACAAAGAAATAACCAAAAGCAAAGTCCAGGAGGCAAGCAGGGGTCAGTCACCAGAGCGGGTAGTCAGACGAGCCAGGATCAGGAGAACGGAGAGCAGCGGAGTCAGGAACAAGGCCAGAGTCAGGAACCAGGAACACACAGGAACACAGGAACAAGAAGACTTCTGGGGAACAGGAAACCACGCAAGGGCAATGAGGTTCTGGGATTAGCTGCTTAAATAGGCTGAACTGATTAGCAGCAGGGTTGATTACTATTCTCAGGTGAGTAACCGTGGCAACATGATGAAGGAGCTGATCGTTAATTACAGATGAAACCTCAGACACTGAAAAAGGAAGGGTGGCTGTTTAAAACAGCAAGAAACCCTGACACCAAGTCTCACCTCTGTTTCTTAACATTTAATAGTACACATATTTATACCTTAGGTGTCGTCATTTTAGGGTCACCGTAGTTCATATATGAAAAAGTAACTTTTTTACTTTATTCATTTTAGGACCTCCCTTAACTTGGCAAAAATACAAGTCCATAACTAAAGGGTGCATACGTCATGGAAATTTTCCTGACTTAGTTCAAGACGGCAACTTAAAGTCTGAACATCCTTATCTATTTAGGGTTACCACTGTATATTACGTACTGAAAGAGTCGTAGTATAGCCTTGAAGCTTGCTTATGCATTATTGTTATTGTAATTCGTCTGGGACAAAATGGCGCAAACATATTATGCACTGTAGGTAGGAAGTTATGAAAAACAATATGTTCCATTTCTAACACCTTGTCAGTTTGCAATATCTCTTAAAGACAAAGTACACAGTTTAAGAAATACAACATTTCATTCTAAAACTTGTAATATTTGCATTTGCCCATAGCACTAGAAATAAGTAGTTTCTACCTAAACTTATTGAGGTAATTAATTTTTTTTCTTGAGCTTTGAACTGACAACACAGATGAAACTACAAGGACACTGGATGAAACGTACTCATAAAACAAGAACTCTTAGTCAAGTACTCAGTAAAAATAAACCTTTCACCCACATGTGGAAAATCATATTTACATTACATTTTATTAGGGTATCCAAAAGCAACATACAAAGACAAAACATTTTCATTGTTGAAATTAATTAAAAGATAGTATAAATAAAAATAACCAAAACAAAAATCTAAAGCAAAACAACTCATTCCTGCAAAAACAGGTTACAAGATCACATTGCCTAATTCACCCTTTCTTCTTCCTCCAGACCACACTATGCCAATACCAGTTTTTAAATGTTAAGGTAGTTTTGATAAAAACATTAAGAGGAAGATTGAGTGTGCTTGTATAGTTTTTCTCTCTCTGATAATACACACATTGTGTTTGCCTTGCAAAGAAATAACTCAAGCCAGTCTATTGGGAATGCAATATATGTCCCTTAAACTAATAATATTATAGGACGTGTAGGCTGTATATTACGCCGAACAAAAAAATCATTTTACATAATTTTAAATACTTAAATTTTACATTATGGCTTGCACATTGCATCCTTTAAGAAATATGTTATTCATCTATATAACATCTCATATTTATACTTGTAGGCTATTAGCTTGACTACAAACACTGGTCAAAATTAGTTTTTTGACTTACCCTACAAAGGAGAAAAAGCTTTGATTGTATTTATTTTACGTTGTTATTATACACTTTTAGCGCTTTATTGCTGTACCAATAACATTTCTCTGCTTACCTAGTATAAATCATAAACGTCTGTCTAACCAGCATTTCAAGAAAGGGTGGTGCATGTTTTTTGAAGATAAAAAACCCCAAAACTTGTATCTCTAGTTAAGTATTTTTGCAGGTTATAATCAGGTGGGAGGTCTTACTCAGGAGGAAAACATGCACAACATTCTGGGAACAAAGACATAAATCAGATCAAACAAACATGAATAGACATTACTGATCCTTGTTTCCTTACCATGACAGCTTACAGACACCCATGCATAACAAGAGCCCTGCCCCATCACCATTTTATTGAATTTCATAGACAGGCTGTTTATTTCAGTCAATGGAAAAAGTCTAGTCATTTTATAATAATAAGAAGCGCACGCGGACGTGCGTGTGTTTTAATGTATTTATGTATGTATTTATTTATTTATTTATTTTTTACCTGAAAAGTATGTCACATTCCTGGTTCTACTGATTAATAAAGAAATGTGTTTTAAAAAATGAACCTGTATGTTTCACAGACCTCTTAATCCATAGAATATGCCTGCAGGTGTGGATGTATGCTAAAAGAAGATTATATTTCTCAACTTCCAATTGGTTCTGTTTGTTTTCATGCCATTCAACATTGCTATTTCTCCACAAATCGAATAAATCACTTAATGTGTTAAACTCATTAAGTTTTCACCATGTGTATTTATGTATGTCAGTCTTTGCTTTTATTTCCGAAAAGGTTGTTCTAGAGAGATGTGAGAAGTGAACCACAATTTGCAGAAATATGTCTCCTACTGAATTTATGCTAAATCTTCAAGCTAATTATGGAGGGAGGGATTTATTGGCCTAGGTATAATGAAAACCATAATAACACATTTATCTAGTACCAGGTATGGCCCTTTTAATGCACAACACATTTTTAATATTTTATGGGATGGAATCGACATGATGATGAAACTATTTCTTGGGGATTTTGGACCATTATCTATTAATATCCTGACATTTACAGCAAATATTTCAGACAGACAAGCATATCATGAATGTCCCAATCGACCTCATTCCAAAAAGAGCCGTACTGTGGAACCAGCTCCTGAGGACATGAGCTGTATGCCATGGAGCATGATCCTGCAGTAAGTTACTGTCTGAAACTCTGGTTATATAGACATGCACTGTCTTACACTGTGAGGGCTATTCCCTAAACATCAAATTGCAATATATGCAATACTGAATTGCAAATTGTGGTTAAAGTAGCTTTTGCCTATAGTGTGGAGAATTTTTCTGAATCAGGACTTTTTGAAAAAATCTTGCCATTAATTCAGTTCTCAATTCTCAACAAATTGGTGCATAATGGGTAAATCCCAGAGTCAACCAAGTAATGCTGTTACTATGACAATGTACTAATTAATGCCGAAAAAATATTCCCCATAAAAATGCTCTGCAACCCCCAGCCTGTAGGGTTTACTCAATGCAGATTGTTAAAACAGAAATCAAGATTTATTATGCCAAGCAAACCTTTACCAATCTGAAGTATACAGATGAGCCTTATAATATCATTTTCCTATTCTTAGCTGACATTTTTGGACAATATGGTCTCCTGCTGCTGCTGCTGCTGTCAATCTGCCATGTATTTTTTAGACATCGTTTTAATAGAGATGGAGGGCACAAGGCAATATGATTTAATGTACAGGTATGTAATGGAACAATGTCACCAAATGATTTAACTTAGTAATATATACAGATAAGAAGGAGCAAAAGAGAAATACAAGAAGAGAAAATGGAACTGGGAGGAACAAGGACACAATTTGATTGCTTCTAGACTGCTGGGCCACTACCTTGTTTCATAGTTTCTTGCCATATAGTCCTTGGCACAGATTTTGTTGTGAGCTAATAAAGCTCCCCTGACTCTGGCCACCAGTTTGTCTATCAGACAGGTATTGCTCAATTTTCAGACAACACTAAACCAGAAAAGGAAATACTGATGTTGCTCTACAACACGCTCTGCATGGAGATGCTGAACGCTCCTCATAGAGATGCCTTGGATAAAAGCATCACTATGAGAAGATGCTGGTTGGCGCAGTGTGGCGTTTTGCCGCACGTGCTCAAAATCCTCTCAATGATTTCATATGGGAAAGCATTGGATTGGCTGAGATGAGCAAGGAGCAAGGAGACTTGTGCGGTGCAGGAAAAAAGGTGAGAAAATCCCCTTTTTAATGGTGGCAAGGATACCTAAAAGGCTATTTTAAACCTATAGTGTTCCTTTAAGTGCAGCCAGTTTTTGTGGAGGAGGAAGGAGTGAGAGAGCTTTCGATCCATAGAATGCAGATAGCCTAACTTCACATGGGATGGCCTAACTTCACATGGGATTTGTTTGACCTTGTGGTTGCAAAGATAACTACATAGAATCATGGGTTTCCTAACCTGTCCTGTTAGATTGTTTCCCAGCTTCACGACTGAAAGTCCCTTCAACACAATGAATATCCTACTAAACTACTTCTTTGGACTCTAGAGTTGAACTTCCTGACAGGTGATCTCTTACAGCTCCTTTTCATGTCACTGTTTTCTCTTTTTTTTAAATATAAAATTGATTTTTTTTTTTCACTGACCTCTGCTCTTAGGAAGGGCAGAGGTCAAAAAGCAGAACTGATGTGTTTTCTTTCTTTGGTTATTAGAAACTCAAATTGTCTGAGAGTAGACCTGCAGGTGCTTTGACTCTCTGTGTAATTTACCATGACAGCCCATAGGCAGTCTGTCCAAGGTGTCATGAGTTAGCATGCTGTATTTGTATACACCTGTAATTGTTGCACAAAACTGGCCAGAAAGAGCATATTCCACAAAGAAAAAAGGCTGGAAGAAAGGAATTTTGCACCGTAATCACTCAAGTGGTTATGCTGCTTAGAGTGGCCCTTAAATTAAAACGTACTGCTTCACTAGGCAACCAATATACTGCATGTCAGAAAATACACATGGCTCAATTTATATGAGCTGTTTCATTTTATTTAGAGTACTAATAAATTGTGCCACATTATGTATTAAAGGTTGTGCCTGGAGTGGTTATGGTAAGATCATTTAACACCCCCAGTCAGTGAGCCCATCTCTGTATGGCATTTCATAGCTCAGTGGAATTAACAGAAGTTCCCTGTAGAAGCTTCTGTCAGCAGGGTAGGCAGCTATGGACCTTCAACACGACACAAGCACATCAAACTATTCTTAAACTATTTCAATACTTACTCTGGGGTGGCACCAGGGCACTCCTGGTACTATAACAGCTACAATGGGCTATAGTAGTTATACTGCTTGAAGTGTTCCTTAAATATATATATATATATATACCCCTAGCACTCATTAAAAAGTGCTGTAAATAAAGCAAGAGGTCTAGCAAGCGTCTAGCCATTAAATAAATCTACCATGTTTGATGACCATATGTGGTACTACATGTGGAAAAACAATATAATAGGCAATGGCTTAAATTTGGCTCCATGACAATTTGTTACTCATCTTTTGGCTCCATTTGTTTTTGTTTTGTTGGTTGTCCCCTTAACACTGCGTTTACACAATAAATACACATGACATTAAGATCATCTCTCCAGCCAAGTTATCGCAATTATTACAACTTCAGTTTACCAGGACTCTACTCAGAGTTGCATTTATTCCATACTGTGCAGGCCTATGTGAGTTTAATGGGGTCTCAGTGGGGACATTGTTATGTCATACTGGCTGGTAGTAAATTGGATCACACTGATGACTATGGAGGAAATAAAGGAGAAGAAGGGGACAGGTTTTCTCAAACAATAAAGTGACTTTTCTATTAATGGCAGATCTTTCTCTCAGTCACATAAACACTGTTAATGGTAAACTAACTAGGACATAAGTGAAGAGTGCAGAGAAGGCAAGTACAGTACACACCTGCACAGCACTTCCGGGTGCTTGCACCGTTATCTTCCCAGGATGCCTTGAGATATTTTGTATGCAATCAGGCTCCATATGAGGCTGTATGAGTGTAATTGAGTTAGAACATGTTGCCATGACGTTAGATCAGAACATACAGCAGCATTGGTGATTTACATCAAATGCCACACTGTGTTATGGATGTTATGTTTTGTTTACATGCAACTAACGCTATGGTTTATTTTCTATTGCACGTGTTTCTTGCTGGGGTGTGTGATTCCTATCTCCTGAAATATGGCTGCTATACACTAATAGCTTGCAGTGTCTTTATTTATATCACCTGAATTGCAATATTTAAAGGAGCACTATAGGGTCAGGAACATAAACATGTATTCATGACCCTATAGGGTTAAAACCACCATCTAGCCACACTGGTCCTCTCATGCCTCCCTAAATATAGTAAAATCTTACTTGTATTCAAGTCTGCAGCTGTATGCTTTGTCCCTGTTTCCTTTAGACCCGCCCACTGCCTGCTGACTTCAGCAGAAGTGGTAGCCTGATCCAATCACAATGCTTCCCCATAGGATTGGCTGAGACTGACAAAGAGGTAGATCAGGGACAGAGCCAGCACAATTTAAACACAGCCCTGGCCAATCAGCATCTCCTCATAAAGATGACTTGAATCAATGAATCTCTATGAGGAAAGTACAGTGTCTGCATGCAAAGGGAGTAGATACTGAATGTTTGGATGCATTTTAGGCAGCCATGACTCAGAAGGATCTCTAACAGTCAGCTGAGGAGTGGCCAGTGAAGGTATCACTAGGCATTTTCTCTGAAAAGACAGTGTTTATAGCAAATTGCCTGAAGGTAATGATTTTACTCACCAGAACAATTTCAATAAGCTGTAGTTGTTCTGGGGACTATAGTGTCCCTTTAACATTGCAGCACTAGGTGCAAAAGGGACACAGCACCCAGACCACTTCAATGAGCTGAAGTGGTCTGGGTGCCTATAGTGTCCCTTTAAGAACTGAAACTGTTACTCATTGACTCCTAAATATTGAATGTGTGGGTGTGTATATATTCGCATCCGGGAACACCAAGGATATGACCTCGGGCAACATTCAATGCACTTGCGCTGGGCACAGGCACTAGAATCATGCAGAGACCACTTAAGCAGCACTCTCTGCAGGTCTGGCCAGACACCCCCTTCAGTCCTGCATTGGGGGACACAAACCACGTCACGGGTAATGCCACCTTTCAAGCTTGCCCACAAGTCCCACTTTGCATACTTCCACGGTTGTGAGGTATGGTTAAACAGTACGTTGTGGGTAGTTATTATAATGATATTATAATATAGACCAAAATTTAGCAAAACTGGATACTTTTTCATCTGTTTTTTGACCTACAGTTTGTCCAACCTACATCAGCTTAATCAATATTTAATTTTAACCTTTTTCATTCCAATAGAGTGCATCATTTGTTCATTGTTAACTAATATAGTTAATGTGTGGTTTGCTAAACTATGTGCTAGATGACTAGGATATATGGAAATACTGACCTTTCAGTCTAGCATTTTCAGATCACTTATTCTATGGAGGGAATGAAAGGTCTCACAAAATCCATCTTTTTATCCATTTTCCCTTCAATTTGCTGTTTAAGGAAAACGGTTTTGAGATATTTCATTCATCTCTGTAGAGTGTGTGGGTTGCTGACTGTTTGACATTTGTGACTCACTCAGATGTGCTCTCTGTGCCCTGCACACAAATCACTTTAGGCCCTTTCTGCAGAGTATGTGTTTGAATACGCAGGCCGTACTGGCTGGACCTGTTAATGACCATTTATGACCCTCAAATGAAAAGTTTGGTTGGCTTGGTTGTTAACAATAAGTTCTCTTCATTTTAAAGAAATTGCAGCGAGAAAGTCACTTCAAAAAGTCCCATTTCTGCAGCCCAAAAAAATAACAAGAGAGAATATCAGAGAGGATTCCTATGAATGCATAGTATGCTGTAATTCATATTAACTTGCTAACAAACAATGATATAATTCCATCTGACAATTAAGCCTTAAAACAGTGGAAAGTCCATCGTAGTTTTTCTAATATTCCTTACAGCAATGCCATATTGATCTGTTGAGAAATTGGGAGAACATTCCATCCTGGCACAAAGTCTAAAACAACCAAACAAAATGTTTAATCACTATTATATTGCTTTAGATTTTTGTATAGCTTTTGTAAAATTTGTATGTTTTAATTTGAAGAAAAATATATACAATATTCCATTCTGAGTTCTAAGAGTTGAAGGAATATTCTAAGCACCAAAACAACTTTAGTTTAAAGAAGCAGTTTTGGTGTATAGATCATGTCCCTGCTGTCACACCGCTCAGTTTACTGCAGTGTAGTAGTTAAATTACTTTGTTTATGCAGCCTTAGACACACCTCCCCTGGCTGTGACTCAAAAAAATTGTTTTTGCAGCACAGTGTGTTTACATTTGAAGTTATTGTCTCCTGCTCTGCTAACTGACCTGTGAACTGTGTGGCTAGGACTGCATAAATAAAATGATTCAACTCCTAAATGATGGCAGCATTTGATTGGAGGAGCGTGGTGTTTGACCATGAGTGCGTAGTTCCAATCCATTGCTTCACTAGGAGGAGCAATGGATTGGAGGAGATCGCACATGATAAATAGTGATCTTAAAACTATGGTGTCCGTAATACAAGTTTGTATTCCTGGCACTAGAGCGGTCCTTTCAGCTAAAGTTGGTTTGGTGCATAGAGTGTCCCTTTAATTGGACAGAATGGTTACACTTCATATAGCGTACAGTAAAGGTTAAGATTAAAAAAAACAAAAGAGCTTGTATAAATGTGTTAGAAATCAAGCAGATTTTGTTTTACATGAATTTTCAATGTAACAGCTTAAGATTTGAGACATAATTAGTGCAGATTCTTATATTACAATTTCAAGGTATCCCCTCTATTTCTTCTGTGGCAGTCTTGCACTCTCTCTACACTCTTTTGCTTTGTTCTTGTATAATAACTGACCTCTTTTCCTCAAGAGACAGGCTGAGATTGCTTGTTTTCATTTTTCACTGGATAAAATGGTGGCAGCACATAAACTCTAGACTCTGCTCTAAAGGTTCATTAGAACCAAATAAATAATGCATATGTTTATGGTTACATCTACGATAGACAGAGACTACCTTCCTGGATAGAAAATAGACAGACAGATGAGAGGCATGCATGAAATACATATAAACAGAACAATACTTTGACAATGCCTATCCTTTTTAAATCTATGCTAAACACTTAAAACACTTAAGATACTTTTAAAACACTTAAGTCATTTAACACTTCAAGCACATTAACCACTATAGCCCGCTTTCAGCACAGTATGACAATGACAAATCACCGCATGCTGGACATTCACAATTAGAGTCCCTGCATCCAGTCTTTCCAGTTATGTCTATAGAACTTAGCCGGGCATTCATTGGGGATTGAGAGAATCAGCATTCTCAGTCAGTAAGCGCTGTTTTGGATTAATCAGGGCACTATTTGCACAATAACCGCTGAAGCCATAGGTATGCCTCTTCTCAGTCTATCCACTCTGCCCGTGACCTTCTCCAGCCCGCTGCTCGCACCCATATGGCCAACTTACGCTTGCAGGACTTCTTGCGGGCGGCTCCCTTCCTATGGCATAGCCTGCCTACCCCAATCATACTCTCCCCTAGTCTTCAATCATTTAAGTGCCTGAAAACCCATCTCTTTAGGAAAGCATATGGCCTCCCAGAGTAACATCTACCTTACATACCTGTCTCTTGCTCTCTCCTGAAGGGCAGCACTCTACTACTCTCATCTCCAGCACTGCTTCACTCCCACCTTATTTGATTGCTATTTCCTGTCCTATCGTGTTTTACACCCCACCTCCTGTAGACTGAAAGCACGTTTGAGCATGGTCCTCTTCAACCTATCGTTCCTGTAAGTTTTCTTGTAATTGTCCTATTTATAGTTAAATCCCCCCTCTTATAATATTGTAAAGTGCTAAGGAATCTGTTGGCGCTATATAAATAGCAATAATAATAATAGAGCTGGCTTTAGTGATTAAGGTGCTTTTAGTATTCCTTTAAATTTTTTTTATACTTGCATGAAGTCTGTAGTACCTACAGACAGTGTAGGTGATATACGTTATTTCTTCTTCAGCTTTTTTCTTTCTTTCAGAATTATTTAAATAGCAACAAAGGTCATGTGCATTAATAGTTCAAAACTTCTAAGTATGAATTTATGTATATTTTTATCCTGACCATCCACTGTATTGATCACTGTTTACAAAGTGGTATTTCATGGCAGTATTTTATAGCTCATCTATTCTGAGAGCAAGCCACAGCCAGTGGAGGTGCTGACATCCCAGATATGAATGCCAGATACAACTAACAAAGATCTTAAAATGACACTCCAGACCCCTTAAGCACTCCAGATTGCTAAAGTGCTTTATTTGTGAAGAGTGTGCCCTCTTATTTTCATTTTACAAAAAGTTCAGATTTAAATAGAATTTACGCACTTTTGTGAATTAACACCCCCCCAGCTGTCAATCAGCAACAGGTCCGGTTACTTCCTGGTTTGGGTAGCTCAGTGGATCTAAACTAAAGACGCAGACAATTGCTCAGAGAACCTGCCTTGCAAAGACTTCTCATTGTGCTGCATTGCAAAGTCTGTGAATAAACAGACACAGAAAGTCTGGGCATGGTTAGAAGGGGGGAATTGCAGAGGCAGCAGGCAAGAGATCTGCAGCATTTGCACATTGTTTTTAGATATACCCCAATGAAAAACCACTTGTAAGCGTCCACAGTCCAGGGTTGGTATGACTGGTATTTGCCTTTAAATACGTTCCATGTGCTTTCTCTGATTGGTAGGAAAATTATATTTCAGCGGACACTTGGTTAGTTATACTTGTGTTAGAGTTCCTCTATAAATGCATGAATTGTCTTGTGTGAATAATAAAGAATACCCACTTGTTCCTTTAATTCTTAATTCTCTTTATGGTTCTATTACTGCAAATGTCAAGGCATGGAGTTAGGGCAAGCAGTCATTAAAAATGAAACTTTACCTCTGATCATTCTGCATAGGACAAGAGAGAAAATGGACATATAATCAGATTTACTAAACATTCATGTAGCGTGTGTGCTCATTTTTTTTCGGATGCATTGTCTCCAGTGTATGTTAAAATGAAGACCATTTAGACTAGACAATTTTTTACATGCACTAACTGCATTCCTAAACATGCCATCAGGGTCCTTATAAATATCATAAAGCAGCATAGTTTACCATATTCCCAATCTTTTTTGTTAGTGAAACTACTGTATGGGACAGAATTACATTTGTGCTTCTACACTACCCCCTCAGTATTAGAATGTAAGAGAAGCCATATAACCGTGCATGCTATTTTATCTTCATAGTACTTCAGTACTTCTGTAAAGAATAAACAGATAAATAAAAAAGTAATTATACATTTGAATTCCATAGGTATAACTTAGTGACGATATATATCATCGAGGACTCCAATCACTCCACCAGACACCATAAGCACTGTAGCCCCTTAGCCTACACAGCTTGGCTGGGGTCTTGCTGTCCTCCACCCACCATGGACCCAAGACCAGGATCCAACTTCCAGTGGGTGACCTCTCCAACTCCAGAGAGTATAGCAGGAACAGCTCTTATAAGAGCTAGTGATTAGAACCCAGGGGACTATAATGAGTATAGCAATCCCCAGAGTGAATATAGCTGTCCCCTCCACCCATGAGACGAGGCTCTATGTTGAGGGTGAAGAGGAACTGATTTTAATGGCGCCACACTTGGCCTTATATGACAATCCCCATGCAAGGGGTACGTCCACATGGACCTGATGGTAGACTGATTTACAATGTCACAGACCAATAACAATAAGGTTACAAGGCACGACACTCCCACACACAGCACACAATCCCTCATCCCTCCCCTCTGCCTGGGAGATAATTGAGTCAGATACTGTATTGCAGAAAAACACATATTATTATAAAACCCCAAAAGTACCCCAGAAACACATAATATCCCAACAAATGTTGCATTCCCTGATAGCCCTGATCTGAGTGAACAACATATCCAAAAATCACCCAGATCAGTTCAGGGGTTCAGGAATTCTATGGAAGTGATTTATTTGACCGACCGCAAGCATGGTCCCATGCCCAAAACTATTCCAGAAAATCAGGACTTGTGGTCGGTCTAGTTGGGTAGTTTGAAAACAAACAAACTACCAAACAGAGTCAAAAGTCTTACCCTGGAGCTTGTTCCCCTCATCCAGATGAAGGATTTCACTGAACACTGCCCTTCTAAGATGTATAGAATCAAACACAGGCAATGATGGAAGTCCAGCGGTGTTCGGGAGTTTCTGTGTCCAATTTTAGTTCCATGAGATTCATGCCCAAACACAGCTGCCTGCGTTCATGCGAACAAGATGTCCGCCACCTTGTGGTTGTCCATAGGAACTGCGGCCACCCAGACAAACAATTAGAACACTGCGGTGAAAAATGTTTTGAGTTGTTAATAGGTGTAAACAAGCTTCAGGGTGGTCCTTGGTTTGTGCAGTTGTTCGGGAGTTTGAAGTGCCGCTTCGAACCGCTTCGGGATCTCGAAGTGCCACTTCAAGAGTTTGAAGTGTAGCCATACAAGTCCAAAAAGGCACAAACAGTATCTTTAACCAAAGTCTATTACAGGGGCCATAGTCACAGGGCAGGAGGCTGGCAAACAGGCTCCTCCAAAAGTCAGTGGCGAGGTTACTTTCGCCACAATAGGCTCCTGGAGACTGTTGTTTAGCATTAAAACATTAAAAACAGTTTAACACTGAATAAAAGGACATCATCAGCACTATAAGGACTTCAATGAGATGAACCTCTAACTGTGCCTACAGTCTCCTTTTAAACAGGAACATGCATTGTTAATCAAATAAGAAAAAAAACTTGCTTATTTCTTACAGGTAAAATTACTGCATACATATATCCCACACCATCACCATATAAGTTTCAGGTGTAGCAAAACACAAAAAAAGTTTCTTTTAAATGCACAGCATTAAAACAAATTCCTGCAAATATACAGACTAGTTTCCTCCCACCCGAGTCCTCCTTTTATAGGGTTAGTCCCTTAGTCCCATTTGTGCTTCAGTGGACATAATCTAATATTCCTCCCTTATTGGTGTGCTTCCATCTAATCCTGGTCCTGAATTCGCGGCAGGACTCCTCACAGCTGGAGCTCATCACCTCCAGTGACGCTCCATGCACATAGTATCCAGTGCTTCTATTCATGTTTTACTGTTTCTACATTTGTGTTCCGTTGAATACTTCCTTTCTCTCGCTGACCATGTGTGTGCAGCATCTCACGAGTTCCATCTCATGCTACATATAACTATTGATCACATCCCTAGTGGATATCCCCATAAGTCAAATATAGCCATAAATGGCACAAAGCACAAACAATTCAGGTAAATCCATAGGAAATTTCAAATTTGTACATAATCATGACAAGATAAACCGAGTATTTCCTTAATTCACAATCGTGGAAATGACACATAACATACAAATATGTTCTACTATATTTAGAACAAATATGTTTTACTGTAAATATACTGTATCTATGAATGAAAAAAATATATATTTTGTCTTAATATAATTGAATATGTAATGCGATCTCTTTAAAAAATATATAAATTAGTAAATCTAATGTAATAGTGATTTTTTTTGTGATTATCCTTCATAATACACATGTATAATATTAATTGCACTGGTATAAAAATAATGTTTTAATGTGATGAGTCAACTGTCTTATAATATTTCCCTTTTTACAAAAAACACACAATATGTAGATCAGCACACTTCATTGCTTTATTTTATGATTTTTACCGCATTAAGGATAGTTACAGAGGTAAAAGGCCAGCATGACGGAAGGGCTTAATAAATTCATTCCATACTCATCTGAAGTCCTGACCTACTTTTCCCTAGCTTGGAGGAACCGGTCTGGTGTAGGTTAAATCAGTCAGCCACACAGGGAGTATGCGGGAGGGACCCAGAAGCGCTTTAAAACCATTCTATCCTGTAAGTCAGGGGCTCCCAATTATTTTTTCCTGTGGAACCCTTTGACTAGTGTATCAACGTCGTGGATTCCAAAACACATCCTGTAAAGAGTCATCTAATGTTTGCACTTTCTTCATTGCAAATTCTGTTTAATTTAGAATGTCTAATCTCCTGCCCTGTTAATAGCTTGCTAGACTCTGCAGGGCCTTCCTGTGTGTAATTAAAATTCAATTTACAGAGCAGGAGATAAAAACTTTTCAAGATTGAAAATGAAACCTTTTTGTTTTAATGCAGGCTGTGTCAGTCACAGCTAGTGGAGGTGTGGCTAGGGCTGCATAAACTGAACAAATGTAATTTAACGTCTAAATGGCAGTGAGTTGAGCAGTGAAACTTTAGAGGCATTATCTATACACAAAAACTGCTTCATTAAGCTATAGGTGTTTTGGTGACTACTGTGTCCCTTCAAAGAAGTAGTTTTGGTGTATAGATCATGTCTCTGCAGTCATAATCATCTGCTATTTAGTAGTTAAATCCCTTTCTTTATGCAGCCCTCCTTGTAAGTAATCTGCACAGCCTTCCTAAATACTTCTCGTAAAGAGAGATCTAATGTTAACATTTGCTTTATTGCACATTCTGTTTAATTAAGAATGTCTTATCTTGGGCACTGTTAATAGTTAGACCTTGCAGGAACCTCCTCTGTTTGAGTGAACTTAATTTGACAGAGCAGGAGAAAATAAACTTCTAACGCAAGTTATCATCTGATTGAAAATTAAACAATTTTTTTTCATGCAGGCTGCATAAACAAAAACAAAAGTGTTGTAACTCCTAAATGGCAGGTGCTGGAGGTGCTGCATTTTTTATCATTGTTGCATCCTTAATTAATTTAAAAGTAAATAATAGTCTGTGGCTTCATTAAGTAAACACAAGTAGAGATGAAAACTGGTTTGCAAATTTTACTCAAAAAGTGCTGATTTGCAAAAAAAAATACTGTTTAAGTTAAACATTGTTATCTGGTTTTCAATCCACTACAATTTGGCATTTAGTAAATTACATGTTGTTTTTTTCTGACGTGACCCATTTCCAAGGAAATGTAATTCCTTATGGTCCTCTCTTATAGAACATACAGACGGAATCAGAATGATTTTACTCTATAAATAAAACATTTCAGATCTGATTTAAAAGATTAATATTGGGAGCAGTTTAAGCTCAGTTAGGCTATTTCCCAGTGTGAATACAATAGGATGAAAATGTCATATTTCTGTAGTTGCATATAAAAACATTTGGAACACTGTTTCCGCAATGCTTAAACACCAGTAGACAACTTACAGACGCCAATGCAGAAGCAATGTTAATGGAAAGAATTGCACAGGTGTCAATAAACCCTGTGGATATCACTGGAGAAATGTTTTGGAACAAGTGTCAGATGGTATCAAGCACGTTGAAAATGTCGATATGGGCAATGACACAAAGACCAGCCAAATTCCTTCAGTGATATCACTGCCAATGAATGTAATCAACAGCATTTCTAAATATTATATTAAGCACAGAAAAGCTCTTGTCATAAGTGGAAAACGTTGACAATATGTTTATTGCGCCTTGTTTAAGATTCCTTTCTTTTATTCATTGTTGTGTGTGTTTATGTCATTTACCTTCTTGTTGTGACTATAGACGTATCCACTTGCTGTCTTCCTATCTCAGACACCATCTGCCTGTTAGACTGAGATATAGATTGTAAAAAAAAAACGCAATGTCATGTTCACATATCAAAAGAGTAGAAAGTATTCTACTGCCCATTTTATTACCTTATCTGTGTTTAATTTCATCATTCTAACCAATAACATTTTAGCTATATGCGCCCGTCTGCACGCACGCACGCACACACACACACACTTTCTCTCTCTCTCTCTCTCTTACATTTAGAATATGAGGACATGCACAAGAACAATGTCTAAGTTGAGCACAATGTATTATTTAGAGGGCTGTGTTTCTTGCTTTTTAAGGATTTTTTTCAACTAGATCGATTTTTGTAGTAGGATATTTCAGTAGTTTATATCCATAATAAACATGGGATGGAAAGTCATGACTTAAATTACTTTTGTTTCTGTTTATGTAGCCCTAGCCACACCTCCCCTGGCTGTGTCTGACACAGCCTGCATAATGGTTTCATTTTCAATCATGTTAACTTAGTCCAGATGTTTTTATGTCTTGCTCTGTAATTTGAACTTCAATCACAAGCAGGAACCTCCAGCAAGGTCTAGCAAGCTATTAATAGAGCAGGAGATAAGAAAATATAAATTAAACAGACTGTGGAAGAAAGGAAGTTTAAACTTTAGATGACTCTTTACCGGAAGTGTTTAGGAAGGCTGGGCAAATCACATGCAGGGAGGTGTGACTAGGGTGCATGAACAAAGTGATTTAACTCCTAAATGGCAGATAAATGAGCAATGAGACTGCAGGGGCATAATCAATACATCAAGACTGTTTAATTAAGTTGAAGTTGTTTTGGTTCCTATAGTTTCCCTTTAAAATCAAATTGTCAAAATGAAGACAAGCATAGCTGACCTGGAATACAGGTCACAGTCACAGTTTGGCTATATTAAACAATTTTTGTTATTCAAAGTTCAATATAGGGGTAGGCAACCTTTGGCAGTGCATTTTGTTCTTACAGCATTGTATGTAGGGACAGGATACATGAGGGAACATTTCTCAAACTGGATTGTTCTAGAAAGTGGTGAAAGATATGTGAAAGAAGAGGAGTTACCAATGGAATATCTCTGATGGTTACCATGGTGAATGCTCCACTTTTAGTACTCTAGTACCAAAATGCTATTCCACCCACCAAATCCTCACCTACTGTTTCACTAAATGCTCCTCTCACATCCATTACAACATAAAGGGAAAGGTTACTCTGCTTTTTCCCGATACCCTCTATCGAGATCCTGGCTACCAAGCCATAGCCCATACATAGTATTTATATTCTCCTTCATGCCCATTGTTATACTGTCTCAATGCACATCCACCGTGTGTCTATGTAGTAATCTTTCTAAACATCCTGGATAAAAGTGCAACAAAAGAACCATAAGTTAATACACACTATGCTGATTCAGAATAGTAAACAGCAATATTAACATTTACCTTATTTAGTTTGTTGATACGTGCTTAAATAACATATAATTTACCTGTGAAAAACGCTCCTTCCCATGTACATTTGCCATGGACTCCTGGAGTAGTGTGGAAGCCGGCATCTTGTCCACCGACTATGGTCCCAGTCTGGGACACCGTTTGGGAGTTACCCTGCCCAGCCACCATTAGTAGCTTGCCCTTGGTGCCTCTGCTTCGGCACTTTTCCTTTATGCGAATAGAACCAAATGCTAGCTCTCCGGCAGCCATTCGCATTAATCAAACCCACGAATAGTCAATACTTAGCCAAGACCGCTATGGAACTCATTTCGGCATGAGGACTTCGTGGGTTCCCGGTCACCTCAGCGGGACTTAGCCGCGAATGTGATGGAATTGTTTTTGGCATGGGGTGACCTTGAGGTTCCCGGACAACTTAGTTCGTGGTTTTGAACCACTTTGAAATTCCCCAGGAGAGCATTTTTTGGACGGAAGATGCCTGAGACTAAGGGAAACAAACGCTACCTAAGAGCCAGGCAGAGCATCCCGTATTGCGGCCGCAGGAGCTCCAGAAAGTTTACCGACAAAAGCACCAAATGCCCTGGAACTATTTTGGGTATAGGACCACGTGTGCGACCGGTCAGAAATTTAACACGGTGGTGTTTCCCCTACACTGCATGGATCTGAGCGCTATTTAGAGAAACTGGGTGCTCAGATCAGGGCTATTTAACAATGTATTATTTGTGGGGTTATGTAATGTTTTTATGATGTTTTGTGGTACATTTAGGTTTTCATATTTTTGTGTTTTGCTCTATGTTCCTGGGAGAAGATTAGCTTACCTGTCTTTAACGCAATTATTTTCCAAGCCCAGAGATTCCTGGGAGGGGCTTGTGCTTAATACAATGGAGACCCCCTGCTGGGGTCTGTGCATTAAAGGCAGAGTTTGGCTCATTAAAATCAGTTGTACTCCCAGAACTATGTGTTGTCTAGTTACTGGGAGGGGAAGAGCTATAATCACTGCTTAGCACCTTGTTCCAGCTCGTGGAGGGGGAGATCTAGCGGGGAAAGTCCTTGTAAGGACTAGAACTCCCAAGACTGTGTGTCGTACAATCCCTGGGAAGGAACAGAGTTAGTCCCCTATCCTGTTCGAGGGGAGAGAGGCTCCAGAAGAGTGGCAGTTTTCCTCGGTTTTTACTAGTATGCATTTTATTACTTATTGCAGGAGTTTATCATCACGTGTTTTGCCTTCACAAAGTACGAACAACGCAATATTTGTATGTGACCTGTAATTTACCTCTGGAGCAATACGCAAGAAGCAAATCAAGTTTTACTGGAAATTCGCCAAAGTTCTGCTAGACATGGTAGGTCATCTACATTTGCAAGGGATGGAAGACAGCTTGAAGGAGAAGAATCGAGAAGGTTTGTTGGACAGTCCAGATTCTGGTCTCCCACCAAGCCCCAGTCCCCCCTTTTACTCCATTTCCCCAGGCATTGCTGAGATCAGAGCTGACGGCAGTACGACACCAGTAAACCAACCTGGAAATGTCTATAGGCAGGAAGGAAGCGATCCTGGGCGGAAGAACCCAGCCGGGGTTCAGGGCAGTGGCGTACATACCAGGGTCGCAGGGGTCGCGGCCGCGACCGGGCCCGGCCCACCAGCGGGCCCGGCCGCACCTGCGACCCGGTATGTACCCACAGGGCCAGCCTCTTCCCCTGGGGGGCCCAGGAGCCGACCACCCCAGGGCCCCCCCGAGGATGGCCCTGCTGACACCAGACGTCATCTTCGGCGCCGGCATCCCTACGCGGCGCGCGAGGGAGCTGAAGAGGAAGCACTGAGTGCTCCCTCGCGCGTCCGCCTGCCCAACCGGCCACCCACCCGGTGTCAGCAGCACCACTGGACCCCAGGGAATAATCCCCCCAGCACTCCAAAAGGTAAGGAGGCTGGGGGGATTACATTTTTAAAAAAATAGTGTTAGTGTTTGAGAGTGTGTGAGTGTTAGTGTGAGTGTTAGTGTGTGTGAGTGTTAGTGTGAGTGTTAGTGTGTGTGAGTGTTAGTGAGTGTTAGTGTGAGTGTTAGAGTGAGTGTTAGTGTGTGTGTCTGCTAGTGAGTGTGAGTGTTAGTGTGTGTGAGTGTTAGAGTGAGTGTTAGTGTGTGTGTCTGCTAGTGAGTGTCAGTGAGTGTGTTACTGTGTGTGTGTCTTACTGAATGTGTGTGTTAGTGAGCAGGGCCGGACTGGGAAAAAAATTCGGCCCGGGCATTTTTTTATCACAGCGGCCCACTAAGAAGGGGGCGGGGCAGAGAGGGTGTGTTTTGTTATCACTCATGACAAACACGCCCCCTCTCAAAGTGAGCATGTTGGTTCAATGCTCTTCCAGGGCAGACCATGCACAGAGTTCTGCTGAAGAGCTCTAGCATGAGAAAAAAGCCCTGTATTTGTTCTGCGCAGTGCAAGCAAATTTAATAACATGCTTGCACTGTGTTTCCTTGCAACTTGTCTCTGGTGTCTCTATAAATGGATACCAGGAGACAAAAGGGTCAGGAAAGAGTATTGTGCATGTGTTTTGGAGCCTGCTTGGGGTATTGCGTGTGTGCAGAGTGAGCTAGTCGTGGTGTGGTATTGTGTAATAAGGTCGGTTTTAGTCGTGTTGTGTTTGTGGTGTAATGTAATGCATATGTGGCTAGGGGCTTTAGAGAATGTGTGTTTAGGGGATGTAGCAAGTGTGTGTATACAGGCTATAGTGTGTGTGTGTAGGTGATGTAGTGTTTGTAGAGTGTGTGTTCAGGGAATGTAGTATGTGTTTGCTTATAAGGAATCTAGTGTGCGTATAGGGGATCCAGAGTGTGTGTGTGTTTGAAGGACCCAGAATATGTATAGGAGATCTAGTGAGCGTGCGTATATAATGGATTCAGAGTGTATATAGGGATCTAGTGTGTGTATGTGTGTAGATGATCCAGAGTTGGGTAGAGGATCTAATGTGTGTCTGGAATGAAATGTGTTTAGGGGTGCTGTGTGTGTGTGTGAGGGGTGCTGTGTGTATATTTATATGTGTATATATATTATATAAATATGTTTGGAAGTATTGTGTATGTGTGTTAGGCAGTGTATCGGGGGGTTGTGTGTGTATGTGAGGGGTGCAGTATGTGTGTGTGATGGATCCTGTGTGTGAGGTGTGGGTGCTGTGTGTGATTGATTTGTGTGAGGGTGCTGTGTGTGAGGGTGCTGTGTGTGTGGGTGCTGTGTGTGTGGGTGCTGTGTATGATGTGTGTAAGAGTGCAGAGTGTGATGTGTGTGAGAATGCTGTGTGTGAGAGTGCTGTGTATGATGTGTGTGAGAGTGCAGAGTGTGAGAGTGCTGTGTATGATGCATGTGAGAGTGCTGAGTGTGAGAGTGCTGTGTATGATGTGTGTGTGAGAGTGCGGTGTATGATGTGTGTGAGAGTGCTGTGTGTGAGAGTGCTGTGTATGATGTGTGTGAGAGTGCTGAGTGTGAGAGTGCTGTGTATGATAGTGCAGAGTATGAGAGTGCTGTGTATGATGTGTGTGAGTGTATGATAGTGCAGAGTATGAGAGTGCTGTGTATGATGTGTGTGAGAGTGCAGAGTGTGATGTGTGTGAGAGTGCAGAGTGTGATGAGTGTGAGAGTGCTGTGTGTGAGTGCAGAGTGTGATGAGTGTGAGAGTGCTGTGTATGAGAGTGCTGTGTATGATGTGTGTGAGAGTGCAGAGTGTGATGTGTGTGAGAGTGCTGTGTATGATGTGTGTGAGAGTGCAGAGTGTGATGAGTGTGAGAGTGCTGTGTATGAGAGTGCTGTGTATGATGTGTGTGAGAGTGCTGTGTATGAGAGTGCTGTGTATGATGTGTGAGAGTGCAGAGTGTGATGAGTGTGAGAGTGCTGTGTATGATGTGTGTAAGAGTGCAGAGTGTGATGAGTGTGAGAGTGCTGTGTGAGAGTGCAGAGTGTGATGAGTGTGAGAGTGCTGTGTGTGAGAGTGCAGAGTGTGATGAGTGTGAGAGTGCTGTGTGTGAGTGCAGAGTGTGATGAGTGTGAGAGTGCTGTGTATGAGAGTGCTGCGTATGATGTGTGTGAGAGTGCAGAGTGTGATGTGTGTGAGAGTGCAGAGTGTGATGAGTGCAGAGTGTGATGAGTGATGAGTGTGAGAGTGCTGTGTATGATGTGTGTGAGAGTGCAGAGTGTGATGAGTGTGAGAGTGCTGTGTGTAAGAGTGCAGAGTGTGATGAGTGTGAGAGTGCTGTGTATAAATGTGTGTTGGGGGGGTAAATAAAAAACTAAGGGGGGTAAATAAAGAAATTTAAAAAAAAACCTAAGTAGGCATTAAATCCCCCCTCCCTCTTACCTTTAGCCTGGGAGGGGGGACCGGCATGGTGGTAGCTGGGAGGAGGGGGACCGGCACACTCACATCATCCCTGGTGGTCCAGTGGTGAGTGAACTCTAGCCTGCGGGCTAGAGTTCACTCTCGCGAGATCCGGTCGTTGCCATGGCAACGCGCCGGATCTCGCGAGAGGAACCCGGCGGAGCTGCAAGATAGAGCTCCGCCGGGTCCTCTCCCTCCCTCCCCAGCCGCAGGTCTATTTAAATGGGCCGGTGAGGGAGCTCTTTGATCTCCCCATCGGCCCTCCATGGAAGACAGCGGGGCCGGCGCTCGGATAGTGCCGGCCCTGCATAGACCGGCAGGGGAGATCCTGGGACCTCCCCTGCCGGCCTCGGCCCCACGGCCACCGCGGCCCACCGGGCATTTGCCCGGTGTGCCCGATGGCCAGTCCGGGCCTGCTCTTGGCCAATCTCAGCCTCCAATGTCCACTCAATCTCATTAAAATTTCTCATTAGCCCAAGCAGCACAAAGAAAATGAGCTGCTGGGGACTCTCGTTTAGCATTGAAACACAAAAAAATGGTTGAATGCTGAATATAAGGACAGCACCAGGAGACTGAAGCAGTTAACGTGCCCTCGGTGTCCATTTAAAGGGTGCATTGTCAAAGGGGGTTGGAATGCTTGTTTTCCTGGGAAAGTAAGAGTCTCACTGCATGTCAATGGGACTGAGAAATGTTTTGCCTAATAGCACCTACCCCTATGTCTATTTATGATCAATACACAGTATGTAAGATAATACACAAACACATTACATATTAAGACAAGACTTTCAATTTCAGCCACGGAAAGTGAGAAGTACTGAGCTTAACCATTATATTCATCAGGAGCCCTCACATTCCATTAAAACAAAATACGACTTGGCGTATGCCAACACGTTGACACATCCACAAGTGTCATTGAACGCCAGAAGCATATTTTACAAAGATGCTGAAAGTGCTCACTGTTCAATGAGCATTCATTCTAAAACAAGGTGGAAGGTGGAATTACAACATTACCCTGTCTCACAACAAGTGAGAAATGTTCGTCATGGATCAACATCCGGGTTTCATTCTTTTCCTTTGTAGAAAAAGCCCAACATTATTATTTAAAAAAAGGTGTGGGACAATTATCCATCATACACATCCTATCCTTTCCAAAATTATAGTGTCATGTTCTAACTGGAAGACACTGTGTAAATATTAGATGTTTTGATGTAGTTTACATAATTTCTTCTCGCACTTATTTTGTTTTCTTTCAAGCTTTAGAGGAAATAAGAGGCCTGACATTTAGCAGCCGGTCGAGAGTTACACAATAATTCATTTGAAGTGTCTCTGCTCACTCAGATATTTGGGGTTACAAATGGTGTTAAGTTCACTTTCTTTGCCAGAAGTATTATAATGTGTCGGGAGGCAATGAGTAAAGCAAGCTCAGAGAGAGAGAGAGTTTTTGGAAACTGCAGATCGTGAAAGCTGGCTGTATAAAAGGGCTGCATTGGTACTGGAGAATGTATCAGGCCAGGAACTTCAATTTTGCCTCATGAGAACAAAATGAACTTGGTCCGGTGTAAACACTCAACGAGCCAAGTCTACCCGAAACCGTCCTTGCTATTTTTAATTTGTGTGTTAACAGTGACCTCACATCACAGTTATTTTTTGTGTGTGTTTTTTCTTTTTTTTAAAGAAACATTTAATGCTGAATATGGACAGTTCAGGACAATTCAAGAAACAGTAGACCTGCCATAAGCATCTAACCAGCTGAAGCATAACATTTTTTGTGCAAGGCTAATACATACTTAAAGAATAGAACTGTGTGTATGTTGCTTTAAAGGGACACTCCACTGTTCAAACACTAAAATAAATAAAAATCAGTATTTACTAGATAGACCCAGTGAATACATACATCTAAAAACAGCTTGCAAAAGCTGCAGATCTCTTGTGTGCAGCCTTCGCAAGATTTCCTCTTTTTCCCCCCCACCCAGACTTTCCGTAACAATTCAATAACAGAATAACAGCAGCTCAATGAGACATCTTGCTTTGTGATTTGAGTTCCACTGAGCAAAACAAACCAGGAAGCACCGGACCGGTTATTTGACTAAGAACAAGGGGAGTGTAATAATGTTAATTTATAATTTCTATTGAAATCTGTACTTTTTGTAAAATGAAAAAAGAAGACACACTCTTCACATGTAAAGCACTACAGCAAGCTAACGTGATTAAGGAATCTGGTGTGTCCCTTTAAATTTTTTCTCGAATGAGAAAATCACAGTAATTTGAATTTGAAGGTAATCTGCTGTATACATTGGGTAAAGTTTATTGTATTTAAGAACAAAAAATAAAACTAAAAATAATTGGAAAATTAGCCTTGTCTAGCCAGCCAGGAATGAGAAATAGGTCACAAGTTTTAATCAGAAGAATGTCATAATCTGTGTTTGGTGAGAGAGTAAACGCCACAACAAGTGGAGTTATAGTATCTATGTTCCGCATCCCTTGGACTAAATTA
>OW240916.1:217461580-217548875 GCA_933207985.1 Pelobates cultripes | reverse complement strand
GAAAAGCTCTTGTCATAAGTGGAAAACGTTGACAATATGTTTATTGCGCCTTGTTTAAGATTCCTTTCTTTTATTCATTGTTGTGTGTGTTTATGTCATTTACCTTCTTGTTGTGACTATAGACGTATCCACTTGCTGTCTTCCTATCTCAGACACCATCTGCCTGTTAGACTGAGATATAGATTGTAAAAAAAAAACGCAATGTCATGTTCACATATCAAAAGAGTAGAAAGTATTCTACTGCCCATTTTATTACCTTATCTGTGTTTAATTTCATCATTCTAACCAATAACATTTTAGCTATATGCGCCCGTCTGCACGCACGCACGCACACACACACACACTTTCTCTCTCTCTCTCTCTCTTACATTTAGAATATGAGGACATGCACAAGAACAATGTCTAAGTTGAGCACAATGTATTATTTAGAGGGCTGTGTTTCTTGCTTTTTAAGGATTTTTTTCAACTAGATCGATTTTTGTAGTAGGATATTTCAGTAGTTTATATCCATAATAAACATGGGATGGAAAGTCATGACTTAAATTACTTTTGTTTCTGTTTATGTAGCCCTAGCCACACCTCCCCTGGCTGTGTCTGACACAGCCTGCATAATGGTTTCATTTTCAATCATGTTAACTTAGTCCAGATGTTTTTATGTCTTGCTCTGTAATTTGAACTTCAATCACAAGCAGGAACCTCCAGCAAGGTCTAGCAAGCTATTAATAGAGCAGGAGATAAGAAAATATAAATTAAACAGACTGTGGAAGAAAGGAAGTTTAAACTTTAGATGACTCTTTACCGGAAGTGTTTAGGAAGGCTGGGCAAATCACATGCAGGGAGGTGTGACTAGGGTGCATGAACAAAGTGATTTAACTCCTAAATGGCAGATAAATGAGCAATGAGACTGCAGGGGCATAATCAATACATCAAGACTGTTTAATTAAGTTGAAGTTGTTTTGGTTCCTATAGTTTCCCTTTAAAATCAAATTGTCAAAATGAAGACAAGCATAGCTGACCTGGAATACAGGTCACAGTCACAGTTTGGCTATATTAAACTATTTTTGTTATTCAAAATTCAATATAGGGGTAGGCAACCTTTGGCAGTGCATTTTGTTCTTACAGCATTGTATGTAGGGACAGGATACATGAGGGAACATTTCTCAAACTGGATTGTTCTAGAAAGTGGTGAAAGATATGTGAAAGAAGAGGAGTTACCAATGGAATATCTCTGATGGTTACCATGGTGAATGCTCCACTTTTAGTACTCTAGTACCAAAATGCTATTCCACCCACCAAATCCTCACCTACTGTTTCACTAAATGCTCCTCTCACATCCATTACAACATAAAGGGAAAGGTTACTCTGCTTTTTCCCGATACCCTCTATCGAGATCCTGGCTACCAAGCCATAGCCCTTACATAGTATTTATATTCTCCTTCATGCCCATTGTTATACTGTCTCAATGCACATCCACCGTGTGTCTATGTAGTAATCTTTCTAAACATCCTGGATAAAAGTGCAACAAAAGAACCATAAGTTAATACACACTATGCTGATTCAGAATAGTAAACAGCAATATTAACATTTACCTTATTTAGTTTGTTGATACGTGCTTAAATAACATATAATTTACCTGTGAAAAACGCTCCTTCCCATGTACATTTGCCATGGACTCCTGGAGTAGTGTGGAAGCCAGCATCTTGTCCACCGACTATGGTCCCAGTCTGGGACACCGTTTGGGAGTTACCCTGCCCAGCCACCATTAGTAGCTTGCCCTTGGTGCCTCTGCTTCGGCACTTTTCCTTTATGCGAATAGAACCAAATGCTAGCTCTCCGGCAGCCATTCGCATTAATCAAACCCACGAATAGTCAATACTTAGCCAAGACCGCTATGGAACTCATTTCGGCATGAGGACTTCGTGGGTTCCCGGTCACCTCAGCGGGACTTAGCCGCGAATGTGATGGAATTGTTTTTGGCATGGGGTGACCTTGAGGTTCCCGGACAACTTAGTTCGTGGTTTTGAACCACTTTGAAATTCCCCAGGAGAGCATTTTTTGGACGGAAGATGCCTGAGACTAAGGGAAACAAACGCTACCTAAGAGCCAGGCAGAGCATCCCGTATTGCGGCCGCAGGAGCTCCAGAAAGTTTACCGACAAAAGCACCAAATGCCCTGGAACTATTTTGGGTATAGGACCACGTGTGCGACCGGTCAGAAATTTAACACGGTGGTATTTCCCCTACACTGCATGGATCTGAGCGCTATTTAGAGAAACTGGGTGCTCAGATCAGGGCTATTTAACAATGTATTATTTGTGGGGTTATGTAATGTTTTTATGATGTTTTGTGGTACATTTAGGTTTTCATATTTTTGTGTTTTGCTCTATGTTCCTGGGAGAAGATTAGCTTACCTGTCTTTAACGCAATTATTTTCCAAGCCCAGAGATTCCTGGGAGGGGCTTGTGCTTAATACAATGGAGACCCCCTGCTGGGGTTTGTGCATTAAAGGCAGAGTTTGGCTCATTAAAATCAGTTGTACTCCCAGAACTATGTGTTGTCTAGTTACTGGGAGGGGAAGAGCTATAATCACTGCTTAGCACCTTGTTCCAGCTCGTGGAGGGGGAGATCTAGCGGGGAAAGTCCTTGTAAGGACTAGAACTCCCAAGACTGTGTGTCGTACAATCCCTGGGAAGGAATAGAGTTAGTCCCCTATCCTGTTCGAGGGGAGAGAGGCTCCAGAAGAGTGGCAGTTTTCCTCGGTTTTTACTAGTATGCATTTTATTACTTATTGCAGGAGTTTATCATCACGTGTTTTGCCTTCACAAAGTACGAACAACGCAATATTTGTATGTGACCTGTAATTTACCTCTGGAGCAATACGCAAGAAGCAAATCAAGTTTTACTGGAAATTCGCCAAAGTTCTGCTAGACATGGTAGGTCATCTACATTTGCAAGGGATGGAAGACAGCTTGAAGGAGAAGAATCGAGAAGGTTTGTTGGACAGTCCAGATTCTGGTCTCCCACCAAGCCCCAGTCCCCCCTTTTACTCCATTTCCCCAGGCATTTCTGAGATCAGAGCTGACGGCAGTACGACACCAGTAAACCAACCTGGAAATGTCTATAGGCAGGAAGGAAGCGATCCTGGGCGGAAGAACCCAGCCGGGGTTCAGGGCAGTGGCGTACATACCAGGGTCGCAGGGGTCGCGGCTGCGACCGGGCCCGGCCCACCAGGGGGCCCGGCCGCACCTGCGACCCGGTATGTACCCACAGGGCCAGCCTCTTCCCCTGGGGGGCCCAGGAGCCGACCACCCCAGGGCTCCCCCGAGGATGGCCCTGCTGACACCAGACGTCATCTTCGGCGCCGGCATCCCTACGCAGCGCGCGAGGGAGCTGAAGAGGAAGCACTGAGTGCTCCCTCGCGCGCCCGCCTGCCCAACCGGCCACCCGCCCGGTGTCAGCAGCACCACTGGACCCCAGGGAATAATCCCCCCAGCACTCCAAAAGGTAAGGAGGCTGGGGGGATTACATTTTAAAAAAAATAGTGTTAGTGTTTGAGAGTGTGTGAGTGTTAGTGTTAGAGTGTTAGTGTGTGAGTGTTAGTGTGAGTGTTAGTGTGTGTGAGTGTTAGTGAGTGTTAGAGTGAGTGTTAGTGTGTGTGTCTGCTAGTGAGTGTGAGTGTTAGTGTGTGTGAGTGTTAGAGTGAGTGTTAGTGTGTGTGTCTGCTAGTGAGTGTCAGTGAGTGTGTTACTGTGTGTGTGTCTTACTGAATGTGTGTGTTAGTGAGTCTGTTTGATGTCTGTTAGTGAGTGTGTGTTTGTCAATGAGAGTGTATGTTTTGTAAGTGAGTGTGTATGTATGTCTGTCGCTGACTGTGTCTCTGTCAGTAAATGTGTGTGTCTGTTAGCTAGTGTGTATGCGTCTGTAAGTGAGAGTGTGTGTGTCTTCAGCACTTACCTTTCTCCAGCGCCGGACTCCCTTGGCGCTGAGGATCCCTCAGCCTCTCAGCTCCGAATGCGACCGCGCACGCATTCAAACCGCCCATAGGAAAGCATTACTCAATGCTTTCCTATGGACGTTCAGTGTGCTCCTCTAGCGGCTGTCAGTGAGACAGCCACTAGAGGCTGGATTAACCCTCAGTGAAACATAGCAGTTTCTCTGAAACTGCTATGTTTTCAGCTGCAGGGTTAAAACTAGAGGGACCTGACACCCAGACAACTTCATTGAGCTGATGTGATCTGGGTGTCTGTAGTGGTCCTTTAAAGGACCACTATAGTGCCAGGAAAACACTCGTTTTTCCTGGCACTATAGTGCCCTGAGGGTGCCCCCACCCTCAGGGACCCCCTCCCGCCCAGCTCTGGAAAGGGGAAAAGGGGTAAAACTTACCATTTTCCAGCGCTGGGCGGAGAGCTCTCCTCCTCCTATCCTCCTCTTCTCCTCCCCGTCGGCTGTATGCGCACGTGCGGCAAGAGCTGAGCGCGCATTCAGCCGGTCACATAGGAAAGCATTCATAATGCTTTCCTATGGACGCTGGCGTGCTCTCACTGTGAAAATCACAGCGAGAAGCACACAAGCGCCTCTAGCGGCTGTCAATGAGACAGCCGCTAGAGGAAATAGGGGAAGGCTTAACCCATTCATAAACATAGCAGTTTCTCTGAAACTGCTATGTTTATGGAAAAATGGGTTAACCCTAGCTGGACCTGGCACCCAGACCACTTCATTAAGCTGAAGTGGTCTGGGTGCCTAGAGCGGTCCTTTAAGTGTGTGTGCATCTGCATGCACTGGCGTACATACCGGGGTCGCAGCCCTGTAACCCCTGCGACCAGGTGCCCACCGCCATGTGTTGCGGCCCGGCCCGCACGCGGGGGGGGGTGGGGGACCCACGGATCAATTTTCGCACCGGGGACCCATGGGTCATGTGTACGCCACTGGTACAGGGATCTCCGTCATGTTACCTTAAAGTGGAACTGGCAGTTCTCTGAAGGTAATAGCGCTTCATTCATTCATCCTAGTAAAACTATTCCGGTAAAAGTGAATAAACTTGTAATTTAAAAACAAAGACTAGTGAGGCCTGCTAGGGGCAGCACTATTCATGTCAAGTATCATGCAGGAACATGAAATCCTTGGGTAGGGATTAATTTGATAAAGTCAGTCCGGCCTCATAGTAGTATTTTAGTGAGTTATTAGGTTGTGTAAAATCGCAGAGATGACAGTTCCTCTGTGAGTCTATTGACACAGTCCCAGCATGCTGTGTTTGTGTAAAACTGTTATCAATGTGGCTTTAAGTAAATGTTGCAACACTGCACATGTGTTACAGAGGGAGCTGGCTCCTGGTATATATAGGTATGGCAGGGTTTTCAAAGGGGGCCCCTCCCAGAGTAATAACCCGCCTCTACTTGGTGACAGCCTGCTTTACTACATCCCAGCTTGACATTTGCAGATCAGCTGTATGCTCCCCCACCCTGTCCCTCCCTCCGCTGCTTGAATGAGAAAAAAATAATAGGCAGCTCTGTGTGCTGGATGGGCTGGACTCCCTCCAGATCTCAGAGAATCAGCTCCAGGGAACACAGAAACCATTAGCTTCCAGCTCACATCTTAGCAAGGGTGCAGAGTGTGCCTCCTGGAAGGAAGGGATCTCTATCCTCTGTAAGTACCTGTTGGTGATCCCTTTGTTCAGAATTCACTAATTGCATCCTTTCCCTGGTGTATTTAATATCAGAGTTCTCTGTCATTTTACCCAATTCTTTTAAAAGGTTAACCTGGGTGCAGTCCTAAACCTGCACTGTGCCTGCTCTCTGTATTACACACTGTGGATTATATACTGGTCTGTCACCCAGTGGTCTCAAGTAGACACTCTGTGGGAGGGCAGGCATTTGAGGACACACTGTCTTCTATCAAGGTAGGAGGCTAGTTCTGTGCTTCGGAGAGTAATAGGGATTTCAGAGAGAGCAGCGATTGTCATATGATCCTAATGTAGTTTTTTTCCCCATCTGGAAATGCATTTTATTATAGGCTACACTTTAAACCGGTTAACTCATTCAGGATCTCTGGGTGGAGATTGTTCTGAAAGAAGGTGTAACGTTGTAGAACTGTAGCAATTACCCATAGAACGTACCTGCTGTTCCCATGGTGATCGCACATTTTAGAACTATGTTTCACTTACCAGAACGCAGCACTTTGCTAAAACATGTCCAAAGTCTTGTCCTACTATAACAACTGCACATTAACCATTTGCAATGTTCTGACTGGTGATGATAACCCATTTGGCGCCACTGGGCTATGCTATGTATTTCAATCATTGGATGCTTCTCTGGCAAGGGAAGGAAAAAGTGGGATTTTGTTTGATATTGATATAAAGGTTGCTGCTATGAAGAAACAGAATGGGGCCATTGATCCCTGGAAGGAATTCAGTTTACAGAAGCTGTGTGTACAGGGCAATATGTCTTTCATTGCTCCAGATCTGTAACATGTACTGTATGGGGGATGAGAAGCACCCACTGCCCCTGTATTCCACAATGAATACAGTAAACAGAGAGACAGTGCAGCCACTATGAGGAGACCGCCCTCCCTCAGCACACAGAATGAGGGGGAGAATCTAGTTACTCAGTCACTCAGTTTGTATATATTGGAGGTATAAATCAACCATAATTAAATAAAAAGTATCATAATTGAAATAGTCTTAGAGTGAAATGTCTCATGCTTGGCCACACCACTAAAATCAACCATCTTTTACTAACAAGTAACTATGTAGAGTTCTACAAAATACACATTCTGATAAAAAGGAAATTAAACTGTATTCTTACTTATTAAGGAGGAAAATGTATCTAGTTTGGTCAGTGTGTGTGTGTGTGTATCCACAGAACCTGTCAGACAGAAATGCATTTATTGATATTAATTTAATATTGTTAGATGGAGAATATTATTGTTTATGGAATGGTTATACATTCTTTGAAAGCTACTTATATAATTTTAAAGAGTAGGTGTGTGTGTGTGTGTGTTTGTTTTTATTGTTTATGGGTGTTTGAGTATACTGGAGAACATCTGCAAATAAGCCAATTTACCTGTGATAAGCAAAGTAATCTATACAAAACATTGAGTTAACTTGCACATTTTTAATTTTTATTGTGGCTGTTAAATCATATGGGTTTATTCACTGAAATCTACTAAACAGGAGCAAAATTAAAATCTGAATGGCAAAACCCAAGCTAAAATAGCTGATCTGTAAACCTTGTCCGACTCTGCTATATTTAAATACTGGCTATTTTAGCACTAATTTTACATGATTTTTCTTTTTATCTACATGGTGAATTGTAGCAAATTGAAAAATGTAAGCTTTAAAAAAGCTACCATAACACTATATCGCTCTGTCTTGGATAATTCTGTAAAGTCTAAATTTTGCCATCTATTTTTCAAAGTACTGCAAGTCACTGTTTAGCAAATGAACACAGGTGTTGAAAATGTTACCTTATATATAATGGAGTATATTTTGGTTCTGTATAGCAACATACAATGTTGGAGTATAATGTGTATGTATAGGCCTGTTTTTATAGTAATGGGTTTCACATACAGATTAGGCAGACTAATTTTAACTCATACCTCAAAACAAAACCAAAAAAACACCTGTACACATTTTTGGAGTTGTGGTTCCCTGGCCCCTGGGTATAGAGAATATATGCACTATCCAAATTTATATACTCAATACTTTTATGAGGAATATATTGGAAGATGAAAAGTATGACTTTGGCAATATGATCAAATATTTGAGATGATTGTTCTGACAGGATTATGTACCGGTATATTGTATATATTTATATACAAGTCCCAGAGACATTCCTATTTGTTTTTACATAATTATAATACGGTCTTGGAAAGGGAATAAATACTAATTTGACTGACACTGTGAATATTAAATTAGTGAATACTTCAAGGTATAGCTCTGGTATTTTAAGTATAGATTTTATTGCTGTGATTTACAAGTATGCATTTTATTACTTTTTGCAGGAGTTTATCATCACGTGTTTTGCCTTCACAAAGTACGAACAACGCAATATTTGTATGTGACCTGTAATTTACCCCTGGAGCAATACGCAAGAATCAAATCAAGTTTTACTGGAAATTCGCCAAAGTTCTGCTAGACATGGTAGGTCATCTACATTTGCAAGGGATGGAAGACAGCTTGAAGGAGAAGAATCGAGAAGGTTTGTTGGACAGTCCAGATTCTGGTCTCCCACCAAGCCCCAGTCCCCCCTTTTACTCCATTTCCCCTGGCATTGCTGAGATCAGAGCTGACGGCAGTACGACACCAGTAAACCAACCTGGAAATGTCTACAGACAGGAAGGAAAAGAGAGCAAAGTGGTGAGTACGTTATCTCAGCTTTGCAGAGCTACTGCTGGTCACACTTGTCTTGATTGTCTCTTGTGGCAGCTTGCCCAAACAACTCTGTGGTGCTTTGTATCTTTTATACCAATGTGCTTGCACACTATTACAGAATGTTAATGATGACAGAGTGGCGAACAAAACAATTCAATGTGGTAACTACATTTTGCACTAGTCCCATGAGTACTTAACCAGTCCCTTTACTCATTTGTATGATAATTATACTGCACTGAGGACCATGCATTGATAAACGTGGGAGCAGGAGGGCTTCCTCATACTAACCTCACTTGTACACTTTTTGAATAGACTCCAAAGACTAGGTAAGAGGTTTCATTTTTTCGGAACTGAAGTAGTAGAACATAAATATCATTTTTGTTAATAATGTAAAATTAGGAGATATGTTTTTTTTGTTTTTTTTTTTATTCAAGGTTTATTTGCGTGGTTTTTACATACATCAGTAAAGGCAAATATGTGTATCAGGAGTAATATGTAGCTTTACAGTTACACGGTATAGCACATTGTTTGATAACATAACAGACAATAATATGAGCCTACAGCACACTGTTTAATCTGAGTATGTCTCAGCGTGCTTCAGTCTCAGTACGTTATTTTAATTTAGGTCCGGATATCACAGCAGTGTGAAGTCGTGGCATTGGGTCGATAGCCAGTTGTGTCGGGCAGTTCTGGTTTTGGTAGAATTATAAGTGATAGGTTCTGTCGCGTTCTTTCATATGAAGTCAGGGATTAATTATGTTTTGTTTGCTGGGTGCTGTTGGCTTATAATGGTAAGACAGTACATTTAGGCGTTGTAACAGAGAGCCTATTTCATCTTAAGATGCCTATCTAGTATATCTAGCCTACTTGGTCTAAGTCTGAGTCAACGTCTACGAGTTGATAGCCTAAGTCAGTAGGAACCTCTGTTTAATTTTAAAGTGTTAGAAAAATTGTAGTAGCGACTAGTAGCACAGGTTTCCTGTGTTTGTTTGGACTGTTCGGTCCATCATTGCCTGTATGTTGGTTCAGAGTCTAATTAAGCACATTTGGCCAAACAGTAATGGCATAAGACTGTGCAAAGCGTAGTATATGTCACGTCAAGTTTTGTAACAAAGTTGTTCCCTCCTTCCAAAAGGGGGAGGCATAAAAAGGGAAAAAGGGCCTACGTGAAGTCCCCATTTAAGCACCGGTGGGAGTATCTCCCAGCGGTCTAAAAGGGCCTTGTGCCGTGCACGCGTGGCCGGGCATAGTAATACACCCTGAAGTAAAGTAATAAAAGGAAAGAAGTAAGTTGATGGCAATATGGGTATGGAACAGGTCTCCCCCGCCCATCCCATTCAAACATAGCAGTCTGTGACAGTCAGGTGTATACAAGCAATGTAGCCTTACGTATAATGTGTGTCTCAGCTCATATCCGTGTGCTGTGTTTAAGCGATAGGTCATATATAACAACAATTAGCTTGCGCCCATGCGGTCACTGTAGCGTTAACAGCGTATTCATTTTTATAACGAGATTATATAGAGCGGTAAAACTAATCAACTGCAGTAGACGAATGCTCACAACCGAGCATAACAAGATACCCTAAACTCAAATAGTAGGAGACATTAAGAACGATTAAAACAAAGTAAGAAAGTCATAGTCTTCCCCCCCATTCATTCCGTTCAGATACGGCAGTCTCTGGTATGCAGAAGTTGGCAAACCATGGTAGGCTGTCAGCAGCACGGCAGCCTCTGCCCCCAGAGGCACCAGGACCCCCTTCCAGATACCCCTTCAGTCCTAACCCTCCAGCAGAGTATCCTGTGGCGAAGTGGGCACTCAGAAAATGAGACAGTCCGCTGGGTCCCCCCACCTAGGGTCCATGGCCCGTCTATCTCCTGCACCTCCCCTGCACCTTCAGGGGCTCAGTGAGGCATCACCCCCTCCAATGTTTCTCCCAGATCCGGCCACATACTTGGATCCGCCGTGTGTCACTCATGGTCACCGGTACACCGTTGCTCCACACAGACTGGCTCCACAGGACTCACGGCTTTGGGGACAAGTCCCTCCAGGCCCCCCACAAACCCAGAGGTCAAGGGCAGCATGCCTCCGGTGGGTAGACTTTCCGGGTGGCTCCTTCCCGGGTCAACGATCCCCCGGGGTCCGAGGCCCCCATGCTGCAACCCCACATGTGAGTGCGATCCCGCATACCGCCACCTCCAGGCTTAATGCGCATGTTATGGATATGGCAGGGAGAGGGGAGAGCAACATGTTTGGCTGTGAGTCAGGTTGCGGTCAAGTTCCAGGTCCGCTCCAGCTGTCTGGCTTTTGTACCCCCCACCGTCCAGAAGGTAGGGGGGGGGAGCGGGGCCGGGCCGGGTCCCAGTCTGCCAACCGTTACATGCCTTGCAGGGCCGTGGGCATGCTTAGAAGTGGGCCAGTCTCTTCTCCTCCGTTGCGTGTCGTCGTAGTGAAGCGTGGAGGTAGGCCTGAGGTGCCGGCGGGCCCGATCTTTTGGTATAAAGGCTCCGGGGCCGGGATCTCCCGGCTGTTGATGTGTTCCCACAGATGAGTGTAGCGGTATCTGGTTGCTAGCTGGGCTCTTTCGGCCCTATATCTTCGTTTTTACGGAGTGGGGACCGGAGCTGATGAAAATGGCTGCTGTTCAGCTCGGCGGCCCGGCCCCGCCCCCCAGGAGATATGTTTTAATCCCTACCAAGTTATTTTTATGTTGCATACCATTTAATTCAAACATTGGGTGCGTTATTAAAGGGACACTGTAGGCACCCAGTGTTAAGTGTATCAGACAGCCACTAGAGGGAAAAAAGCCGTCTAAGAAGCTGGACATCATCGCGCTATGCATGAGAACCTCCAGTGTTGCGGGAGTCCCTATAGGAAAGCGAAGTCTGGCCGAGTGACATTTCCTGGCACTAGAGAATCCCTTTAAGGGACAATATAGGCAGTGTAATGGCTTCATCTCATTGAAGTTGTTATAGTGTCTGAAGTCCCCTGGCACCATCCTTGTGTCCAGTGTTAAATATTTTTTTAATGGTAAACGAATTCCACAGCAGTCTATCCCCTCTGTGCTGTTGGGTTAATGAGGAAGCATTAACTTGAGCAGCAATGGGTGGTGGTGGCAGGCTGAAATTGGTCATGTGACACTCTCAGCCAATGGCAACCAACAAATATTTTTGTGGAGTTTTAGAGGAGAAGTGCTATTTACAGTTTCCCTGCCAGTTTAGAGGGGAAAGATGTAACCAAGGCCAATAAATTAATTCCTCTGTCAGTTAAATACCAGCTCTAAACAGGGAAGGTAAGAGGAGATTTATGGGAGAAATTACATTCTCCATTGCTTAGTAGATTTCATGAGTAAGTCTAGTTTTCCCATTGTTCTGTTTAAGGAGTGTATGAGTAGGCACGGACATCTTACTTTCAACAGTTTGTCCTTCACTTGCAAACAGGGCCTATTGGGTCTGGTGCTGATAATTCTAATGGGTCTAATTACTGAATCATAGTGACAGAAAACACTAAAACAGCCATACCTCCCAAGTGTCGTGTATCTCGTGGAGGTAGTACCGGAAGGAAACCCACAGAATGCATTTATAAGAAAACATACCCTATGGCAGTACTTCTCAAACTTTTATGGAGAGCTACCCTGCAGGTCTGAACAAATTCCTAATCTGAAGTATAAAAGTCACAAAATGAAAATATAACGCATAGGACACTGACACACACTGACACACTGTGGTTACATTCGCTGTTTTGACACACTAACATGCACAGTTACTCACTGGTTTGACACACACACTCACTGACACTCACCGGTCTGTCACACTCTGACACAAACACACACTCATTGACAGACACATACTTATACACCGCGGACACACTGACTGGTTTGACACACACACATTCAATGACAGACTTACACACAGCGGACACTGACAAACAATCTCTCTGATTTGAAACTCCCCACCCACCAGATACTATAACCACTTCAATGAGATGAAGCTGTTATGGTGCCTGAAGTGTCCATTTATGGTGTTCTGAATAGCAATTTAAGTTTTCAGGTTAACAAAATACTTTGCTGAGGATCTTGATGTTTGCCTATAGGCATGTGACTGAATGTCCAAAATAATAGTTGACAATGAGTGAGTGCAAGTCACGTGCTTAAATAATGTACCGTAACTAGTTTTTTGTGTGTGAATATGTAACCCTGTAACTTTATTGTGCAACAGTTGGCATTTCAATTAATCCTTTGTATTAAGGCATCTTTTCAAATAACTTCATAAAATACATGAATCCTCTAACAGACAAGTAGACTAGAATAAGAGATGAATTGAAACAATTCCACTTTATATACCCATGTATCTATTTATATCTTGTACAATAGTACTCCAGCTCCTCTATGAGGGGACAAATAGGGCCTGGTGTCAAATTTTCTGCATGCCAATGTGGATCCAAATATTTTCCATCCAATATGTAAAGGGAACGAAAGAGTTATATTTTAAATCAGTCAGTCTGCTTGTTTGGAATGCTTATAGCCTCAAGAATGAGCAGTTTTGAGATATTTGCCCACAGATTCCAGGAAGTAAACACAACCTTCAAAGGGACTTTCATTCCAGGGTGGATTTACCATCTATTTTTATGCATTATGAAGATAATGCATAAAAGGCATCCAGAAAAAATTCTTGCCTCCAAATGTCCCTTGTTTACTATGAAGGGGCTGAATTTTTTTCAGCAGTGAGAGCATTGTGGTTTTCTGAAAACCTCCTACCCAAGACCTCTTAATAGGATATTTTTATTAATTGTCGTCAATGAGTTAAGTTCTTTAAAGCTTTATGTATTTGGATGCTGTGCAGGCACTTTGTCATAGGAAGACATGAGTGCTTGTTCAATAGCTGGATGGGGAAGGTTTGGTCACTGAGTGGGTGCCGACCATAAACAAACGCTAGGTGTATCTGAAAGGTAAAAGAGGAAGTTAAGATTTGTCAGTCACTGAAAGGGCAGTTTTATAGCTGCCGTAGTTTTTACAAATCGCTGCAGTTATTTGAATCATTGTGCAGAGATACAAGGGCTGGAAACATCCTTGCTTTGTAAGCTACGCAACGAGCAGTGGTTGCTATGGTGACTCTTTAAGAACCTGTACAATAATCCTTTGGCAATTTACCCCCAAACACATTGGTTCATTTATTGTTTGAGAAATTGTTTAATAATTTACCTTGTTTGTGTTCAGATACATCTTACGTGTTTGTTCCAAAATATCTCCTAGCACAGTTATGGAGCTCTGCTGTGTATCTGAATGGGTACTGCTACAGCACAGCTTACCTAAAATAATAGTAATAAATGAAAAATAATAATGTCTTGATGAAGTATTGGAGTTGGATTTAGGTTTTGAAAACCATCTCGCATTATAATCTGTAGTAATATTGTATAAATCAAAATGGTTAACGCAAGAGGCTCACCTCCCTTAGAAGTCTAGGCCAATTGTCAGGTGTGGGTCATTTTCTTGCTGAACCTTCCATATTTGGATGGAAGAGACTGACAACATTTTTGTTTTGAATCTCCTGAAATGAATAGGTCTCGGTTACTGCCAATTCTGAAATACTATATTTCCTCCCCAGTACCCTTCTTTGTATATAGATTAAATGCGGTTTGAGACAAGGTATTGCTTGTGTGCATTCCTCTGCCAGTCATTATCAGAGATTACTTCATGTCTGGTATGTTCATCATGTGAGGACACCTTTTTTTTTTTTTTTTTTGACAGCCAGTACAAAGTGCACAGTGCAAGGGTAGCATACAGATAGAAGTACAGCTACACTTTAAGCATGAACTACCTGTAATATAGTTCAACATACAGTAGTATCACTTTGGTGCAAAGCTCATTCGCACATCAAGCATAAGTTACCCACAACATTATTCAATATACAGTAGCTGATTATCGCTTAGGTACAAAGATAACCCTGGAAGCTGTGAATATGACATGAAACCCCCTTGCAGTGGATCTTTTACTTATGCAACATGGGCTATAATGCTGCCTATTTTTCAATATAGAGATAACATTATAATACAGAGAAAAGATGTACAACACTACAACTTTATAACAGCAAGTTGTGTAGCGTGGGCCAGACTAGTGTGGTAAATGTGCAAAAACACTCAGTCCACCAGCATAACGCCGCGGGGTCGACATCCCCCCTCTCCCATTAGTGTAATTTAGGTTTGTTTTTGTTTTTTTCAATCACCTTATGCATCCTAATGTTTTATATGACCTGCATTATTTATATTCGACTTTAATTTTGAAGCCGCTGAGCTTGCAATATGTGGATCAGAAGTATCAGAAGTATGTCTTTTCTAAAATAACTGCTGGTTCTGTGAGACTGTAGTGTTTGAATGCCTGCAGCTTTACAGGGTTCTAGTTAGCTGTTAATGTGATTTTAAACGTCAGTATTAAAGGAACACTATAATCACCTAAATTACTTTAGCTAAATAAAGCAGTTTTAGTGTATAGATCATTCCCCTGCAATTTCACTGCTGAATTCACTGTCATTTAGGAGCTAAATCACTTTGTTTCTGTTTATGCAGCCCTAGCCACACCTCCCCTGGCTATGATTGATGAACCAGAAAAAAACTGGTTTCACTTTCAAATAGATGTAATTTACCTTACATAATTGTATCTCAATCTCTAAATTGAACTTTAATCACATACAGGAGGCTCTTGCAGGGTCTAGCAAGCTATTAACATAGCAGAGGATAAGAAAATCTTAAACAGAACTTGCAATAAAAGCCTAAATAGGGCTATCTTTACAGGAAGTGTTTATGGAAGGCTGTGCAAGTCACATGCAGGGAGGTGTGACTAGGGTTCATAAACAAAGGGATTTAACTCCTAAATAGCAGAGGATTGAGCAGTGAGGCTGCAGGGGCATGTTCTATACACCAAAACTGCTTCATTAAGCTAAAGTTGTTCAGGTGACTATAGTGTCCCTTTAAGTAAATTTCCTTTACGTGAACAAAAGTATTGCATATTGTTGCAAAATAGTACATCCTGTGTCAACACTGATGATATGAACACCTTACAGACGAATTTAGCAACCAGTGATTAACAATATCATCAAACGATATGTCTAATCACCCTCAAGCTGTGAAGTAGCTGGCTGAGCATTACAAAGGCACTTTGGTCTGTTGTTTTGTAGAACCTGCAATGCATGAAACCACAGATCAGGCTCCAGCACGGTAATCTGTATTTGTATAGTGGGCACATGCCATACAGACATCTAGACAGACAGAGGAGACACTCTAACTTCCTCTTCTAAATTCATTTTTTGAGGCAGGCAGGGAGACAAGGGACGTACTTGCACAACATCCTATGCAAGCAGATAAAGTTTGTGCTTAAAGTAACTTGTGAACTAGGCTTTGAACCACCTATTGATCTGTCACATGTGAGATTTTTACACAACCACGTTCCTCGTTAAAAGTTAGCTATTGGTTGTGTGCTTTTAAAAATCCATTCAGATTATAATACTTTACCTGTTGTGCATGTAAAGTACATTAAGCTTCATTATTTGAACAGTAAATGTATTTCAACGTCCTTTCTGTGTTGATACCTGAGCATGCTTGAGGCATCACAGGGCAATGAAGTAGAGTGGTGAGCATAAGTACAGTTTCTGCTTGCTATCACAATTTTATTTTCCCCAATAAACCCTACAACATTTCTCACTGAGGTTGGGGACCAAGAAACTGTCCCTTCCGGAGTTACGACCATTCCCCTTTAACTAGAAGCAAGCATTCTTTTATTGTATTATCAGAATACACAGGACAGGAGGGGAGGTGGGGAGCAGGTCACTCAGGGACTCCTGACTCCACAACCACTGCAGCATGAAGTAGTGGTTGTGGTGCTTGCACTCTTCCTTTAATACCGTTATGTTCCTGTGAATAGATATAGAAGTCAAGCTCTTCTTCACAAATTTTACTACCTTTCGGGTAAAACATATAAAATATCTAATAATTTATTCTAGAGATCGGTAATTCCTAGTAATACATTGCTGGCGATCAAGATGAATAGATTATGGTTGAAATACAAGCAGAATATCAGTGTTTATATCTGAAATGGCACAATCTGGAAACTTGTTAAAGAGGCAACCACACTTCTGTATTCCATTTCAACTGTAGTCTATAAGAAAACTAACTCTTCAATAAACTTTTCCAATGTGCAGCAACAAAACATTTTGAGATTGTCAGGGTTAATTACAAAAGTGAGAATTCAAATTTAAAGGGACTCTCTCACCAATAATACTTTACTGCATTTGAATTTGGCTTCCATAATATGCTGTAGTTTGTTGCATGGTCAAATCTTTATAGTGGTGTGTGTGTGTGTGTGTGTGTGTGTGTGTGTGTGTGTGTGTGTGTGTGTTTTTTTATTGCTATTTATTTTATGGGGGGGAAGGAAGGGTTGCACAAAATAAATAGATGTTTTGCAGAATGCTGCACCATAAGCTAGGCCTTACTTACTCATGCAAAAACACCCAAAAATCCTTATTCAAGGTATGTATAAAAGTTGTATTGGTGCTCAGTGTCCCTTTAAGGCCAAAGTAGCCAAACTGAAAGTATAGCTTCCTTAGAGAATCTTTCCAGTTTGGCTATTTTGACCTTGAATTTGAACTTCACCTTGAATTATCACTTCAGAAAATGAACCGTGAAAGTGTTGAAATGAAAATCTACCTAATGTAAACTCTAATTTTTCTTTCATATGGATGCAGAATAAAGAGGTCAATCACATCAATGATTTTCAGGATTTTATATGGCTTTTCTGAGGGGGAAAAACATATGCTACCTGATTCTGCCCTTTTAATTTGATGTGGGCACCATAGCCTATCAGGTTTCAGGCTTGCCTGTCATGGAATGGAACCTGCATGATATCAGTCCCGAATCAAGGTGGCATAGGGATGTCAATATGAGTGTGTTCATACACTACCAATGTATGGGACTGTGTGTGTCTGGCCAGCAGCATTCATTCACTTATACATGGGTTACATCATTCATAATTCCAAGTGAATGGACACAGGCGGCTGGTAATATCACATGTCTATGCTTCTCAATAGCTTTTTCTTAACAAAAGACTCCCTTTTGGAGGTATGTGGTGCAGAGACTCGCTTTTTCATAGATTGCACGTCTTTATTAAAAGAGGAAGAAGAGTCAGATTTTGATTTGATGCATTTCGTGTTAAAATGGGTCAAATATGAATATTCTACTTCTAAAGATGACACACAAGTACATTTTTATTTATTTTTTATGGCCCTAAAAACACTTCAGCAGATAGAAGCAAATGTTCAAGCATCATGGAATACTCAATAACCTCCATATCCCAGTCCTGAATTCTTCTCCAATTCTAAAATGTATTGAATTATTTTTTTTTAATTTTTTTTTTAAAGTAGCCAATCAGAACGAGGAGTCCAACTGCATGCTGGGCCGCATTTGTATTTCGTATAGTAAATTACTGTGTTTATATGCTGGCCTGTATTATTATAGCATGTGTCTGGTTTTAGCACGAGAGACCAGACATAAAACGGCAGTTAGTGTTCTTTACAAAAATAGATAAATGTCAAATATTTGGATTTTCAGGAGAAGTAACACATGTTGGGTTTTACTCAATTTGCACAATAGCAGTTGAGAAGTAATATACGTATATACCCAAAGTATGAAAAAAGTTAATGATTTCTTCCCCCCCCACCCCCCCGACATTTAACATTTGAATGCACAGACGCTTCTCCAAAGCCCTACCTTTCCTGTGTCTTTTGTTAAAAGGATGAGCTTATGGCAGTGACATGTTTAAGATGTTGTGTTACAGTGATTGACAGCCTTGTAGAAACTTTTCAGACAACTGTAAATATGTTGAAATCCCTTTTTAAAAAGACAGTCTGTAAGCACAATAAGCTGAGAATTAGGTGGGCGAGAGGAAAGGTTTTCTTATGAAGTGTGTGTGTGTGTGTGTGTGTGTAACAGGAATTTGCACAGTCAAATTCACTTGGTGAAAGCTTGCGGTTATTATATATGTTGCCTATAAGAAATACGGGTAGATTAAGTGGCTCCATGAGTGAAAACCAAAATGAGCACCTAAACCGAACTGTCTGTCTATTCTATGTAATGACATTCATTGTCCCATCATACTCTGTTCTGGATTATTTTTATAGATACACACTTTATTTTGTTTTATTTTTAGAAATGTATCTAATCCGCCTATAAAGCCCTAAATAATAGATCTGATATCTAATGCAACGATGCCATGCATAAACTGACAATCAAAATAAAACTGCAGTCAAAGAAATGTAAATACAATATAACCTTATGTTAAGAGTATGCAGGTCATGATTCAAAGGCAAATTGTCTAATCCCACTTTATTAAAGTAATAACTACAGTGAACAGTCTAAATATATGATAAATGGTCATGCTAGTATTATGCCTGCCCCCCAAATCTGAATTACCAATTTAACATTTCTCTTTGCAATTTAATTTTTTATGCATTTTCTGTGGTTTTAATTCCTGACGGGTCAATATGTAATTGGCTGCGGAAGCCCAGAGAGGCGATGTATTTTTAAATAATTTTTATTTTTTTCAGACTTGTTTCCTCAGGACAAGTTGTCTTCTTGAGTTAACAAGTCAGAAAAATATAAAAAATATTAACATATGGCCTTTATGGGTTCCTGTAAATAGCAGATTGAGGCCATTATTTGGTATTATTGCTGTATACCTGCATAGACCAATGGATGCTGCAAAGGGGTGTTGAAAGGTCTTGCAAACTGCAGCTCCTATCTATAGTGCATGACAAGGGCAGGATGCTAGCAGAGTGAGTGGTGATGAATTTAGTCTGCTGCTACTATCTGTATCACATGAGTGTGCAGACTGAAAAGGAGACCTGTGTTGTAGACTGCTTTTCCTGTGGCGTGCAGACTGCATTGTAGACCTATCATATTGCAGACTGCTGCTCTACCTGTCTGTATCACAGGGGAAGACTTGTCAGACTGCTAACTGCGGCTCCTATCCGTTATCACCCAATATCATAATCGGTAGCGGTGTAAAGCTGGTTCTAGACTGCGCTCTGCCATCAGATATCTAACTCTCTTTTTGTTTTTAGGTTTATTTTTGTTTTATTTTTCCCCCGTAAATCAAAGTATGAAAACAATAACCCATGGAATATTTAACCACTGAGATATACCAAACACGCACCCCTAAGATATTGTGCAATATATATATACCTATTTTTATGCTCTGCATTCTGTCTATAAACAAAGTTTGGGTGGCATACACCACAAAGCACTATGGCATGGGAATTAAAAAATTTAGACCAAAGTATCCAAACTGTAAAATTTTTACAATTCCACTATTTTTCAAGTTTTGATTATTTTGGGCTAAACTTTGCAACCCCTGGTTTCAATAAATTTTAAAAAAATGAATAAAAAGTGGCATTGAAAATAGACATCTATAACAAATTTATATTTTTTTCCAAGATATACATACAGTATATGCGATTGGACGATCCTACTACCAAGTTTAGGATATTACATAATCCTAACTGTTTGCAACAAACCATTTTTCTGAAAAGCTGTGAGCCTGTACAGTATATCTTTTCATTTTAGCTTCATCGCTGGGCTGTCAAAAAGAATGATGAAATAACAGGAAGGAGCAGGAAGGTGAAAATATGAGAAGTATGTGATCGTGATGGGAAACACAGAAATGATATTCAATACAGATATATTTGGTTTCCATCTCTTGTTAAAGAAGTTGCAGCAATGTCTTGCATATGGAGACTAGTTTAAGACGGTCTCAGAACAAATTGCGTGGGATGATTGTACCTATCAGTCCCTAGTTAAAGTAAGACCCCCTGTATAAAGAGACAAAGACAAGGATATGACTCATTACATAGTAATTGTTCATTGAAATTAAGTTGACATAAGTCAAAAACTTTCATCTGTGAAGTCATTGAGTGGTGACTGGGCTTATAGCTGTGTAAAATGTCACATTTATTAGTAATATATATAATCCAATGAGACTGGGACCTCCTTCCACCAGAACATATGCAATGAACACAGGTTGTTACTATGTTTGGAGCGTTCTTTTAAATACTCAATAATAAAATAATTTTTATCACCAACTACATCCATCAACAAGGTATGGTTATCTTATTTAATTAGGTACTGCAACCAGGGATTTATTTTCTATAATAAAATGTACATTAATAACTCTGTTAAAGAGCATTTGTTTTATTCGTCAAACTAATCATCATTGCATTTTTGTTTTGTGTTTTTTTTTGTTTTGTTTGTTTTTTTTATGCTGTAAGGTATATTTCAAGTATTAATGCAGGATATATATATATTTGGCACAAATCTTGTTCTAGTGATAAGCAAAGCAGAGGTAGAAAAGTGGATAGCGGATAACAAACTCTTCCTAAAACCGTTACAATGATCTTTGGAACTGTACCTAAATTACGTAAACTACAAAATCTCCAACTATGTATCAGAACAAATTCAAATAGCGCACTGACCGCAGTCTGTTGTTTCAAATATCTTGTTCTGCCGCTTTTGTACTAGAATGTAATTTCTTTACCCGCCATTGTGACATATTAAAAGAGCTAAACTGGCTGTCGCTGAAATCCCGACGCACTCTTCATCTCTTCAGCCTTGTGCATAAGAGCATTTCGCGTAAGCTCCCACCCTACCTGAGTAGAATGCTCTCCCTGGCTGTTCCCACCTCCTATAACCTCCGATCCAGTACTAGTACTATATTTAGCATACCGCAATACAAAAATAAAGTGGCTCGATCCTCCTTTTCCTACAGAGCACCGCAATTTGTGGAATAACCTCAGGGACACAGTTAAATGGACACTATAGTCACCAGAACAACTGCAGCTTATTGAATTTGTTCTGGTGAGTAGAATCATTACCTTCAGGCTTTTTGCTGTAAGCCCTGTCTTTTCAGAGAAAATGCAGTGTTTACATTACAGTGATAACTTCACTGGCCACTCCTTAGATGGCTGTTAGAGATCCTTCCTGGGTCATGGCTGCCTAAAATGCATCCAAACATTCAGTGTCTCCTCCCTCTGCATGCAGACACTGAACTTTCCTAATAGATATTCATTGATTCAGTTAATCTTTATGAGGAGATGCTGATTGGCCAGGGCGGTGTTTGAATTGTGCTGGCTCTGCCCCTGATCTGCCTCCTTGTCAGTCTCAGCCAATCCTATGGAGAAGCACTGTGATTGGATCAGGCCACCACTTTGATGTCAGCAGACAGCTTGTTTTTCTGAGGCAAACAGCATGCAGAGCTACAGCTTCAGGCTTGAATACAAGTAAGATTTTGCTATATTTAGGGAGGCATGAGGTTCTAGGGGGGCTAGATGGTGGTTTTAACACTATAGGGTCAGGAATACATGTTTGTGTTCCTGACCCTATAGTGTTCCTTTAAATCTTCATTCAATCTAAAATCCGTTAAGAGATTTATGGACACATCCCTCAATACAGCATGCACGTGTCATGGTTGACTATATTTATTACCGGTTATGTGTTAACTTTTATATTATTTAGTATTTTTTTTTGTAATATAGTGTAACCATGGAATGTTTGTGGGCCCAGGACATACTTGAAAATGAGAGAAACATCAATGTATCCTTCCTGGTAAAATAAATCATACATGCTAGTTGGAGCAAAAATCGGACAGAGAAATAAAAATCAGCCTTACAAATGAATGATTGCTTATCTATTCCTTATTGACCACATATCTAGAAGTACCTCAAATAAATGCAGTTTAAAATGCTGTAATAAAGTTTGGGTAATATCTGTTGGCAGTCAGTGAGCACAAAATACCTAAATATTTAGTTTAATTTATATAGCAGTAATGTCTTGTGTTGGCACCCAAAATGTTTGTGTTTCATTTCCCGTTCGTCTGGGCGAACATCATGGGATACGTAGTTTACATATATCTGGATTGTCAACGTTGACTCTTACTGGTATGAAGTCCTCTAAAAAAAATCTCATGACCATAACGTGTTTTTTTCAAAATTTAATTTTAATTTCTGTTTCATGATGTTTGTGTGTCCAAATCACTGCATCATTTTAGGGTAGTGTTACATGCAAAACTTTTCCCACTATTCTTTTTGTGGCAATGTTGTAACTTTTTTTTTTTTTCCTGTGTACTAACTTTGGGCAAAGATGTTATAAAGTTTGTAGAATATTAAAAATTATAGGGTTGCCATCTAGCTGATATTTTACTGGCCCAGCTTGTATTTGTGTCTGGCCAGTGCATGTATTGCACAAATACTGGCAATGCAAAGTCCTTATTTTTCTCTGATGGGAGACGTATGAGAAAATTGGAGCCAAAATATCCACCTTGGGTGCACACATTATACACTGCTCAAAAAAATAAAGGGAACACTTAAACAACACAATGTAACTCCAAGTCAATCACACTTTTGTGAAATCAAACTGTCCACTTAGGAAGCAACACTGAGTGACAATCAGTTTCACATGCTGTTGTGTAAATGGGATAGACAACAGGTGGAAATTATAGGTAATTAGCAAGACACCCCCAATAAAGGAGTGGTTCTGCAGGTGGTGACCACAGACCACTTCTCAGTTCCTATGCTTCCTGGCTGATGTTTTGGTCACTTTTGAATGCTAGTGGTGCTTTCACTCTAGTGGTAGCATGAGACGGAGTCTACAACCCACACAAGTGGCTCAGGTAGTGCAGCTCATCCAGGATGGCACATCAATGCAAGCTGTGGCAAGGTGGTTTGCTGTGTCTGTCAGCGTAGTGTCCAGCGCATGGAGGCGCCATCAGGAGACAGGCCAGTACATCAGGAGATGTGGAGGAGGCCATAGGAGGGCAACAACCCAGCAGCAGGACCGCTACCTCCGCCTTTGTGCAAGGAGGAACAGGAGGAGCACTGCCAGAGCCCTGCAAAATGACCTCCAGCAGGCCACAAATGTGCATGTGTCTGCTCAAATGGTCAGAAACAGACTCTATGAGGGTCCGACGTCCACAGGTGGGGGTTGTGCTTTCAGCCCAACACCGTGCAGGACGTTTAGCATTTGCTATAGAACACCAAGATTGGCAAATTCGCCACTGGCGCCCTGTGCTCTTCACAGATGAAAGCAGGTTCACACTGAGCACATGTGACGGACATGACAGAGTCTGGAGACGCCGTGGAGAACGTTCTGCTGCCTGCAACATCCTCCAGCATGACCGGTTTGACAGTGGGTCAGTAATTGTGTGGGGTGGCATTTCTTTGGGGGGTCGCACAGCCCTCCATGTGCTCGCCAGAGGTAGCCTGACTGCCATTAGGTACCATGATGAGAGCCTCAGACCCCTTGTGAGACCATATGCTGGTGCAGTTGGCCCTGGGTTTCTCCTAATGCAAGATAATGCTACACCTCATGTGGCCGGAGTGTGTCAGCAGTTCCTGCAAGATGAAGGCACTGATGCTATGGACTGGCCCCTCCGTTCCCCAGACCTGAATCCAATTGAGCACATCTGGGACATCATGTCTCGCTCCATCCACCAACGTCACGTTGCACCACAGACTGTCCAGGAGTTGGCAGATGCTTTAGTCCAGGTTTGGGAGGAGATCCCTCAGGAGACCATCCGCCACCTCATCAGGAGCTTGCACAGGTGTTGTAGGGAGGCCATACAGGCATGTGGAGGCCACACACACTACTGAGCCTCATTTTGACTTGTTTTAAGGACATTACATCAAAGTTGGATCAGCCTGTAGTGTGTTTTTCCACTTTAATTTTGAGTGTCACTCCAAATCCAGACCTCCATGGGTTGAAAAATTTGATTTCCATTTTTAAATTTGTGTGATTTTGTAGTCCGCACATTCAACTATGTAAAGAACGAAGTATTTCAGAAGAATATTTAATTCATTCAGATCTAGGATGTGTTATTTTTGTGTTCCCTTTATTTTTTGGAGCAGTGTGTGTGTGTGTGTGTATGTGTATATATATATGTATATATGTATGTATGTATGTATGTATATATATATATATATATATATATATTACCAGGAAGGATACATTAAGATATTACTTGTTTTCAAGTGTGTTCTGGGTCCACAAACATTGCATCGATGCAATCGGATACAGTATAATATTAAAAATATAAAGTAATATTAAAATGCACATATATACATTTAACACAGAACAGGTAAGAAATATAATCAACCATGATTACAGGTGCGTTGAGATGTTGACCGTGATTTTAGGATTTTAGACTGGAGAAAGATTTGATTCTGTCTGTGAGGTTATTCCATAATTCCAGTGCTCTGTAGATTATAGGATGCAGGAATGGCTGGGGAGAGCATTCTACTCGTGTAGGGTGGGAGCTTCCCAGAATATATTCACACTCAGACATAGTATACACACAATGACACACACTCTCTGACACTGTATGCACACACTGCTATATGCATACTTTGACAAAACATAAATACAATGACACTGCTATACACATGCATACACTTAAAGTATACACACGCTACTATACACATTCAGACAATGTACATAACACAGTACTACACACAATCAGACCCAGTATACACACACTGCTACAAAGACACAGTGTCTTAACTCCCAACTCCAGCATCCAGAGTAGTTGGACGCCAGTAGTAGAGGGGTAAACTGGGCAGGCCAGTGATGCGATTTCTTCACTGGCTCTGCCCAAAGGGGACGGGGCACCCTGAAAGTTGCAGTGCTATCTGCAGGGTCCCAAAAGTGGGACACCAGAGACGTCAGGACAGCGGGACACCATCCACAAATTGGGACTATGCCACTGAAATCGGGATGTTGGGAGGCCTGCAGTGTTTATCAGTGTGCACAAACATACTGCTACACATACACAATCTACACGTACAGTTGCACATAATACATTTGAAAGGTGAAACTTCCCTAAAGCTCTAAAAACACTATTTACAATGTATGTATTGTAGCTTTTTTTTCTAATATTACTGTCTATAATGTTACATATGTGTAATTAATTAGATATAAAACATACTTGCATATATAACTATGCAAATTAGTTAGGCTGTGAACTTGATTGCCTCTTTTGCCTTTAAAGATTTGTATCAGGAATTTGATATTCAAGGATGGTTTTCCGAAACATTCAGTTCACTGTTGTTCTGTACCACCAGGGTTACATCATTTAATGAAATCTATTAAATGAGTAATACTTTACATAATTATAGCAAGGGATTAACACGGGACATCATGCTCACTGTCTGTTATTGACCTAGATCACACATCATTCCATGCCAGCCTGAAAACTTAATTATGTTTAAATATGCTTCTAAAGTATGGTATGATACTGTCTTTGGAAAACAGAATGCATATGTGACTTCCTTTAGCCTCAAATGCCTAAATAGTATAAGATGTAGCTCATTTTTATTTACTTTATTTTTTTTCATCCATAGTCGTCCTTTTAACAAAAGCTTGTTACTATATTTTATAGCTATTTCTGTAAAACTATGCAAAAAAACAACTCCCTCTTAAAGGGGCACTCTAAGTACAATAACTACTACCAATCAGTGCAGTGTTTATAATCTACATAGGCTATATGCACTGTCTAATTTGTTTTGGGACAATCTAATTAATTTCATCTTGACAGTGCTTTAGCAGTTGCGATATGTGTTGCATTTGAAGGTTTTTTTTGGGGGCGGGGGGGTTACCTGGCGTTTGTTTTGATTTTAAAAAGGAACCTGTTTTTTGCTATACAAATCAGATTCCTAGAGCGACCTTGTAAAGGAACATTATAACATTAGAAACTGTATTCTTAACTCTATACTGTCTCTTTTCCTACTCTTTTCCAGACCTCAATGCAATAAATTTTTTATAACTTACCTTTTTCCAGCGCCAAAGCTCCCTTGGGGTACTTACCGCTCCTCCTTCTGCGATATCATTGAGGATGCATGACCTCCTCTGTGTTGGTCCAATTCAGTGTTTGTAATAGAGGAGCATTTGGGACCTAATGCACATGCGCAGCAAGTACAGCACGCACATTCAAACATTTCCATGGGAAAGCAATGACTCAGAACTTTCCTATGGGGCTAGCGCGTCACATGACCAAGATTTGTTCAATATGACTGGCACTAGAAGTGGACTTCAAATTGCAGTTTCTCAAAAACTGTAACCTTTTACATTGCAGAGTTAAAAGAGTAGGAACACTGCACCCAGACAACTTCATTAAGATAAAGTGGTTGGGTGACTATAGTGTTCCTTTAAGGAAACACAAGTTAACTGTACATAGTTCAATTGTGTAGCTATCTCTCGTCATGTAAATTACTTATTTTTTGTGGGTTTTTTTTGTTTGTTTGTTTTCAGCTTGCTGGCAAAATATACAGGCAATGTCCCTACCATTGCTGATGCAGTCATTGCTGAAACAGAAGCTGCAGGTTAGAAAAAAAGATTACCCAAATAACTGTAATCTACAGATATTGGCTTAATCTAACCAGTTTGACAGACCAAGTAGAAGTATGGAATTTCACAGATAAAGTATCATCTTTCTACGTCAATCTCTCTTAAAACAAGATTGTTTAACTATGACAGGTGTCTCTGTTCCAGACCTCACGGAGCCAATCCCCTGTTTACAACCTCTGTGTAAAAAGGAAATCTGAGATATTCCAGTGTCAGTATTTAGCTTATTTATATATTTATGGATAGATGGTACACATAGTCTTTTCTAGCTACCCTGAACTCAGCAACCTAAGATACTTGACATCCAGAGGGGGGGGGTGCCAACTCAAACAAGAGGGAAGCATTCTCAAACAGAATGGAATATCATTGGAATTCTAATACAAACTAGTGATTACACCAGAATATTTAGCAAAATGTGGAACAATTCAAAAGTTTTAATCCGCTCTTTCTTGCCATGTGCTGGTGTTTTCCTTTATCCATGTCTTGGGGCGTATTATGGTGACCAACATCTTATCTCACAATGATGCTGACTTGCCTACTATAAAAGGAAAGGGGATACATTGGTCATTCAGACATGTTATTGGTTTCAGTTGAATACGAACAGTGTCTTTGATTTAAAAAAAAAAAAAACTTTTCGGTCAAAATAGTTGCTATTGATAAACCTTTTCTAGTCGTTTTTTTTTTCTTTTGTTTGTTTTTGTTTCTTTTTTTGGAGGGGGACTGAATTTAAAAATTTTTTTTGCCTGGATTTAATATTGGCCAAAATTCTAATTATCTCACTCACTCACTCAGTCTGTTTGTTTGTTTATTTTTTTGTTTGCTTGGTTTTTTGGTTTTTTTTTTGGGTGCGGTAGCTATATGATTTGATGAAAGAATACATATTCTTTTAAACAAAATATAAAAGTAACATTTCCACCAAAGGAAAGGGTGTAAGTTATTACACTTTTTTGTAAAAGGAGTGTTTAATAATATTTGGTATCTAGTTTGTTTAGCTTTGTATACATTAACTCTGGAATTCTAATCCTGTTAATGTTTGCCTCAGGGTTTTGAAAGACCTGTGTTCCTTCAGGGTCATGCTAAAGAGAAATTCTGTATTGTCTGTTATTTTAGACCCTGCTGGCATCTGCTTTACGCCTGCTAATGGAAGCTGTACAATTAATATTCAGCAAAATTCCACTAAAATGACAAATTATGGGCCAAAATAATTCTCAGACTTGACCTTTCTGACCTAACAGGTAGATTCTATTAGACAAGTCAAGTGTACTTATTGTAACCGATAGTGTTTTTCCCGTTGAAGTCAATGGGGAATTAGCTGGTTGAAGCACCACAGTAAACGTTATCTCTGATAGAATACATCCCAAAATGTCCTATTTTTGCCTCTTAATTCCCTAAATTGTTAGTTAACTGACCACTGGTTTCACTATATGAATTTGTGACCACAGCAGCCATAGAATGTTAACAGAATTGTTCTGGTGTACTTCCTCCTATTCAGGCAGGTGTATGCACAAGGAGGTTGTGACAGCACGATGCAAGCACAGTAGATTAATTTGATATTAAAGGCATTATTTTCCAATCCAACACTAGCGTCATTGTTCAAACATCACTTACTTAGGCATGTTTGTATAAATGGACTTTATAAAACTGCAACTCGTATAGTATTCCAAGGTAAATAAGGCCAACTGCAGCTCTTAGTGACACTATTGACATCTAGTTCCAGCTGAATTATATATTTTATTATTGGATCGAACTACAAGGTCTGTTTATATTGGAACAGCATGGTCCCCCAAGCTAGAGGTTTTTTTTTTTAGTTTTTTTTTTTTATTCTATTAACCTCTTGTTTCCAGACTATTTTTTTCTCTGTTTGTGGAGAGAACATACCAGTATGATAAATGAAATGAAAAAAACTATGTTGTAGGGATTCCAAGAGGGAAAGAAGATCTATAATATAGTTTCCACAAAACTCTGTTGTATATTTTTATTTTATTTTTTGTCATATGTTTTTAAGGAAGTGTAAACTGCATTCCTGAGGCAAGGATTTTTGTAGGTAATGGTTCAAGATCGGGTTCCTTATTCCCAGAGGTTAACCCCAAGTATTAATTGATATTGTGATCTCTAACCCTGCTTATACAGAAGAGACATGGCATTTTGTTTGGCATTTAATACACCACAACATGAAATGCTATGCCGCAGAGTCACACAATAGGCACCCAGACCACCTGATCTCATTGAAGTGGTCACGGTGCTGTGCTCCTATCCCCTTAACCCTACAATATAAAACATTGCAGCGCTAAGACTGCCTCTAGTGGCTTGTATGTGCAAGAGTACAGCTTTCAGGTCTATTGAGGATCCCACAAGACTGCAGATGGGCCAAAATTATTCTCGCAGATGATGGGCGGACTGTAGCTTCCTTTAATACATGGCTAACCTTCTAGGTAGGACCCAGGGAGCCACTAGCTCTTCATTTCCAATCATCATTGATGGCCAGTCCTTGAGTAACAAGATCCTTTCAATAAGCACATCAAAACGATTTACCAACCATGGCCTTGGTGCCCTGTGTGGATATCACCTAGCAGTTGTGACACCTGTAAGGTGCCTGGCATTTTTATTTAACATTCTGATTTTTGTTTTGTTGCTCCCTGAAAATTTATTTTAAAAAAACGGATTTCCCATTCTTTTCAAAGCATCTGCCAAAAGTGTGTATGTAGGAGTTTTTTTTATTTTTTTATTGCTGTATTCATAGAAATGATTTCCGTCTGAACTTGCATAGTCAGGCAACTCTCATGATGCGTCTCTATGGCGCTCTCTCCCCGGGGGCCAGCTGGGGCCGAATAAGCTACAGCTTCCCGTGATGCAAGAAAGATAAGCACAACTAAGATTCTATCTGCTTAAAAATAGGAAATCGACTTGGCAACAAGGTGAGATTGCTAAGACCGCATATGTTTTTAAATTGTGCTGGTCATGTAAAATTTCAAGGATAAGATAATTCATTACTCTATACAGAGATATAAATTAAGGCAAAGCAGTATATAATTATTATTTGTAAAGTGCCAACAAATTCCACTGCGCTGTACAATGTTGGTGAATGCATTCCCATGCACACAATGTGAATATTGAGGGGGTCACCAATATGCAAAAACAGGACAGATGTCAAGGATTGTTTTGAGAACTTAATCTTTGGCCTCAGGCTGGTGGTCTACAAGTTTTGCTCATTTGACTGAACTAAAACCGCACAGAATTAAGTAACTTTGTCAAACTGCATCTAACTTGGTGTTGCAGCTAGTTGTGTCAATATACTTTGTGTGGTTTATTAAAATACTGAAAAATAGAAAAGGGTTTTTTTTTAAATTAAATATTGACATTTTTTACATTTTTTTTTTTTTTTTTAAGGCTATAACATAAAGCCTTTTAATTGTTGCCCATTCCTTCTTGGGGGGTGGGGCGCAACAAAACAAATGATTATCTGGCCTTGTGCTAAGAAGTGTATATTTTTATTTGTATGATGGTTTGTCAGATGCATTCTTACTGTATGGGTACCTGGGATGTTTATTTAAGTCCTTAAGGACCAAATTTCTGGAATAAAAGGGAATCATGACATGTCATGTGTCCTTAAGGGGTTAAAGATGATCACTGATAGAAAGCCTGCTTTAGGGAGTCAAACTGAGATCAGTCAATAGAATTCAAGTACACTTGTGAGGCATGCTGCTATTCTGTAGAATTTACATCTTGTAGTCTTTGTGATGCTGTACCAGAATTTCAATATAAAATTTGTTATTGTTGGCCAATCTTTCAAAAGGAAAACAAAAAAAAATCTTCACTTGTAATTCAAATACCCCCACAACTCTCTTGCTCTTGTCTTTTGAAAACCCGATCTATCAAGAGAAATTCCAACAAGAACTAAATGTAAAAATATGTTTGAATATGATTTTTGCAGATTCTAGGCGAAACTGGAGATTCTGTGCCAGTCTGGTTTGAAAATAACACTGCAATGCCAAAATGTTGGCTTCCTTGTCTGTATTCTTGCCTTTAAAAGATACGTTTCCCTCAACAAAATCACATTGGCGGCCAGACGAGCCCTCGCACAACGCTGGTTAAAAATGCAGCCCCCCACCAGGGCAGCGATCCTGGGGAGAATAAAAGATAGTTGCCTAATGGACGACCTCACAGCAAGGGTGCGCAGTACTCAAAAGGCTTTCGAAAGGACGTGGGGACGCTGGAAGGACTGCCCCCTGGCGGAGTAACCGTCCTTGCGCTTGGCGGGGCCGCGGCCCGGGGGGTCCGAGAGGTGGAAGATGCTAGTCTGCTTGGTGCCCTCCCCCCTTCCCGCCGCCCTCTCCCCGCCTCCTTCTTCCCCCCCCCCCGTCCCCTTGGGCTCCCCCCGCCTGCCCGGGCGCCTGGTCCACCCACCCCCCCACCCTCCTTTCTATCTTCACTCTACCTTTCTCTTATCTTCTTACCCGGGTCCTCGCCTTAGACGAGGGCCCGCTTGATACAATATACACATTAAGCACACGCAGGCAATGATAGCACACTGAAGCGAACTATCAGCGCAAACACGCACGAATTCACACGCCAGGCAGGTAGGCGCCAGGGAGTGGAGGGGGGCCCAGTCAGGCCAAAATATTTCAGTTTTATCTAGTACAAAGCAGGAGTTGAACGCGGGCTCCACAATACAGGGGACAATTTGCAGCTGGAACAAGTCAGAAGGGCCGTCACCTGTATCTAACATAGTTGGAGACTCCACAGCATCATTAAGAGATATCTCATCGCCCAACGGTACCCCGAAACCCTCCAATAGCGCTAGGATAGGCACCACCGAATGCCTACAGAAACCCACCTTCACGCTCTGGCCACCTGTAACTGACTCAATATACAATAAAAAATTGACAGCACAAAAGTGATGTCCAAGCCCCCTAATAAAGAGTCCTGTGCTACAGGCACTTATTGTAACATCTGATATCTACCACGCTTATCAACTGTATGCCTATGCTGTAATATGTTATGTTATACTTGACCACGGTTTATGCTTAAACCGGAACATCTTGCCTTGTTCTATAATACTTTGTCAAATAAAATAAAGAATTAAAAAAAAAAAAAAGATACGTTTCCCATGATTTTCAAATGGTGTAAAAAAATAGATATCCAAAATCCAGTGCCTTACTAAACGATTTAAAGCCTAAGAATGCTTTAGATTTTTTTTTTATATATCTCTGTTCTTTGGAGCCTCAAGACCCATAATCACTGTTTAGGTGATGTATCACATTAGGATCTGAGCTGTTACATTAGGCTCTATTATATGTGAGTGGACCATTTTTCACATTGTACACATAAAGGGTGTTGTAATACTGTTTTACTCTATATTTTCTTTTTAATTTTATTTGTATATATTTGCACAAATCCATTGAAGGCCCTATTAAGTTAGGTAAGTAATAAAAAATGTGTTTCACGTTTTACTGTTTGATTGCCATTTTATGTATATTAATGTGTCTGTGATTGCATGTTTGTATCTGTTGTGAGCATTGGTGTGTGTTTGAGCATGTTGCTAATTGTGTGGCAAGTTATGTATTTGTATGAGTGGCTAGTTATGCAGGTTTGTCTCTAAAAACATGTATGTGTTTGTGTTAAAGGGACACTATATAGTCACCAGAACTACAGCTTATTGTAGTTGTTGTGGTGAGTATAGTCGGTGGTCCCTTTAGGCTTTTGCAGAGAAAAGGCAGTGTTTACATAATATCAGCGATGTATTTATCTTGAGGCTAGCAAGGCATTTGCCTTGGACGGCACTTTCCATGGGGCCCCCCAAATGCCCTAGCAAATACCTTGCTAGCCTTATGTCTACATTACAGCCACTCTGACTGCCACTGGAGGTGCTTCCTGGGGCAGTGCTGCACACTGTATGCGGTGAACATTCCCCATAGAGATGCATTGAGTCAATGCTGCTTGGCCAGGGTGGTGTTTGGCTGTGCCCCCATTCTCCTTGGCTGAGATCATCAAAATTGGGAAAGCTTTGTGACTGGCTGAGATCATTATTATTATGCTATCATCAAATCTGTCAGTGAGAAGCCCTGCGCTGGAAATAGGTGAGTCGATCACCTTTCTAACAAAAGGTAAGGGAGTCTGACCACCTAAACGGCGGTTTTGGAATTAGTGTCAGGAATATAGTGCCCTTATAATGATGAGGGGGCTAGGCTCTGCGAATGTGTTGTGTGTTGTTTTTTGTTTTTTTTCAATGTCCTTGCAAATCATATTGATAAGTATGGATGCTGCTGGAAGTTTTAGCCATCTCGGCTTGCTCATGTTACTATATACATTCTCACATCAGAGCTCCAGAACTGATCACACTTGGTTGCATTCTTCCACTGAAATCTGGGGAAGTAAGATGCCAAGTTGGAAAAATTCCTGAAGTTTATCCTTTTTCCACCTGTACTATTTTGACCTAAATTTAGCATTCAGTAGTTGGTTCGAGACTATTCACTGTAAACATCCATTAACGATTCTTCTTTGTATTGTTTTCAAATTGCCCACTCTGTGTAAAAGACAATAGTCAACTCATCTTTAATAAACTGCTTATTTACTTATTTTATTGCAAATTTTTAAACTGCAGTTTTCATAGTATTATAAGGTGTGATTTCAACTCTAGAACGCCTATAATGCACAGAGGCTCTAAATCACTAACTCATGATAAGCTCTACTAAAAGTCATCACTTTCTTGCATTCAGTGATAAAGACGTTCAGCCAGATGGGCTAAAGGCACTATTTGTAAATGCGTTCTAGTCTACACAGAATTGCCAAAACATGTCGACCTGATTATAATTTGTGATCGCTGCAGAAATGGGAAGTCTCACTGCTGGAGGCTTTTTTTCCAACCCAAAGAATGAAGAGCATTTTCCCATTTTATAATTAAAATTAATTTAACATAATGTTGATGCAGTAATGCTGTTGCAAATTGATTAAAATAATAAAATACTCGTTGGCATTTAAAGTTATGCAAAGGGAATGTTGATGACTACTATTTTTACATCTTAAGCCTTTAACTCTCAGAATGAGTAACCAGGAATGCCAGCTTCTGGCAGTCCTGTAATTCCAGTTTCTGCAAACTGCAACTCCCATCATGGTTATCCAGCAGGTTTACTGAAGATCACGGGAGTTGTTTGTGCTGCCTGGGTTGTTGTATGTTGCCTGTTCTGGGAAGGATGGGGTGCCAAAGGATTAAATGGCAATACTAAGTGTAATACAAGCCATCTTGGCAACTATTTAACACATTTTGTTTTCGATTTTAAATATTAATGGTCACATTTTAAAACTTAATTCTGCTATCACTGCGCATTGTATCCAGTCATTTAAGAGAAATGTTTCCTTTTAATCTATCTTTTTAATAATCTCTGGAGAGCAATAGCATATTCTAATAAATGTTATTGCTCACAATGAAGTGAGACATATGGATACCTTTTATATCTTTTGATTCCCCTCTTTCATATTTGGTAGGGAAGGGTGGGGGAAAAGGGGGGCCCTAGCTAGGCTTTTTGCATACAGGAATTGTGAGTCTCATAGAATCATGTGTTTTAGATGTTGGCAGAGTACAACAGGCAGGAGTTGTGCAAGGTCTTTCAGCACTGTGTGGGTTTATGCTTAAACTGGTGACCCACAATCTCATTTCTCTCCAGGCCAGGATTGGCCCATTGTGAGCTCTCCTGGGAGATTAGGCTGCTAGGATTTAATGACCATGTATGTTGTGGATGTATTTGCAAGTGGTTTCAGGTGAGATGGGAAATTAGTGTCAATGGATTCACCCATATATGCTCTGTGCAATGTGTTACTGACATCTACACAGAAATTTGTGCATTTCAAGTCAATTACTCTTACCCCAAGCAAAAACTTACCGGCCCTCCCCTGATTCCATACATGTGTTGCAAAAAAAAAAAAAAAGGACCCACATATTCATCCCTAAACAAGGGGAACAGAAACATGCGATACCCATCCCAAAGGTGTTTAAAAAGAATGGAACACACCCAATTGCCATCCCGACAGCTCTCATTCTTATCCTGCATTATACAGACCTATTGTAGCATTCATAAAATAGAGCAAGATTATGAAGCTGACATACCATTTTTGGAAAGGCTTGTCCACAATTACTTTGCATGCTGGACCAATGGTCCTTCTACTGAATAAGAAGGGTGTGCTCTGGACCACAATTTGTCAAATCTTGGGTGATTAGAGTAGATGCCAGCCAGCAACTGTTCTCAAGATGCTACCGTGTCTAATACCTCTTCGGCCTTGACTCCACCATAAGCTCATCCCAAAACCACTAAGCTTCCACTCCATGATGGCTATAATTGCCCCGTAATGCTAATTGTATTGAGATTCCTCCAGGTAGATGTTCAGCAAGTTGTTGGCGCACAGCCTCTGAAAATCTAAAACCATAATTAAGCTTCAAGCACACTGCAAAGCTTATAAAACTAGTAGTTTGAATGGATTATTATCATACCATGTTCAACCAAAGTACAGTTCTACCTCATTTCCCTAGGATAAAATAAACTAGTCCAGAATTGTAGGTCTCTCAGCACAATATGAGCTGTGTGAAACCTTCTGACAGAGTGCTGGCTGTTAGACAATATAACGCTAGCGGTCTGCTTTAAAGAAACCTGGAATTTATGCTCGGTTATTTAGACAAGGCCAGAGTCTGTCATTAGGACAAACTGCTAGCTACTGCTTGTCTGGAGAGCTTTAAACTTTGAAGTGCTCAAACCCCTCATAGAAAACGATAAGAAGTCTGTTTCTGAAACCAAGGCAGATAAATGTTAGTCTACATACGATTTGGTTATTTTAAGGGGTTACTCAGAGTACCATGACCACTTCAGTGATTTTAAGGTAGTCCTTGGTAGAAAAGAAAGCTCTTAGACAGTTGAAGCTTCTGTAAAACTCTCCAGAATATCTCCAACTACACCCTTAGAAACAGCACTTAGAAGTAGCAACCAAGCTATATTAGCCAAGCTAATGGCAACAGCCCTTATATAACTCCTAAAATCACCACCCACTAGGAATGTTTAACCTGGGTAGGCCTCTGCTTATTTGCAAACAATAGCTAATTTAAACAGCAATCAATAGCAAGTAATCTAATCAAATGCCTTATAATTACCAACAGGAATTCAAACCTTGTGCAATCAGTAACCTTTTCCTACAGATGAATCTTACCTGTAACAGTAGCAAAGAAAGCTCTTAGCACAACTCTTAGACAGTTGAAGCTTCTGTAAAACTCTCCAGAATATCTCCAACTACACACTTAGAAGTAGCAACCAAGCTATATTATTTTTTTACTGTTACAGGTAAGTATTTAGAAAATTGGGCAGACTAGATGGGTTGAATGGTTCTTATCTGCCGTCACATTCTATGTAGGTATGTCCTGGTACTAGACACACTGTACATACCTAGTTTACTGCGCTGGGCTCCACCCAATGCCGGGAATGTTTTTATGTAGCTTGAAAGTAGCACTTGTGACCACGGACATCACTGTGCAAGCTCTCGCCCAGGTACAGCAGTGTTGTTAGATACATGATTAATTAATGAAGTAGATCTGTTGGTGGCGGGTAGAACTTGGTTGAAAGAAAAATTTAAAAGTTTCACAAAATGTGCTATGACTCAAAATGGCTGCGCACAAGGTTAAGGGTATAGTGACAGGATCTTCCTTGGCTCCGTATCCTTCTGTGATTCTCAGTGAGACATCGGTACATCCTGTTTGTGGTTGCCTGACATTTCTTTTTTAGTCCAACTGTATACTCCCCTAGCCACTTTATTCACTTCATAGGTGTTTTTTTTTTGTTTGTTTGTTTTTTTAAATCCACTTCAGCTTGTTCTCTTACCTGTTTTGTTGTTTTTCCCAAGGACTGGTAATATTATGGTTATTTTTTTGTTTGTTTGTTTGTTTTTGTGTCTAAGGCACGCTATATTCAGTCTAAAGATGACATGCATTCTGCTGAAATGTCTTCATTATGTAATTTAACACAAAAACAATGAAAATGCTTCTGAGGAATGCTTCTGGACAGACTATAATATACCATAAAGACTAGAGTTGTAAAATGCATAACAGGTGCAGCAGAAACCTTAACCCAGACAGGTTTTATTAACCTCATTAAACCGGCCCTGTGGACAAAATAGGTTTCTTGATTCTGTGATTTAATAGCACTTTAGAATGATGATCTCTTGCATGTATGAGTAGACTCCACTGAACAAAAAAAGTGCATCATAAAAACAATTTATTCTCTTATTTTATTTTAAAAAGTCTGTACAGAACCCTTATCCAAAACAGTTTTGCAGATTAACAATCATACATTAATTGAAATTGTTTTAATACAATCAAGATGTAATATAATTTAGACGTTATATAAATCTAACCACAAAATCTCCAGCACTTGTGAAGATTTAAAGATGCCCTCACCTAAAGATGGCTTTAAAGAACAATAGTATTTGGTGCCTTCAAGTGTGTTACAGTAGAGTATAACTCTCTATTCTACAGGTAACCAGCAAGTTGTAACCAGGAGTCATTCTAACCATCAACCTGTCTCTCTCTGCAGATTCCATACCTCCTTTTGAACAGCTGTATCTCCGAGACTAGACCCAGAATGCATCCAGTTGTTTTTGGCGAGAGCATTGAAGTGAATCCAAGTCCAGTCCAGGAAATCAGGTAATTCACAAATACAAGGATACCTTTAATGGCAGACCTTCTGGTGGGATACATGTAGGAGGGTGCTCCAGGCACCAACTCGTGGTGGGTTCTATTCTTGGATTAGGGTATACTTGGTAATGATGGTAAATGGGTATTGTATAATATTATTTTGCAGTGTTCCTCTTTCTGCTACAAAAATACTACTTTACTTGATGCCAGGTTTCTTTGAGTTGAGATTCAGCTTTGTTCAGAGGAAAGCTGTCTGTGACCTTACAGAAACCCTTGCTGAACAACAAATCCCATACTGTGGCCATAAAGCACTGCTTATTGAATATTTACAGCATCTCTATAGAAAGAAATTGAGAAAGTCACCTGTGAAACATCTAGCAAACTCTCATCTTTACTCTTCTTTTGTATGCATGTTTAAGTGTGTTGAGAATTGCTTTAAGCAATGGTGAATCGATAAACATAGCAGGTGGTACAGCTATGGTCGGGTCTAGTCTCTGATGGGATCTAGCAAGTATCAGCTGTAAGTTATACACATTTGTGTCCTCTGCTGGCCTTCATTAACCTCTACAAATAATGCTACAGTATCATGGGGATTGCTAGGGGGGTGCTGACAGGGCCTGGATCCCCCGTAATACTGAGAGAGAAATAACTTCTCCAATTCTATAATTTGCCACTTTAGTGAACCATATTTGTAGTTAAAGGGACTCTCCACTGCCTGACCCTACAGTGCCCCTCTCCCTCCTACCCCCTCATCCTAAGTTGCTGAAGGGGTTAAATCCCCTTTCAGTGACTTACCAGAGTCCAGCGCTGATGTCCCTCGGCGCTGGGTCAGGCTCTGCCTACTCTCCTCCCCCGCCTACGTCCGCCGGCAGGGGAGACCTAATGCGCGGCAAAGGCCCCGCACACGCATTAGACCTCCCCATAGGAAAGCATTATCCAATGCTTTCCTTTGGGGATTTCGGCGATGCTGGAGGTCCTCACATAGCGTGAGGATGTCCAGCGTAGTTTAAAACACCTTTCATGTTCTAAGAACACGGAGGTCCCTCTAGTGGCTGTGTGATAGACAACCACTAGGGGAGGACTTAACCCTGCAAGGTAATTATTCCAGTTTATAAAAACTGCAATAATTACACTTGCAGGGTTAAGGGTGGTGGGAGTTGGCACCCAGACCACATCTGCTCATTGGAGTGTCTCTTTAATTATACAGTAGTTATGGGGACCTTGCTGTGGGTGCATGATTTTAACGCAATGGGGTGAAGGGTTAATACAGCCTGATTTGGGGTTAATACAGCAGGTATACCCTTTATAAAAATATAGGTTTAACAAATACTCTGAATCCAGTCAACGGTTTGGTGTTGCAATATGGTTCATAGAACACACAGGGTTTAGGGTTGGACTTGCATCATGATAAAGGGCAGGTTTTAGGAGGAGCTTGAGTCAATATATGGGAAGAAGTCCTAAAACGTACCCATGGGCTGAGGTCCCATGGTCATTTGCCACTTTGCAAAATCCATCCATGGTATGATGTCTCACATACCTGGTGCCATATGAAGTCAGTCACTATGGTTGGAGAGTCATAAAAATATGCACAAGTCTTATTAATTCTCTATGCTGCAGATTTTGGTTGTCCAGAAACATGCTATGTAATTGATGGTTGTAACGGAGCTCCCTGTACCCCTGGCTGGGTACCTCCGACAAGGACCGCTTCCTAGCTGGAACAGGGGTCAAACCACAGCACTTCTGCCCAGTCACTGTGGCTTGACTGGGGTCCTAGAATCGCTCCTTCCTGGAGCCGAATGGGGAATTCGCTCTAGACAATCCCAGGCACTGGACGACACTCAGTCCTGGGAGCTCTAGTCCTTACAAGGACTTTCCCCGTTGAATCCTCCACACTGGAACAGTGATTAAAGAGTAGCTCTTTCCCCTCCCAGTAACCACACGACACATAGTTCTGGGAGTACAAGCTCGAATACTTTTAATGGCATCCACAACTGACCTTATGTGCATGTCCCCATGCAAGGGACACTCCCCCCTGGATCTAAGAGTAAACCACAGTAGAAACCAATACACAATTACATTGGCTCTCAGATCCAGGACACTTCCATACGTAATCAGATAATCCCTCCTCTGTGCCTGGGAGATATTTGGATCAGGAATGACTAATCTAATCCAATTATCTCCAAGCACAGAAAAAACATACTTTTTCCCCAAAAGTACCCCAAAATACATAAACCCCCCACAAAAGTGACATCCTCTGCCGAGCAACATTAAGGAACACTGATACAAACTAGGCACAACAACGCAATGCATAAGCCAATACCTGACTTGTGCATACTGTTATATGTTAAACCAACGTTTCATCCCAATCTCTTCTTTCTGTAACCATTTCCCCATAAAGTACAAAAACTAAACACCAACAAAATAAATTATTTTTTTTAAAAAAGTTACATCCTCTGATAGCCCTGATCTGGGTGCCCAACATATCCAAAAATCACTCAGATCAGTTCAGGGGTTCAGGAATTTCCTAGATGTAATTTGTTTGACCGACTGCACGCATGGTCTCATGCCCAAAACCATTCCAGAGAATCAGGGTTGCGGTCGATCTAGTTCGATAGTTTAAAAGCGAACAAACTACCGAACATAGTCAAGTCTTACCCTTGAGCTTGTTCCCCTTGTTCGTGGGAACGTTTCCACCGAACAGTGTCTTTCTAAGTGTTGTCGAACCGAACGCAGGCGATCATGGAAGTCCAGCAGTGTTTGGGAGTTTCAGTGTGCGAAAATAGTTCCAAGAAACACCGCAGCCTGGTTTCATGCGAACAAGATGGCTGCCACCTCGTGGTCGTCCATAGGAATTGCGGCCACCCAGACGAACACTTAGAACACTGAGTTGGAAATTGTTACTATGCAGCAATTAGGCTTAACAAGCTCCAGGGTGGTCTCCCGTTTGTGCGGCTGTTCGGTTCCCGAACCATATAGTCCAAATACACGAACGGAGACTTTTACATCACATTTACAGAGTCCAAAGTCTGTGGGCAGGAGGCTGGCAAGCAGGCTCCTCCAGGAACTCGTGGCAAACTCACTTGAAAAAGGGGGGTTTGTCACAATGGTAATTTCAAGAATCTGTAAATATCAACACAGTTATTTATGAAAGCTTACATGTTCAGCTTAGTTCAAATGTAGACGTCAAGGATAGGAACAAAATAATGACTGTACTATAATGTGCACATACTATGTTCAGGTCACTCGTAACTTTCAAATTTTCTTTACAGATGCAACTCTGAGGTCAAATATGACTCTGAAAAGCATTATCGAGACCATATCTTTTATGCCCCGATTCCCACCGCTACGTCTTACAGTGAGACCATCATCTCCCCTCCCAACTGCACATGGAGGAACTACAAATCCCAGGTTATTTTTGAACCTCGCAACAAACCCCTGAGATTCCAGAGTACAACAATCATCTTTCCAAAACACGCCAAGAACATTTACAGAACAACCCTCAACTACAACTGTGGGGCAAGCAGGAAGTGGTTTTCATCTAGCGTGAAGCTTGAACTGTGCGAAGAAACAAGCCCGTGTATGGTCTACACAGATAATCACTAGTGCCATTTATTGTTCATTGGGAACTGGAGTACTCCAATGCACTTTGCCACACAACTATAGTGAGAGAAGGGGCTGCACCTCCAAAATACTGCATGATCCCTGTAATATTAATGCTTTTAGAATTTATGACTTGCATAATGATCTGGAGCATAGAACTATATAAAGATCTGGATTTTTGTGCATCATTCAAATGGATAATGTTAACTGCTCTGCACATTGTCGAGCTAACTTTATTTCATGTTTTTCCGGGTCTAATATTATAAAGGGTTTTACAAGTGGTCACTGGTAACAAGAGCAGATTTCCACATTAAATATCACTTGTTTTTATTTTTTTATTATTGTTAAATAAATTGGCCACCTGTAAAGGACAGTTACAAATATTTTTAAAGGACTTTATATAAGGTCAAGGATAAGGCTAGAACCATCATGGTGTGTCCTGAATCTTAATGTTGCCAGTGCTTCTCTCATTTTAATTAATCAAGAATGTAGAGAAGTGATACAGGTCGGGTGTTCAACTCTCCTATAAAGGATGATATGTACTAAGGTGTGATTAGTAGGAGAACTTTCATTCCAGCTGGAGAAAGTGAGTGTGTCGTGAAAGTACTCCATCTTGTAACATCTAGGACTTCTCCAAGGTAGAGATGTGATCAGTGCAATGGGTGGTGCCTTCATTCTGTTGGCACCAAAGCAATGCAATTATAACTAGGTTCTAGCACAGACAGGGATATGCACTTAACTGGGAATTGATCACAGAATTCCAGATTTTAGGCTAACAAAATCCCCAACATATTACTGACACTTCCCATTTTAGTGTATAAGAGAGTTTCTGTGAATGCAGTTAATATATAGCAGAAGACACTGTTAGATGTCCTATTCCTCCACTGGTGGTAGAATTAGTTATCTTTTTGGATGTGTAATCTTAAATGTGTGGAATTAGTCGTCTGTATTTGAAAGGAAACCGAATGACTTTTTAATGGCTGGATTTTAGAAGTCATATTTTATGTTGTATGAACTGCCATGAACCAGGGTGAATGGAAAAACAAACCAAAACATTTTAGTACTTACCTCCGCCCATCACAGGGATAGTATTCTATGTTAGGGAATAGATGGGTTTAACTATGCAGCAATAGGTAGACCAATACAGAGGGAATGAAATTCCATTAATTTGGAAAATGATACGTTACGATATAAATATTGTAATTGATAACCACGTGACTGCCAGCCACCAAATATAGAAAGTACAAAAACTCTTTGACTGGACATAAAACTAATCTAATGCTTTTTCAGACAGGTAATCAATTTTATAGATTAATGCTGCAAATAACACATAGATATTATCTGAGAATATTTACAGAATCTGATGTTCTGTAAACATGATCTAAAGGCCACTGAACTATTTAATTGTATATCATGGTACTGTGTGGGCTTTATGGGATATGTAGTTCAACATTCATCAGCAGTTTCAGTGAAGATGGATCTAATAAATGCTCAACTCGATTTGCTTTTTCCATAAATGGAACCAGTCACTTATAGACTCTCTTTCTAACAGGGCCTGTTAGAGTGGGGGCTTGTATGGCATGTACCCACATTCCCATACAAGCACTTGTATGGCCAGGGGAAAGATTACCTTTCTTCTTTCATGTATTTGAGTGGGCTGAGTTTATACATTTTTAAAGTCAATTCAAAATTAATTTCAAATTGAAGGTCAAAATAGCTGAGCTGGAAAAATTCTCTAACTTAACTATGCTGGCCTTAAATTCTTACTTTAGTGAATAACGCTGTTAGTAGCAGTTATATATTCAACCAAGATAAGACAGAAGGAGCAGAGGAAGTCCTTGAACCACAGCCTGTGCAAGGACCAGTGGCTGTTAGTCAATGGTGTTTTTCCTCGAACATTGCAGATACCTGCATGATCCTTGGGTGGAAACCTAAGGGCACTGAGGATGTGCAGCTACCAGGTGTGTCCATTCAGATTTGAGTCTAAAGTGCTCTCCAGATATAAGAGGTGGGTGTAGGAGACTCCATGACTATGTGTTACTCTGTAGGTTGTGCAGCATGTGATAGTCGGTTAACAGTATAATGAATAGAGTAAGTTAGGAGTACAGTGTGTAGGTATTGTGATTTACTGTGCAAAGAAGGCTCTTAGAGCTGTGTGCTTTTTATATTTAATTTTTTTTTAATTCTTTATTTGTGTATTGACAGCAGGTAGTATGAGGAGACCGTACATTCAAGGCAACAATCGATTGTTACAGCATAAGTGATGACATCATGTTCGTATTGCTAACAATTGATTCAAGTTATGTCACCAGCAATGAGGTTCTGGGTATGTTTGAAACGGGTAGTAGGGCATTGTGTGTCGTAAAGCTCTCGCTCAAGAACCTGCTTGTTCAATACTTTTTATTTTGTATTACGGAAAAAAAAAAATTAACATAAAAAAAATCAGAGAGAAGTGAAGAGCGTAAAGGAAAGTGAAATTTCTAAGCCAGAGAAAGAAGTGTCAGCCCCTGTGAGTATGATGTTCCCTAGTAATCCGTGGACCTGTGAATTGTGTTCTCTTGGGAAGGAAGCTTGGGGCCACGGGCCACTTTATAGAGAACCCCCCGTTATGTTATCGTTCTCATTGGTTTCCCCATCGGACGAGAGGCCCATGGCCGAGGCTCGTGGGTGGGCTTTTAGCCGTGACCCCGGCCAGCCCTCCCTCGGTGGACCCCCATGGAGCTGTGTACTTTTTGATTTTCAATATAAGAAATAAAAATCTGTTTTGTGGCCATGGAATCGAATCTGATATTTAATGTGGAAACTAGCACTTAACAGTGAAGCTTAAATACCTGGTTTTATCTAAGCAGAGTAGCATATGTTACCTGTAACCGTGACAGTAAATGTAACTAGCGTGTGATTCTAATAATATATGTACATATGTTTTGATGTGAATTTTTACTTGTCTATATAGGATGGTGGACATGTAGTTCCACAGTCCAGTTTATTGTCCTCACTCGCTCAACAGAAACGTGCCTTAGATTAAAATCAAGGGTGGAGGAGGTTAAAAACTATGATCCCCATAGAATGCATGTAAATTGTGATTAATAACCCTTCAATGCAATAACCTCCATTATGTATAGAGATTGAAAAAGCCCGGTCATTATATGCGCTAGTAATTTTTAGTTTTATGAATCTGGCAGTCCTAAGGTGTTTAGATTCACTTCTTTTGGTATTCACTCCAGTGTATTTGTTCTGTGTAGCTGGACGTGCATGTACCTTTAAAACAACAGCCAAATGGAATCCGGAGTTTCCTTTTCATTTGTTGTGGTATGAAACGGAATCAAGCTGGATCAGAATAATCGATTGGTGATGCTGTAACATTTTTGGTTGGAGTGACCATCTACCCTATATATTAAGGGAAGGTTTTTAAACTGCATATGTTAGGGCCATAAATATTTTTTCTAGATTGCAAGAGATAATTAATTTAATTAAAGGAGAATTCCTGTTTGATTTGTCAGTTTCTTTCCTTCCTGCTCTATACAATTGTTACATATACCAAGGCAGCACTTTTCATGTGGTAACCATCAGCAATTAGAAGCGATAACCTGAAAAAGTGGTGAATCTGAGAGTCCTATCCACAACACATTCCACAGGGTCGTTGCTCATCTCTACATAGTGTTTAGCATAAGAAATATATTCAATCCTATGTTTGCCATTGGACAACATTTCACCGCAAAAATGTATTCTGTAAAATATGCCTCATGCAGTTTTTAATTCATTCCTATTTTGGAAACGATGCACTTTAAATGCAATTATGCACCCGCCAATCAGAGTGGGAAACGTGATGTTTAATGTGATTTTTAAAGAGCAATAGTAGTCCAAAGTGCCTTGCTTTATTTTAATTTTTTTCTCTGTAATGTGTATATTAGATTTGGATGGCAGTAGGATGTGCAAGGTTTTTTTTTTATTTTAAATTAAAATAGTTAATGGTACTTGCCTATTCCAGTTTTACAGCATCTTCGTCTGTAAGAGGAGACTATTAGGCAGAGTGGCTTCTCCTGATAGGAATCTCCGCATTTAAGGCAATATTTATTTCAAAGGACTCTATGGTGATCAGAAGCACTACAGCTTAATGTAGTGGTTTTGGGAACTACAGCCTGTCCTTGCAGGCGGGCACTGTAGACTTTGGATTTTCAGAAAAAAGGTTTAAAGAGACCATCCCAGTGTGGGGGCAAAGGCGAGTAAAAACATATTTCCCATGTGATCAGAGGGTGACCGGTCACCTAAATGGTTACACTATAGTGTCAGGAATACATGTTTGTATCCCTGACACTATAGTATTCCTTTAAAAGAAAACCATTAATATAATGGCGAGATGCCACTTTAGTTGCAAAGAAACAAATAGGTCATATTTTATGGCTGTAAATTCTTGTAATGTGACAATTCATTTGAGATGTGTTTGCCATTGTCATCTAAGCCACATATAACTGATTTGCATTTATTTTGGCAATTATCAAATGTTTGTTTGCAACACACATTCAGCAGGATATGAACACACTTCCTAGAAGAATGCTGAGTCTGTATTAATGCCGCTTATGATTACTTAATTGATTTCCAATCAAAAACAAATTAATTCTGCATACTGTTGGGCACTGTCAAGATCTGCCCAGCAGAATACAGAAATGTGTCCCACAAAAACATGGTAATCTGTAGAACCTGGTTAAACCCAATAGAAATTATTTTGTTTATTGTTGTCTTACTGTATTTGTACAAAACTGTACTCCCGAATAAATCTTCATTATTTTGTAATCCAAGGAGATCCATAAAACAGATTTTAAGGATATAATATTTTGTGATGTAATAAGTTTTACAAGAGAGAGGCATACAATCTAGCCTGTGTATGACTGGTTACCTTTCACCTGTACAAAGTTCATTTACTCTTGAAGGTCTTATCTTGTTTTGCCTTGTAGAAAGCTGTAATCCCAAGCAAGTCTCACAAGTTTTTGGTATCCTCATCTTGTAGACTTCTGTGAAATTTGCTCTTAAAATTAAAATGTTTCAATTTAAAAACAGAACTCCAGTTTCTTTCTTTTCTTTAGTTCTGCTTAGATTTGAATGTAATGACATATAACAAACTGACTGTTTAATAGAAATTAGTGGAAAATAATTTATTTTTGTACACATGGTTCAGAAATATATATATATATTTTTTTAAATAATACATGTAAGACATAGCAATTGAACACATTAGCACATTTACTATTTTAGAACTTATTTTATTTTTGGTTGTACCATCACCCCTCATAGGACTTCATAGATTTTTATTATTTTTATTTTTCAACGTGCTCCTAAACAACCTACATGAGGTACGAAGAGGTGGAGAGTGTTGGGCACACATTACTGCATTTAAGATGTCTAACTAAGCTAAACTAATCCTGCAATGTTTTTTTTAAATTGCAAATGCATGCTTTTAGCCATCCAACTGTGAGTGTCAAAATGCTGAATATGTGATAATATCCTTGCATTCTGCACAAATAACACAAATTTAAACAATATGTACAAGTACATTACATGGACATTTCTCTCTCTCTCTTCTCACCTGCCAACTCCACCTCCCTCAGCCCCCCTCCTGACCCTCTGTTCTATTAATGATGTTCCAAGGCTAGTCCTGGATCCAGTTCCCATAATCTGCAAAAGTAAGGTAATTCTAAATACTCTGATTTTAGAAAGCGGAGTGGGTACTATTCTCTGACAGGGTTCCCAATTAATTTTTCTTGTGGAAAATTTTACTCCACCCAGCCTCCCTACCTTTGGATGTCTCTATGTCCCTGTGGTCCAGTGGGACTGCTGGGCTGAGCGTGTGGTCCCTGGGGTCCAGTAGGGCTGCGGAGAGGCTGGCGTGCGGTGCCTGGGGTCCAGTGGGTCTGCTGAGCGGCTGGCATGCGAGCGGCGAGGAAGCAGTGATCTTCCTGCTCAGATCCCTCGCACACCTCTTAGTGATGCCGAAGCCGGAGTGACGTCATATTCCGGCTCCAGCACCACTGCTGTGCACGTGAGGGAGCTGAACAGGGAGATCACTGCCTACTGCTCCCTCGCTGTCCGCAGCCATTTTGTTTTCCGAAATTTTGGCGGAACCACATTTGTGTGAACACGAATTGGGGAAACGCTGCTCTATGAGCACACAAGTAAAAGCGAGCTGCCTGTTTGAACTGAGAATGGTTTCTTTTGGAAGTAATTCACCTGTTACCAGATTTATAATATCTCCCAGTGTGATATTGAGATTTTCAGATATAGATTGAGAGAAATAACAAGCAAATTTTTCTTTACTAGAAATTAACTCTGTGTTATATGTAATAGGCAGTAAGAAACCTGATGGGGTACTTATTTTTATTTTTTTAAGTTTGATCCATTTCTAGATTTATAGAGTAGGTTTTATTGTTGGTGATTGGATTGTGACAAAACCCACTATTTTGCCTACCCCGGAGCTGTTCTCTTCCTCAGTTCGCTGACAAGTTCCTAGAGTTCAATTATGCTTCCCATATATTTGGTATAATAAACTACCGAACACAGACCACCCCCCTGGCTCATTAAGTACAAAGAAACTGCAGAATTAAGTGCTCTCTCTGTGTGGCTGCCGTTCGTATAACTGAACGCAACATGGTGGAAAAAACAGCGGCCATCTTGTTGCACGAACGCAGGCAGCGCAACTTGGTCGTTAAGTTTCTGGAACTCTAAATCGGCCACTCAACCGCATGAACATCAGTGAAACCACGCAAACGCCTGCTTCTTTCCGCGACAAGCCAGAAGAGTGCTGTTCGGTAGGTTTGTTCGTATGGACAAGACTAACATATGCTACCTATGAGCTAGGGGAACCGTTCAACAGTTTATTTGCATGGAACTCCCGAAATGGACCGACCACTAGCACAAAAATTCTGGAACTGTTTTCGGCATACGTCTCCTAAATGCGGTCGGTCCAAACCCCGGTGGTGATTCGGCTGTGTTTGTGGGATCTGAGCGCTATTTGGACAACATGGGCACTCAGATCCCAGCCATCCAGGGATGTAATTATTTGTGGTGGTTCCAATGTTTTTAATATGTGTTTTTATGTATTTTCATATTTTGTGTAATTATTGCCTAGGAATAGTGACACTGTAATTTGGGGACATTTTGTGGGAGTGTCATGGGAGTGTTTGCTGTGTCTCTGTACTGTATAAAAGTGGGCCATTGAGCCTTGATTAGACAGATTCGTTTTACCCCTACAAGTCTAGGCTGATGTTTGGGGACTTTGGAGCTATAATAACTTTTCACTTGGGAACTTCATAACGGACATACTCAGCTGGAGTATAGGGGGTCCGTTACATGTTATTTTTATTTTTTTTATTAATTCTTGGAAGAATATTCATAGAGATTATTATTATTGCCGTTTATATAGCGCCAACAGATTCCGTAGCGCTTGTTAGATTGCATTCATTCTGCCAAAGCAAGAGACTGAGTAGGTACACTAGTGGGAAAGATCAGATTTTATGGTAGGAAATAATCAATCTCATACCACTCATAGAATTCCCACTTTGCTTTAAAGCGGCACTGTCATAGCTGCATCTGTGGGGTTTTTTGTTGTTGTATTTTAACCACCCGCCATTGACTTTTCTACATAAAATTGTCCCACTAGTCACCATCAAATGGCCCTAGGTCCTCTATTTCACCAACCTAGATTGCACTTAGAAATTTGCACACATGCCCAGTTGTACACTTGGGCATTAATTATTGTCCGAATGTTGGCTATTCATCCATTTGTCAGAAAGACAAATAAATTAATAGAAATTACCAAAGACAAATTTATTTATTTTTTGTCCATTTAGATACTCTGCTACTTCTTAAATCCCACCCCCCACGCCCACACCCTAACTGCCCTATTTATAGTTAAATCCCCCCTCTTATAATATTGTAAAGCGCTACAGAAGCTGTTGGCGCTATATAAATGGTAATAATAATAAGCGGGTTAAATTGTCCCTCCTGTCCCTACATTTGAGGTTGGTGGGAGCCCTAAATGATAAGTCCCTAGTTAACCTCCCCAATAAACAAATACCCTACCAACCCCTCTCCCCCACATAATAGTGAGCGGGCAACAAACTAACCTTATTCTAAGTTAGGGCCCCCACCCACCACTCAGTGGTGGGGGCCGGGGGGAGGATAAAAGGTCCCCCCCTTATTCTAATTTAGGGCCCCCACCCGCCGCTAATGGGGTGGGGGCGAGGACAAAAGGTCCCCCCTTATTCTAATTTTGTGCCCCCACCCGCCGCTTAGGGGTGGGGTCCGAGGGGGAAGGACAATAGGGCCCCCACCCGCTGCTCAGGGGTGGGGGCCGGGGGGAGGACAATATGTCCCCCCTTATTCTAATTTAGGGCCCCCACCCGCCGCTCAGGGGTGGGGGCCGGGGAGAGGACAATATGTCCCCCCTTATTCTAATTTAGGGCCCCCATCTGCCGCTCAGGAATGGGGGCTGGGGGAGTGGACAATAGGTCCCCCCCCATTGTTTTACTTTAGGGCCCCCACCCGCCGTTCAGGGGTGGAGGCCGGGGGAGGACAATAGGTTCCCCTTTCAGGTTAGAAGCCCCCACTCGCGCAGCACAGGTGGGGGCTCGGGAGGGCGGACACTTTTTAGTTTTTTTTACAGTGACTTGCCACAGGCTGCTCACTGTTTACCAGACATGCCCCTACTCGCGGTATAGCGAGTAGGGGCATAATTTACTAATACTAAGTAACCTTTACTTAGTATTAGTAAATTTGGCTGAAAGACCAATTAAGGTCTCCATTATCCTCCATGCACGCCCTCTTGTTCCAAATAAAGTGTGTCTTTGTTCTTGTATGTCCTTGTATGATGTAGGGTGGGGTTACTTCGATTTCCTTTGCAAGGACTGATATAATCACTTAAAACTATTTCACGGTGGCAAATGACCCTTGTTTTTGCAAAGACTAACCAACATGCCTGACCAAAGACAGCAGCTACTGTACTCTGAGTTCATCAACTGACCACTGACTTTTACCCGAGAGAGTCCAAGTATCCCAGTGTGATATAAGATGAGACATAGATCAAACTTAGGCTTGCTATCTCCGAGACCTCATTTTCTTTCATGCTTAGAAAATCTAGCTTAGTGATTAATCTATGTGTTATATTAAAAACAAAAAACAAAAACTAGAATCTAAAAGAACTATAATAGTAAGTATTTTTCTATAGTAGCTGTTGAGCAGCGGGTGTATGTGAGACAGGGAAGAAAAAAAAAAGTCAAACTTTAATTTGAGTAGCCAGCCCAAAGATGTATTCATTTTCTACTGACACAAATGGAAATATTGGGTTTAGTTTTATTAGTGTGGTTAAACGGAAATGAAAAACATCACTTAAAAATGCTATCACGTCCTAGCTACTGGAAAATGTAGAAGTCATTGAGAACACATGTTGCTGAATTGCCTTTTGCCAACTGGTCTTTACAACAGAAGTATGAATTCCAGTGAGGGCCGATAAATACTATCATAGCAAATGCATGGCCAGTAATTTCTTCTTTTTTATTTTTAGATAAGGGTGTCAAGCCCTTCTAATAGTGTTTAGCTGGTCTGATTGGAACTGGTCAGAATTTATATTCTCACATTAACTTATTTCTCTTTTTCTTTGAAAAAAAAAATAAAAGAATAAGGAACCTGTGATATGGGTGGGGTGTCTCGTGCAGGTTCTGCAGTTTAGTAATGTTCCCTTTAACGCTTAATCACAACGATGGATTACCTTTGAATCACGTATTTGTGATCTACACAGCTCATAGCATAATTTGATATATTCATATTTATTCATCCAAATCTGCTACAGATTGCTATGATCTTCTTGTTTCCATCAATCTGTCTGTCTGTCTGTTTGATTGCCTGGCTGGCATAGGGGTGAAAACTGAGAAGAAATTAACTGAGGGTGTATGGCTGAGGACAATAAAATGGTAGAGTACGGTATTGTGGCAGGGTCAGTATTTTGTTCTCTGGCTCCGCTAGCACAATGTCTAGGGCCAGCCTGCTCTCAGGCTGCCACAGTCCGATTCTACTAAAGGACTGAAACAAGTAACCCATTCATTGTGGACTTCTGTTTTGTTTATGTGTTCTATGGGTTGTTTTTTTGTGGATAAAGAAAAGTATTGCACCATGAAACACCAATTTATTCTTCTTTTAATTTTAGAACTACTTGGGAGTTAATCTACTAAGAACGGAACTGTGGAGAATTGTCAAGGCATCTGCAAATGTTAGGCCAAAGTACCTAAACGTGAATGTTCCCAAGCTTGACAAGTTTGGGTTTGATGAATACGTTCTATATGATTATGATATCTTCATTTCAACAGAAACAAACTTGGTCTGGCTGTTAGTAACCATCGTAGAGACAGCAGATAGTAAATCATACATATGACGATATTGGTGACCTTTACACATGTTCAGTAGACATGTTACATACATGATGTCACTGTTCTTTTTTTGGATTCCAGCTGATCACATGCACCAACACATGTTGAAGGTTACAGACAATCTTCAGTTACTCTTTATAGGGGCCGGTAATGTAAAAGACAAGTGATCGGCGTTACATTTACAAATAATATTTTAAATGATCAAACTAATAATATATCATACAAACCAAAAAATTACAAGTATATATGGCGCTAGAAATATATTGATTGTTAAATAGCAGCACCGTATCAGTGTACCAGCTTTACACAACACTAAAATAGAAAGTATCAAACCAAAATACAAAGTGCGCTTGTGCCTTTAAAATCGTACCTTTCAAATATACATGCTTTTAAAATGTCACAAAGGTGTTTAAAAGACAGCAAACAGTGCTTATTAATTATTGTGCAAATGACACATCCAATTGTGCTTCAATTAAAGTGCAATTACAGACTTTTGTGTGTATGCAAAAAGCTAATTATTTAGTCTACCTCAATACAAAAAGAAAGCAGCCCGATCCTCCTTTTCCTACAGAGCACCGCAATTATGGAACGGCCTCCCGCACACTTTAAAATTGTCCCCAAGCCTAAAGTCCTTTAAGAGATCCCTCTCTACATACCTCAAAACAGAATGCACCTGTCATGGTTGATTATATATTTCCTACCTGTTCTATGTTACATTTTGTATATATTGTGTGTTGATATTGTTTTTGTATTTTATTGTACCCTATTGTATCAATGCAATGTTTTGTGGACCCAGGACATACTTGAAAACAAGAGAAATATCGATGTAGCTTTCCTGGTAAAATATTGTATTAATAAAAAAAAAAAAAGTAAATATAATCTAAAAATTTATAAAATATTATACTTGCACATATGTAGAACTCAACATGAAAGAGAAAACATAGGAAAACATATAGTGTAATATTGTTTATACACCAATAATATTTAGAGAACCTGATATGTATATCACACTTACAAACAAGGAGCAGGTTAAAGAACTGCTCAGGCTATATGCGAGTTGAATATATATCCAGCCTTGTATATAGGAAAACAATGGACAGACGAAATCCAATTAAAGAAACTTTATTCTTTAACACGTCTCAGTATACTTCATGTCACCAGACTCTCGGATTAATTTGCTAAGAGTTCTCAGTAATACCAGTAGCCGGCACTTCGGGGTTCCGGGGCTGTAGTGTTCGTACCGGTGGTTGGAGTTCAATTACGTCTTTCGTGTGACGTAATAGCGTGTTTACGTAAATGACATAAAACAGAAGGGAGGTAAGAAGGAAAAAGATAGATTAAAGGATTTCTTATCAAAAATGTCTTACACATATACAGAAATTAATATGCATAAATGAATTACTTTAAAAATATAGACATATCAAAAATATATAAACAATTTGTTATAAAAAGTTAAAAAGATTGAACTCAATATTTAATCCCTAAGGTGCTAAAGTATTTAACCTATAAACCTGTGGCAAAAGTAACCTCGCCACTGGTTTTTGGAGGGGCCTTTGTGACTATGGCCCCTCTGTTCATGTGAGTTATGTACTTTTGTACTCCAGACAGAGAGACCAACCGTTAGCCATGATTCCCTGGAACTGTTTTGCACGGTCGGTCAAAACTATGACTTCCAGGAAATTCCTGAACCGATTTGGGTGATTTTTGGATATGTTATTTCACCCAGATCGGGGCTATAAGGGGACTTTTACTGGGTTTTAGGTGTTTTTAAGGTACTTTTTTGGGGTTTCATAAAATTGTATGTTTTTCTGTGCTTGGAGAGAATTAGGCTAGATTAGTACAGTTCCTGATTCAGTTATCTCCCAAGCACAGAGGAGGGATTCTATTGTTTGTGTATGGGAGTGTCTCACTGTATGACTGTTTTTATTGGTTTATTCACTTTGTGTCCCTGTGCCCAACAAGGTCCACCATTAAAATTCTGTTCCTGACGAAGTGCCGAATTACCGAACCAAAGTGCCGAATTGCCAAAGCCCTGTATTTCGGAAGTGCCGAACCGAACCAAAGTGCCGAACTGAACCAAATTTTTGGCCCGTGCACATCCATGGCCTGTGACCAGGAAAATAAAATTATGCAGCCATTTACCTACAAGTTCCAGGGAAGCTTGGCCACTGATGCTCAAGAGGGAGAAATGGCTCTAGAGCAAACATACCTTTAAGTACTGTAATCCCTAGTAGCCTAAAAAAACAGCCAAGACTATAGAAACATAGAAACATGACGGCAGATAAGAACCATTCGGCCCGTCTAGTCTGCCCAATTTTCTAAATACTTTCATTAGTCCCTAGCCTTATCTTATAGTTAGGATAGCCTTATACCTATCCCACGCATGCTTAAACTCCTTTACTGTGTTAACCTCTACGACTTCAGCTGGAAGGCTATTCCATGCATCCACTACCCTCTCAGTAAAGTAATACTTCCTGATATTATTTTTAAACCTTTGTCCCTCTAATTTAAGACTATGTCCTCTTGTTGTGGTAGTTTTTCTTCTTTTAAATATAGTCTCCTCCTTTACTGTGTTGATTCCCTTTATATATTTAAATGTTTCTATCAATCATATCCCCCCGTCTTGTTTTTCCTCCAAGCTATACATGTTAAGATCCTTTAACCTTTCCTGGTAAGTTTTATCCCTCAATCCATGAACCAGTTTAGTAGCCCTTCTCTGAACCCTCTCTAAGGTATCAATATCCATAGAAAATCCATCTGCTGTTGGCTTATATAGAGGCTTGAAGATCTTTATGGTCTATTAGTAAAGATAAACAGAAGAAATCCAGAAAGCGGATCTATAAAAGGCATCTATCTGGGACAGGAGGAGAAAGTTTTATTATGGACTCTACATTCTATGCAAAATAGTGCTTGAGGATCTAATATCCTTCAGTACATGCCAATGTCACCGATAGAGCTTACTTAATATTAAGCAATTGTGGAGAGATATACTCTCATGGTTAAAAGGGGTAAAGATTTCAGAGCCCTAAAAAAAACAGGAAAGAATTCCACGGAGAGCAATAGATAACCGTGGGATCATATAAATACAACCGACAGAAATTTAGATACTTCCATATTAAAGACCTTTCACGAAAAGAGAGATCAGAGAGTGCTGAGACATATATCTCTGAGGTGATGTGGCCAATTCCTAGATAAGTCCTGGATTGAAGAACTTAGAACCTTCTTGGTAGTTCAAAAACTCTTATATTTAAGCCCTTCTACATTATCGAAACCTTCAGAATGAGGAAAGTAGCACTGGACCTGATGGAAGAGAGAAGAACTATTGTGGGAGATTTCATGGAGGTACTGAAGAAGATAAGTAGAAGTAGAAACCGTGGACTGGGTATTAATATGGAACTGTAGGATGATTGATATTGGCTCTTGCAACCTATGCAGAAGAGAAATGTTTGATGTTAAAGGTGTCCCTTTCCTGAACATATTTGAATTTTGAGAAAAGTTCCTCAACCCCAGTGGATGGTATTCATAGTTATCACTGTACAAAGGATTTCCATAGGTAAGTAAAACTCTGCCCTTGTGACATCTTATCAGATCTATGGTGGAGGACCTGGATCAAAACTCTCTCTCCTGGGGTAATATGCTAGTCTAAAAACAGCTGTACTGTGCCTTGGACCATGTCGAACTGTATTCCCAGCTATACCCTGAACTGGGAGGGAGCAAGGTGACTACAGCAGACATTCATCTTTTACCATGAAGATGTAAAAATAAAAGTGATGTGAGCCAAAGGATACATGGCAATAAGCATCCTGCAAATCTATAGACATCATCCAATGTACCAGGAATACTACCTTTATAAATAAGAATGTTCAGGAATCCTGTAAATTAGAATGGATCTCCAACACTGTTAAAAAGAGATTCTTTGTGTTCTAGTTGAGTTTTAAAAAATTCTCACAATAGCTTCCTCTAATTGAAGGGAAGCCATGAGATTTACAAAGCATCTCTTTTTACCTTTTCTCTTCCTCTGGTAGAATAATGACCAGTTACATCAAGGTTGAGATCTACCACACTCTCTTCCTGGTGTGAAATACCTTGGTCTGAGAAGGAAGTTAATGAGAATCTTTATATAGAAAGGGTCTCCTGAACCTTAGGTCTTGAAGTAGACAAGCTTTCCTGCCCTCTGCCGTTCTCTTGATCCATTAAAATAGGAGGATGCATCCGTGGACCAGGTATTAAGCCAAAGAGCCCAGCTAATAGACACAAAGAAAGTCATATTTCTGGCTAGAATTTAATGCAACCTATGTAGGCTTCTTATCTGAAGACTATTCCCGAATTAATGACTTGTAAATTGTCAAGAGACAAAGGAAATGTATCTCTGATATGCTCTTCCAATTTATCCATACCAATCTTAGATCCTTAGAGATTGAGGTAAAACCTTACAGCAAGATGAAAGCCTGTGTCAGCTGCCACATAGGCTTTAGAGAGAAGCAGAACCATGTATACTCCATGGAGTTTCAGAGAGATCCCGCATTGTTTACATGCAGAGAGGAACATTTAGCCAGTCTAAGGACTGCATCTACTACTTAGGAGCAGAGTCCCAGGTACTAGTGTCTGAAATTCCAATGGATGAAGACTGAGATACTCCCTTGTGTTGAAAACCTCTTTCAGTGTAGAACCATTCCTCCATTAAGGATCTTAAGGGGACCGGGAACTGGAAAAGATACTCTACATCCTCTGACATCCAAAAAGAAAGGCTAGAGGTAAAAGGACTCTGGAAATCAAATGAGCGGATTCTGGAACTACTGAAATAGGCTGAATATCCTCATCCTATGATTTCATATCTCTGAATGCATCCATCTCCCAGGATTCCTAAGAGTATTCATTCTGGGAATTGTCCAGAGGATTCAAGCTTTAACAGTTTCTATGACGTCTTGAGATACCTCCTGTTAATATTGTGTAATACACAGGGCATGGGTAGAAGGGCCTGTACCCACTTTCAGACAGTCTGTACAGAGACTTTACTTTTACAAGGATCTCTTATCATATGCCTCACAAACAATTCTTTAGTGTGACTTCCCTTGTATGATCCGGATTATTTTCTTCCCGTAGAGCTATCATCGTAGGGAATTCCAATTATTGATAGGCACTCTTTTGTTTAGTATGACAGAAAAAATAGAATGGCTTACCTAGGTCTCTTATAGTGTGACCTTTTTTCCGAGAGCAGAGGGATCTGAATCCATAACTGCATAAGATTTCTTTTTATCCTTAACAAAGAAAATCTCTCCTAAACAAATAGAGATTGATAGATACAGAAAAATAAGTAATATACCTTCAATAAAGAAAATCTTACCAAAACCAAAAAGAAAAATTCAAATTAAGATGAAAACTGTACACAAATCGAATTACTTAATATAGGAATTAACCTATAAGAAAACATTGTGCTATAAAGGGGAAGCCAATATGACCCTGCAACCACTGCAACTGGACTTACATTTTAGAATACGCACGAGAGAATCAGATTTCTGCACATGCGCGGTAATGGAATGGCACGACCATTTGGACTAGCACCTGCGTGTTCGCGGGGATTAAACGCAGAGGAAAAAACCTGAATGGGCCCAAAAGTAAGAATGAAAACTTAGGGACTTAAAATAAAAAAGGTTGAAAGGCCGAGATAGAGGAACAGAACAGCGAATAGCCTATTACCAAGTACAGAGACATTGAAATAGGATAATAAATTTAGTGAATACATAAAACCAACATAGAGGCATATAATAATGCAATTAAAAAGCACATAGAATAAGTGAACCCAGCAGCTGTATTAAAAGGCACTAGAAACAATTATTGCAAAATCTTGAACCAGGAAAGAAACATTCAGATATTTTCTGGTTTCCAAGTGTATCCTGTGGATATTACTTTTACCCAATTTAATGGCACGCATTTTATTTGGCATGACATACAACACCCACAGACATACAACACCCACAGACATACACAGCACCCACAGACATACACAGCACCCACACTCTTTCAGTGATGAAATGTTAGTTAATCTCATAGAATCTTTGCAATCCGTGTGCATGTCCTGTAGCCCCATGTAGCCAAGCGCAGCTAAGCGAAAAAAGGCCTTGACAGGGGTTAGGAGGCGGGCCTAGGAGGAAGTAAGCAAGGAAGTGGAGTTATGGGTAAGTGGGTTTGGTTATTTAAATGGGCAGCCATTTTAGGTAATTCATTCTAACTTCCTACCTAGTTAAGTTTGTGTTCGCTCCTGTGGGCACAGATTTGGCTTGGTAGGGCTTTTCCTTTTTGTCTCCCTGCAGGGCCAATGGATGAAGTGGAGCGACTGCTGGAGGGGATCCGGTCGGCGGCAAGGCACCAGGGGGCTGACTGGCTGAAGGCCCAGTTAGGCCCAGCCCTGGCGGCGGCGGCGAACCAGGACGGCGGCGGCGGACGGCCTGTTCGGGCCAGGAGGCCTCCGGAGCGGCTAAGCCCGGGTGTGGGACCCGGTGAAGACATCCCTGGTGGTCCGGGAGGCTCCGGTGCGGGCGGCAGCAGGCCCGGCAGCCGCGTGGTAGAGGCCCCGCCTCCCCGCGAGCGGCCCGGGCCTAGGACCAGTGCCCGGCGCCGGGGGGACGGTCGGGACGGGGCCGTCGCGGCTGCCGGGTCGGACGTGGCCGGGCGGTCCCCTGGAGGAGCGGGCAGCATGGAGGTGCGGCCCGGGAGGGCGCACACCCCGTCGGAGGCGGAGATCGGCGGGGCCGGGACCGGGAGGACACGTGGCCGGTTCCCGGCCCCAAAGGCAAGTGCAGGGGGCTCCGGCCGGGGCCCCCTTGGCGGGAAAAGTGCTGGGGGGGTCCTGACAGGGGGTGGAGGGCGGAGGGCCCAAGTGGGGGGTGGGAAGGCCTCCCAGGGACCGCGGGTGGTGGATGGGGAGGGCATAGGGGTCATAGGTGGGGGGAGTAGTGGTAGGGGTGGGGGGGCTGTGGGTGAGGAGGGACTGCTGGGCTCCCCTGGTAGGGGAAAGGGGGCCTCCTTGGGCTCTGGGGCTAGGCCGGTGCGGGTAGGGTCGGGTAGGCCTGGTTTAGGGGTTGGGGGGGCCAGTCTAGTTGAGGGGGGTCTAGGTCCCCTTAGTCTGGGAGCCAGTTCAGGTGGGGGGGTCGGGCTCTAGCCGGAGGGGTGAGCGTTTGGGGGTGCAGGGTAGTAGGGGGGGGGGTCCGGTTCAGGGTCCTGTAGTGGTAGTCCCTCTCCGGTTCGGGACGTAGAGCCCAGGGGGTGGAGGGGGAGGTCCCGGCAGCGCCGCTCCAGGTCAGGGAGCTCAGGAGAGAGCGGGGCTAGCGTTCCCAGGGGTGGTCGGCGGGGACGTATGCCCGGAGGGGACAGGAGGAGCCATAGCCCTAGGGGGGGGGCGCAGCGGGAGGACTTGGCAATGGGCAGGCGCTCCCAGGGTCGGGACGGGGGGGAAGCGAATACTCAGTGCACCCTACCCAGGACTTCTTCTCCTCTTTCCAGGTCACGGAGCTGTTCCATATCGACACGGGCAAGGCACCGGTTTGGCTCCCCGGTTGGCGAGGTATCGGCGGGAGTCGCTCTCCCTGGACATCGGGCAGTCGACGACGCAGCCCCTGCCGCGTCAGTCGCAGGGGGCTTGGCCGGTGAGTCTTGTGGGTCACTACACTCCAGTTCCTTAGTTAGCACACTGCAAGCACTGCTCCACTCGCTGGGGGCGGGGGGTGACACGGGGGTGGCGTTGGTCGGGTTTGGGCCCCGGGGACGGAGGTCCCTGGTCCTAGTGGGGTTTCCGTGGGGCTTAGTTCGGGCGGGGACGTGGGGGTGGCGCCCGAGGCGATGGCGGCCGGGGGTGACAAGGCGGAACTGGCCGGGGGTATTCCGGACGCGGCGAGGCAGCACGCATACGTCTCGTTTGAGGGCCCCCTGGGGGTTCATCTGAAACAGGACGTGAAAGAGAAGCTCTGGAAAGGTGAGTTTTGCGAGATCTTCTCCCTGCTCCCCTTGGAGGACTTTATTGACCTCAAGGAGGAGGATAAAAAGGATGAAAAGAAGGAGGAGGAGGAGAAGAGGAAGCGGTATCGCAAGATTCCGAAATCCTTTGGTAACTGGTTACGGGCGTTTTGCGTGCTGGCCAGCGTGCTCGGGGAAAAATCGCCGGGATTATGCTTGTCCCTGTTCTGCTACTTGGACGGCATTTGGGAAGCATACCGCACCTATGGGGGGCTGGCATGGTGGAGATACGATGAACAGTTTAGGCAGCGACTGGCGGCTAACCCGGGGATGAGGTGGGATCAGATGGATCTGCCCCTCTGGATGAAGCTAATGATGGCTCAGAAGGCGCAGCCCTTTCCAAACTCGGCCGGCGCGAAGGGGCAGTCCGCCTCGTCGGCCGCTTTGCAAAAGGGCTTCTGCTGGCTCTACAATGAGGGCCAGTGCAAATGGGGAAACGCATGTCGATTTAAGCATGAGTGCTCCGGTTGCGGGGGTGCTCATGGGCTCAATAGCTGTTTCAAAAAAGGGAAGGCGGGAACAGCCGGAGCGGCTGCCGGGGCCGGAGGGAGTGCTTCCCCTGCCCCGGGGCTTCACGCCGGTGAGGCTAGACGCGATGGAGCCGTGGCTAAGCCGCTACGGTAACAGGGCTGATGCCTCGGTACTTCGGGAGGGCTTCGGGCGGGGTTTCTTTATTCCCTTCCGGGAGCGGGGGGGATCGGGGGGGTTGCGCAACCTGAAGTCGGTGGCGGATTTCCCGGGGGTGGTACGGGAGAAACTAGACAAGGAGGTTGCGCTGGGGCGGATGGCGGGCCCGTTTGCGGTGCCCCCATTGGAGGACCTCCGGGTTTCCCCTCTCGGGGTGGTGCCAAAGAAGGAGCCGGGGAAGTTCCGGCTCATTCACCACCTCTCCTACCCAAAAGGGGAGTCGGTGAATGACGGTATTGATAAGGACTTATGCTCGGTCTCGTATGCATCATTCGACCGGGCGGTCGAGCTGGTTAAACGGGCCGGGAATGGGGCACTTATGGCTAAAGTGGATATTGAGGCGGCGTTTCGGCTGCTGCCAGTCCACCCGGATTGTCACCACCTGCTGGGATGTTTTTTCGAGGGGAAATATTTCGTGGACTTGTGCCTCCCTATGGGCTGTTCCATTTCATGCTCCTATTTCGAGAAATTTAGTACTTTTCTCGAATGGGTGGTGCGGGTCGAGGCGGGGAACCGTTCGGTGGTGCACTACTTGGACGATTTCTTTTGCGTGGGGCCGGCTGCCTCCTCGGCATGCCAGCAACTGCTTAGGACCATGGAATGGGTGGCGGGCCACTTTGGGGTGCCGCTGGCAGCGGATAAGACGGAGGGCCCGGCGACGTGCCTTAGTTTCTTGGGGTTGGAAATAGATTCTATCTTGGGCGAATGCCGGCTGCCTCGGGACAAGCTGGAGGGGCTCAAGGGGGCAGTAGCTGCGGTGACCGTTGCGCGCAAAGTTACGCTGCGGCAACTGCAGTCGCTGATAGGGATGCTGAACTTTGCATGCCGTGTAATTCCTATGGGGAGGGTTTTCAGCCGCAGCCTGGCGGCTGCTACGGCAGGAGTTCGATCCCCACACCATTTCATACGGGTGTCAGCAGCCATGAGGGTTGATTTGGGTGTTTGGGATGCCTTCCTGCAGGATTTCAACGGGACGGTGTTTTTTCGGCGGGCGGGTAAGTCGGCGGCGGAGCTGGAGCTCTTCACAACATGGCGGTGGTGCATGCGGTGAATAATCAATCGGCTGCCTCTAAGCCGGTGGTTAGGTTGCTGCGGCGCTTTGTGTTGATGTGTATGTCACGGAATGTTGTGTTTCGCGCGCGTCATGTCCCTGGGTACCTGAATGAGGTGGCTGACGCTCTGTCTCGTTTTCAGTGGTCCCGATTTTGGTCGATGTCGCCAGGAGCATTGAAGGAAGGGGAGGCTTGCCCGGACGAGATATGGCAGCTGGGAGCGTCCTGCTTGGGGGACTTGTGAAGGCTTCACTGGCACCGGCCACATGGGCCTCCTACAGTAAGGTCTGGGACTCTTGGGAACGATCATTAGACGGGTTGGAGCATGGCTTATGTGGGGATGCGCTGCGGGACGCTTTTCTGTGGTACACCTGCCAATTGCTGGCAAAAGGGGCGTCCCCGGCAATGGTCGACAGGTCCATGGCGGCAATGGCTTTCTGGTTCCGATGGCGCGGGTCGGAGGATCTGACTAAGACCTTCCTAGTACGGCAGGCGTTAAAGGGTTATCGAAAGGGCCGCAGGTCCTGTGACTCTAGGCGCCCGGTGTCGGTACGGGTATTGGGGGATCTGGTGGTTCGGTTGCCGGGAATTTGTTTCAACGGGTTTGAGGTCTCTTTGTTTAGAACGGCTTTTCTCTTGGCATTCTTCGGGGCGTTCCGCGTGGGGGAGCTTGTGAGTGCCAGTAGGGTGTTGCCCGGGGGTCTGCAGGCCTCAGGGGTTCGTGTTTTGGAGGGTGGAAGGTGGTTGTGCATCTGGGTAGTTCTAAGACGGACGTCCGCGGCATGGGTCGGGACGTTACGCTATGGGCTCTGCCGGGCGCAGTATTGTGCCCGGTGGCTGCAGTGGCGGAGTACATGGCTCGGAGGCCGGCGGTAGGGGGTTCCTTCTTGGTACATGCGGATGGTTCTTCCCTGTCCCGATTTCAGTTTACAAAGGTTTTTCGGTCCGGGCTAGGTAAGTTGGGGCTTCCGGACGGACGTTTTGGTACTCACTCCTTTCGCATTGGGGCAGCCACGGAGGCCGCACGGTTGGGACTAGGAGATGAGGTCGTGAAGCGCATAGGGAGATGGGAGTCGGTGCGGTTCCGCTCATATGTACGGTTGGGCTTATTGGAATAATAAAAAAAAAAAGGTGTACATGTATGTGTATGTATATGTATATATATATATATGTATATGTATAGATATGGTACGGGGGCGGGCATGGACGGGGGAGTCCTCTTTTGCCTTTCCCTCACGCTTGTTTTCTTCTTCTCCCCAGGACGGGTTGCTTGGATTGTGGGACATTCTTTTGTCTTCTGGGCCGAGAGGAGGGCCGCAGCTCGAATGCAGGGCCAGCAGCTGGGCTTTCCGAAGGACCAGTTGACAGTCCGATGGTTTGGGTACAGGGGATTTTGCTGGGGGGAGGTTTGTGGGGCAATGTTTAGGATGGTGGTGGGCGGGAGGACACCGGACATGGTGGTCCTTCATGCTGGGGGTAACGACTTGGGCCTCACGCCGCAACGTCGGTTGGTAAAGTGGATGAAGCAGGACATCAACAAACTGAGGGACCTGCTTCCGGGGGTTATGTTAGTGTGGTCGGAGATTGTCCCAAGGCGTCGATGGCGGCACGCGCGGGATCCGGTGGCGATTGATCAATGCAGTAAGAAGGTGAACAGCTTAATGGCAAGCTTTGTTAGGAAGGTGGGGGGTGTGGTGGTACGGCACAGCGAGTTGGAAGAGGGGTTGCCGGGGTACTACCGCTCGGACGGGGTTCACCTTTCGGAGGTGGGTTGGGATCTGCTCAACTTGGGTTGGCAGGTTGGTATGCAGCGGGCGCTGTTTCTTCGGGGTGGCGGAGCTCAGACGGCTTAAGGGGTCAAGGTCTGAGCTTATGGCGGGACGGGGAGCTGAAGGAGAGGAAATAGGCTCCCCAGGATGAACGTAATGGAAAACAAACAAGTGGTGGTCATTGGTGGTTGATAGGTTTCGAGTCCTGTCGGTGGCTCAGAACCTGGTGGGGTAGGGGTATCCGGGTATACCCCTGCCGTGGTTAATGGATGGTTGGCACTTTACATCGATTGGAATAATGTTGATGTATGTTATATATATATATGTTTATTTATATGGGGGTCATTGCCCTTTATATGTTAATGGAAGGAATAGGATGCGAGGGCGGAGTATGGGGGGCAATGACCCATGTTTACTTGTTAAGTTATTATTATTATTATTATTATTGTTATTATTATTGTTTGCTAAATAAAGCTGTGGACATATTTCCCCATATCCCCTAGTGTACGTGCGTTATTGGGTTGGGTTATGGGGTTGTTGTCCTGGATTCCGACTGCCCAAAATGGCGACTATACACCTGTCATGTAGCCCCATGTAGCCAAGCGCAGCTAAGCGAAAAAAGGCCTTGACAGGGGTTAGGAGGCGGGCCTAGGAGGAAGTAAGCAAGGGAGTGGAGTTATGGGTAAGTGGGTTTGGTTATTTAAATGGGCAGCCATTTTAGGTAATTCATTCTAACTTCCTACCTGGTTAAGTTTGTCCCTCCCACCCTCCCTGTTTTGTTATGTGTGGTTTTGTCCCGTTTTTTTCACAGCGGCGGGACGGGGAGCTGAAGGAGAGGAAATAGGCTCCCCAGGATGAACGTAATGGAAAACAAACAAGTGGTGGTCATTGGTGGTTGATAGGTTTCGAGTCCTGTCGGTGGCTCAGAACCTGGTGGGGTAGGGGTATCCGGGTATACCCCTGCCGTGGTTAATGGATGGTTGGCACTTTACATCGATTGGAATAATGTTGATGTATGTTATATATATATGTTTATTTATATGGGGGTCATTGCCCTTTATATGTTAATGGAAGGAATAGGATGCGAGGGCGGAGTATGGGGGGCAATGACCCATGTTTACTTGTTAAGTTATTATTATTATTATTATTATTGTTATTATTATTGTTTGCTTAATAAAGCTTTGGACATATTTCCCCATATCCCCTAGTGTACGTGCGTTATTGGGTTGGGTTATGGGGTTGTTGTCCTGGATTCCGACTGCCCAAAATGGCGACTATACATCTGTCAGGCCTGCTACTCGTTGGTCACTGCACGAAATAGGCTGATGCCATAATCTTGCTACCCCTAGGTTCACAGCAAGTAAATCCATGGCAAAGTATAAGATGGTGAGTTGTACTTTAACCCTTTCAGTGATGTTTTAAATATTTTTATTGTATTCATAACATGGATGCATGTATCAAACTGTTTTGTCAAATAACGAAGCAAGTGATTGCCCGCGCAGGGGCTTAAGCATCAATTTATAACGGTGGAAACATTCGGTTGCCTGCGCAGAGGACCGTTTAGCGTGACATTGTTGTTCACCTTTCGTTGCTGTGTGCCATATATTCTTATCCGTGGCATCTAGTTGTTAGATTCCTAGCATAGTACATTGCAAACGTAGTGTTAAAGTGGCGGGTCCGTGCCTGCGTGGAGGCCCGGTTATATTTGCATGAACAGGTTCACAGGTTGTGGCCTTCGCAGAGGCTTTGTGTACCCGCCAGATGTTGTATAGCGTTTAATACAGTAACATTTTTAGGTATTTACCCTCTAGGCGCCTGTATGTCGTTTTAGAGTAAGCATATAGAGTAGGGGGAACAGACTATGTGTCAGCTCTAATAACAGTGCGGTGTACAAGCAACCTCACTAACTTATTACAGCCTAAACATTGTGGTTGTAGTCAACATTTTGTATCTAGCTGGCGTCTTGTTGCCTTTGCGAGACCCGGTTGTGTGTTGCGTAACTGCATTTAAATAGTCGCTGTATCGGTGTATCTCTTGGGGAGAAGCGTAGTGGTTAGGTATTGTCCGTGAGCGACACGGTAGTGCTTGAACAGGTCTGTAACGACCCTTAGGGTGTTTCTCTGTATGTGTTTGCCTATACCTATATTAGTGTAGGATGTAGTCCCTCACTATGTTGCATGGAGCAATGTATCTTTTTGGGGTGGTCAGTTACTGTAGCCGCTGTAGTTAGTGTCGGCCCTTTGGCGTTGTTCACGTGAGTTGGGTCATTCGTTGCGTCTAATCCGTTGTGTGCATGTCGCATGTGTGATGTGTGTTGCTTGGGTTACGTTCAGTGTTGTGTCGGCTATGTCTTCCCCTCCTCTCCGGCTTAAATGTCCATCGACTTGTGTCTATGTCGCGAGGTTAACAACTCTGTCATGTCCTAACGTCAGAGTATGAGTTCTCTGCTGTCGTATTTGATGTCTCGTATATGTCCTGCAGTGGTGTCCGATGATGTGGAGCGGTCTGTTGGCGTGGTCTGCGTGTATGTGATTCGTGGTCTCTCGTGTCTGTGTCGTGCATGTATGATCGTGTGTTACTTCGAGTGGTGTGTCTGACACCTTTGGCCCTCTGTCTTCGTGACTCCATTGTCTGGTCTGTCACCTGATTTTGTAGTCATTCTATGTCTTGTTCGTCCAGAGGTAGGGCGCGGCAAGGTGGTGGGTCTAGTGTGCGGCGTGTTATCTGTCATCTGTTCATGCGAGGGCTGTATACCTAGCCATCCCTCGAGCGGTTGCGGCCTGGCCGGTGGTTATGTGTGTGGCACGTGTATGCCGTCATGTCTGCGGGCGTCGTGGCTGTCTTAGTCAGCAGTGGCAGTCGCTGTGGCGTCTGTGTGTGGGATCGGGTCGGGTGGGCCATGTGTCCTGTGTCCCGCCCCCTGTCCCCCGCCCGGCCCGTTGTGCCCCGTCGTCATTTTTTCGCCTCCTGTGTCTCCCTGGGTCCCTTCCTCCTGCCACTAGTTACGGTGTGGTTAAATGGTGCCGGAAGGAGTCTGACGAGATCAGTCTCATCCAGTGGAACCAGCGTTTGGTATATCGGTCCCTGAGGTTCGGGGTTTCTGCTTTCAAGTCCTCGAATGATCTCGTGGCTTCCACCTCCTCTATCCACCTCTTTATGGGAGGTGTGCTGGTCTGTTTCCAGAAGATGGGGATGGTCACCTTAGCTGCATTCAGAAGTCGAGGGATAGCCGATCTCTTGTATGTTTGGGGACTGTGGCAGGAGCTCCTCCGTGACCTCGTGTATGATTGTCCTAATTCTGTCCCAGAACGGTCTGATGCGAGTGCACGTCCACCATATATGTATAAACGTACCAGCTTCCTCCCCGCATCTCCAGCATGTGTCTTCGAGTTCCTGGTTTCTGGCGTGTAGCGCCGTCGGCGTCAGATACCATCTAGTAAAGATCTTGTACGAGTTTTCTTGGGAGCGTGCCGAGCTCGGTGTCTTTTGTATTAGGGTAATGCTCTTGTCCCAGTCCGCGTCTGTCATAGGTTCCTCAAGGTCCTCCTCCCATTTTCTGATGCACGGGGGTGCTAGTAGATATCTGCTCGTGATTAAGATAGTGTAGATTTGTGAGATGGCACGAGGAGGTTCCCTGTCCTGCGTGCATAGAAGTTCATATTGCGTTAAGTCTCTCAGTAGGGAAGGTTTTTGCGGGATGGATCTAGCATATTGAGTAATTTGCGTTCTTGCTAGGGCGTGGGCAAATGTGTGCGGCCTGTCTGGGTATAGTTCTTCCAGTGGCCGGATGTCAAATGGTTGGTGGAGAACGTCTTTTATGCGGGGTATCGTATTGCGTCTTGCTGGGCCCAGCGTTGGGCCGTAGTCTCCAGCCGGAAAATCTGGGTTACCCTTCAGGGGTAGGAGCGGGCCTGGGTCCGTGGTGAGGTATCGTTTCGTGCCTTGCCCATGCCACACTTGCATGGTCGCCGCCACGAATGGGTTGGTGATGCATTTGCTTCTATATGCTGCCTTGGTGATCCACGGTAGGGTTCTGAGGTCGCAGTTGGTTATGCCAGCTTCTAGTTGTGGCCACTGCTTGGTGCCGCTGGCTATCGACCAGCTGATGACCCTGGTGATGTGTGCTGCGTGGTAGTACTTTTCGAAGTCTGGGAGTGCTAAGCCCCCCCGGAGCTTGGGTAAGATCAGTTGGGTGTGCGCTATGCGTGGGGATTTGCCCTTCCAAATAAAGGTGCGGACCTCCGTCTTAAGTGTCGCGAAGAATGTTCGTGGGACTTTTATCGGCACCGTTTGAAATATGAAGAGTAGTTTCGGCAGTAGCGTCATCTTCACCGCGTTCACTCTGCCCAGCCAGGAGATGTAGTAGGAGCCCCATCGTTGTAGTTCCTCCGTTGCCTTTCTCAATATTGGGAGGTAGTTGTGGGTGTAGAGGTCTACCGGATTGGGCGTAAGCCATATTCCCAGATATTTCATGCGTTGGTCACGCCAGCGGTAGGAGTGTTGTTCCTGAATCACGCGTTTGATGGTTTGGCTGGTAGTTATGTTTAGTATCTCCGATTTTGTGTAGTTAATTCGGAGGTTCGAGATGTTGCCATACACGTCAAATTCCGTCTGGATCGCTCGAAGGGACGTCTCCGGGTCCGTAACCACGAACAACATGTCATCCGCGTACGCCAGCGTTTTGTGGTGCACGTTTCTGACTGTCAGTCCCCGGATGTCTGCGTTGTGTCTGATCTTGTTGAGGAAGGGCTCCAGTGTCAGTGCAAAGAGTATGGGCGAGAGCGGGCATCCCTGCCTGGTGCCGTTGTAGATCTGAAACGGGTCTGTCAGTGCGCCATTTATCCGGATGCGCGCCGTTGGGTTGGTGTAGAGTGTCTGCACCCATGTCATATAATTGGGCCCGATGCCGAGGGAGCGGAGAGTTTCGAACATCAGGTCCCAGTCCACCCTATCGAACGCTTTTTCAGCATCAGTAGACAGGAGTAGGGCTGGGATCTTCTGCGCTTTCGCGTGTGCTATGAGGTTCAGGGCTCTGATAGTGTTGTCCCGTACCTCCCTGCCAGGTATGAAACCTGTTTGGTCCGGGTGGATTACGGCCGGTAGTAACGGTGCCAGGCGTGCCGCCAGTACACTCGCCAGTAATTTGAGGTCCGTATTCAATACAGAGATCGGGCGATAGCTTGGGCATAGTGTCCGGTCCTTATCTTCCTTCGGAAGGAGGGTAATGTTCGCAGAGGTGAATTGGGCCGTTGGTGTGGCCCCGTCCTGGGCCGAGTTCAGTGCCGCCAAGAGTTTCGGTATTAGGTCCCCTGCAAAGGTTTTATAATATTGGAGGGGTAGGCCATCTGGTCCTGGTGCTCTGCCCGTTTTTGCTTTTTTGATGGCTTGCGCTAGCTCCTCTGGGGTTATGGGGGCTTCTAGTGCTTCCTGGTCTACTTCCCCTATTCCCGGTATATCAGCTGCATCCAGGTATCTGCGAATGTCCTCTAGTTTTTGGGTTCTTGGCATCTCCGGGGCGGTGTGTCGGAGGCCGTATAAGTTTTGGTAGTACGCATGGAATGCTGCCGAAATCTGTTCCGGTAAGTGTCTGAGTTGTTGTTGTGCGTCCTTGATTTTCGGGATATATAGATGGTTCCTGCGTTGCTTCAGGAGATTCGCTAACAGTCTCCCGCATTTGTCCCCGTGTTCATGGATCACATGTTTATAATGTTGGTATGAGCGTTGGATTGCGCGGTTCAGGTGTGTGGTAAGTTGGTTCCGTTTGGACAGTAGCTCCTCGTAGGTCGTCGCGTCTAAGGTGCGTTTGTGTCTGGCCTCTAACATCTCAATTTCCGTGCTGAGGTCATGTATCGTCTGTGTCGCCCTCTTCTTGCGGGTCGCACATATCGCGATGAGCTGGCCTCGAATAACCGTTTTGTGCGCTTCCCAGCACGTCAGTGGGGTAACATCCCCCGTTTCGTTGTCTTCAAAGTACACCTGGATGCGTTGATGGATCTGGTCTACAACCGCGATGTCTGATAGGAGTGATTCGTTCAGTCGCCATGACATTTGTCTGGGTTTATGTAGTGGTGATTTCAGTCGTATGCGGATTGGGCTGTGGTCCGACCATGTCATAGGTAAGATTTCCGCGGTGGTGAGCAGGGTTAGGGTGTGGTGAGGTACCAGGAAGTAGTCCAGTCTTGTATAGGTCGAGTGGGTCGTAGAGTAGAACGTATAGTCCCGGGTGGAGGGGTGTAATGCCCGCCAACAGTCTGCGAGCTGGTGGAGGTGTAGGAGGCGGAGGGTGTTGGCATGCCTGTTGTGTGGTGTGTTCCCATGCGAGGATGTTGAGTCCTGGTCTGGATGGATCGCTAGATTGAGATCTCCGCCTATGACCAAGATGCCCTCTGCGAATTTCATCAGAGTGTTCAATGTATCGCGTAGGAAGTGATATTGTTTAGTGTTCGGAGCGTACACATTAGCGAACGTATACGTTTGGTCTAGGATTGTGCCTTTTGTGAAAAGGTATCTGCCGTGCTTGCATCTTACGGAGGCTCGCTCCATGTACGGAACTCTTCGTGAAAAGAGGATGCATACTCCCTGCGAGCGTCTGTCTGGGTTGTGGCTGAAGTATCCCGTTGGGAAGTTACGGTCTTTCAGGGCAGGTGCCCTACCTTCCTGGAAGTGTGTTTCCTGGAGGAATGCTATCGAAGCCTTATAATGTTTCAGGTCACGCAGTAGTCTTGTGCGTTTCTCTCTGACGTTCAGGCCGTGGACATTATAGGAGACTATGCATAAGTCCTCCCTGGCGAATCCGCTGGATCCCGGCGTCGGCATCGTCCGGGCGGGACCGAGGGGGCGAGGTGGCAGGTCTTAAAAGTGTATACGTGTGTTATTTGGTGCAGTCAGCGGTGCGTCCGGGTACAGAATGTGGCTGTGTAGGTAATTACTGTCTATTTAGTCTTTACGTGTGTAAAGGGAATCGGACAAGCGTCCCGAGTGTTCGGCCTCCAGGTCACACCCAGTGGTGTGCCTGTGTCGGTGTCGGGAGTGGTTCGTCCCCTGCTAAGTGGGGACTTTTATGTCCTATGCCTGTGGGGGGGGTCGGGTTATTCGTCCGAGTAAGTTCGGGCCGCCCTTAGGCGTCCGCGATTCCGTGTAGGTGTGGAGTGTGGTACCGTGTACAATACGTGGTATGTAGTCACCTGTCTCCTTGGTGGCTATGTGGCTGGAGCAGCCGCTTCGTCCGTTCTTTATAGTGCGTACGCGGGTCGGTGTATGCGGGTCATTTCTCAGTGCGTCGTATTTCTCAGTTGGCCGAGCGCTCTGCGCTGCAGTGGTGTCACTCGACCAGTGTGTCATGTCGCGGGCATGGTCACGGTTTGTGAGTCCCTGCTTGGGGGCATGCAAGTTGTAGCTGTGTGTCTGGTGGGGTTTGGCTCTGCTGGTGTGGTCTGCAAGTAGTGTCCTGCAGGTGTGGTTTCTGGGTGGGTGGTCTTTAGTGTCAGGGCATGCGTCGACCCTTGATCTCTCGTTTCTCTCCGGTCATATGGTTGTGAGGGGAGTGTGGGTCCTGTGTGCTCGGGGCGTGGTCTCTGTGCGTCCTATCACTTCGGCGTGTCAGTGTGGCTGCCCCTACTATGGTGTGTTGGGTCTCCGCCGCTATAGTGGCGTCAGTGTTATAGGCCATAGCAGGGGCCGCTCTGCGGCTAGGCGAGCGTGTGTTGCAGTGTGCGGCCTATGCGGCGGGCTGGGTCCCAACATTCCCTCTGGGGTCCGATAGGGGTGGTCGTGTGTAGGTCAACCTATGGGCTGTCGCTTAGTCTTCCTTAGATTAGTCGTCTGGGGTCTTTTTCTCCCCCCCCCTCCTCCCCTTCCCCCCTTCCTCGTATGTCCCTCCTTTCCCTCCCTGGTGCCTTTAGGCGGTGTCTTGGGGTATTCGTCCCCTGTCCTCCCATCCCCCTCTGCCTTACGTTCTGCCACCTGTCCCCTGCCTTCCCCCCTCCCCTGTTACCTTTCCATGTGTCAATCCCCCCCCAATAAGCCCACCTCTCCCCCCGCGTGTATGCCAGTCATACCTCCCCCCCCTCAGCAAGGGACGGAGTATATTCACAGGGGGCGGAGGGGGGGAGGGCGAACCACACAGCGCAGGTGGTAAGCAAAGATGTACAGAGGGTATCTTTCCCGGTTTGCCACTGAGTGCACTTCGGGATAGAGTAAACATTGACATTACCAAGCCGACAGGCTTTAACTGACAATAAACTGTGCAGAGTATGAAAGTGGGTAGGCAGTCAGGAGTAGGCTTGATTTCACAAGTAGGCCAGTGTATCTAAACACTGGCTGGTTGGTTATGGTTTGCATTGAGTCCCTTGAGGGAGTGCGTGTTGTCACAGGGCCACTGGTGTAGAGCAATAAGGGTAAGAGCCTTGCCTTAGGGGAAATCCCAATGGGGCCCCGTAATAGAGCATCTGGCTCAGGACCTCGTTCAGTGGGGGAAACGTTCCGTCTTCAGCTCAGATTCACATGGGGTGCCCTTCTAGCTCCTCTCCCTATTGGTATGCTGGCTATTTTGGCTCGGGTGTTACACCGTTTGTGGCTCCCTGTTGAATGGCTCGAACTTTAACCCCAGCAGTTCACAGTTCTTATGGATCAGTCCGGCTTTAGCAGTGCCTGCGTAGAGGCTAGACCCCGTATCCCTCCCCAAGTGTCCTGAGTAAGCCCCCCCGTGGCTCTGCACGTGCAAAGTGATGTGCCATAGTATGGATCCCCCGTGTTTGGAAGTCCCCATGTCGCATGGTGCGCTGCGGTACTGTGGCCCCGTATCCCCGTCCCCCACCCCAGCTGTTGCCTAAGTGGCTAGTATGTGTTCATGTGTCCCCCCAAGCAGTACTCACGGTTTTGTCCATTCCTCTCGGCTGCAAGCAGGTCCCCGACTCATGAGTCCTGCTTCTCCGAGTGACAGTCCATTAGTGCTCCTGCTCGCGCCTTGCCGGGCCCGGATTCCAGTCCCTGCGGCGTTGTTGCTGGGGTCTTTGGGGACCTTGGTCTGGCCTGCGTGGTAGTTGTGGTCCTGGCGGAGGTTGGAGAAACGACCTTGCCAGCCAGTCGGGAACTTGAAGCAGCGGGAGGCCCATGGCTCGGAGGAAACCTGGGAGGTCTTCTGGTCTCCTTACCACCAGTTGATCTGGGCCGTGTCTGGCCGATAGGGAAAATGGGTAGCCCCACCTGTACGGTATTCCTGCCTGTTGTAGAGCGGATGTTACTGGGCGTAGGGCCCTTCTGGCCTGCAAGGTGTACCTTGATAAATCTTGGTATATTGATACGTTTTGGCTTTCAAAGCGGATGGTTCCCATGCGGCGGGCCGTGCGCAGTATATCCTCCTTCAATTGGTAGTTTTCTAGGCAGCATATGATATCCCTAGGTTGTTCTTCCGGTGCCGGTACCGGCCGCAGTGCCCTGTGCGCCCTGACTATGCAGAGTCTGGGCAATTGTTGGCCCCCCAGTACCTGGGTAAACAAGTGCAGCAGTGCGTCTGGTACGTGTTCTGTTGGGCCTCCTTCCCTCATCCCGCGGATCCGCAAGTTCAGCCTGCGGCCGCGGTTGTCCAGATCGTCGATCCAGGTGGTGAGGTTAGCAGTGTCTGCTTCTTGATTAGCTACGGCCAAATTCGTTTGCTCCAGGTCAGTGCGTAGTGACCTGGTCTCAGACTCTGCCACTGACATACGTGCTTCCATATTTGCCAGGTCAGCACGGAGTTGAGCCACCTCCTCCCTCACCACGCGGCCCAGACGGTCAGATAAGGCCTCAAAGTCTGCCTTGGTGAGCAGATTTGGGAGTATGGCCTTCCACTCACCCTCCTGTGGAAGCTGTGACTCCGATACGTTCGACGGTACCGGCGACATCCTGGCCGGCGTGGAGGGGAAGGAATCCAGTTCCTGGCTTGCGGCCTCCTCCTCCTGTTGCGGTGAACGGGCGCGGGTTGCGGCCTGGAGGTAGGAGCGTATAGAGTGCTCCCCTTCGCGGCCCGAGGGTCTCAGGGTGCCGGTGGGGTCCGACTGCTTCCTTGTGCGACCCATATCAGGTATGTGGACGGGCTGAGTGCGTGCGGGTATGCGTTGTTAAGGCGGGCGCCACGAGGAGCTCTGGTGTTAGGCGTCCATCTTCCTCGGCCGCCGGACACGCCCCCCCACCCTTTCAGTGATGGAATGCTAGTCTGTCTCACATTAACTCCTTCAGCGATGGAATGTTAGTCAATGTCATATTAATCCTTGCAATCTATGTGCTCTGTATGTGCATGTCCGGCCTGCTACCCCTTGGTCACTGCAGGAGACAGGATGATGGCATAATCTTGCTACCCCTAGGGTCACCGCAAGTAAATCCATATGCTCTGTATGTGCATGCCCAGCCTGCTACCTCTTGGTCACTGCAGGAATCATGGTGATGGCATGATCTTGCTACCCCTAGGGTCACAGCAAGTTAGAACCCCCGGTCACTAAAGGGGTCTCTCCAGGGGGTCACCTTTGCACAGGGCCATGTACTGGAGACTGCCCAAGGGAGAGAGGCTGAACTTCCTTGAGGGAGAAGGTAACAACCCTCAGGTAAACCAAAAAGAAAAAAATCTCTAGTCTTAGAATGACTAAATCTGTCCTAGGGATAGGACAGGAACATAAAGACTGAGGGTGGGAGGGGTAGGAGGGGTTACTTATACCTTCTGTTTTAATTAGGTTCCTGTCTGGTTAGGGGTAGGGAGGAGCTACCCATTGTTGTGCTGCCATGGATATGGCCAGGAAATATATATATCAGGCTGACACTATTTCAGACTATTTAAAACACGTGCATCAGTAAAGTGTTTAAATATATATTGCTACAAATACAGATATAGCTAATGCCATGAATGTGTTCATACACAAATATCTTCCTTCTGTTATCCTTTAAAGTAAATTTTCGACTCTGTTATGATTTGATTTGAGAAAGAAAGACAGAAAAGGAGAAAGGATGGATAAATGGATGGAGTGGGGATCCAGTTTGAAAATGTGTATTTTCTTCTCCAAAATTTACTACCTCCACAATTCCTGGCATCCTAAATAAATATTATTATAAGCTACTCAAAAAGGCTTTGGAACTTATATATCTTGTTTTGGTATCCAAACATAGAATTATCTATTTAATGTAAAAAAATTTCTATACACTTAAAGGGACACTATAGTCACCAGAACAACTACACCTTATTGCATTTGTTCTAGAGTGAATAGAATAGAGTGAGTAGCCCTTCAGGCTTTTTGCTGTAAACACTGTCTGTTTTTTTCAGAGAAAATGCAGTGTTTACATTACAGCCGAGTGATAACTTCACTGGCCACTCCTCATATGACTGCTAGAGCTGCTTCCTATCTCAGTCTTGCCTAGTGTGCATCACAACATATCAGTATCTCCACCCTCTGCATGCAGACACTAAACCATCCTCATAGAGATTCATAGATTCAATGCATGTATATGAGGAGATGCTGATTGGCTAGAGCTGTGTGCCTCCTTCACAGTCTTAGCCAATCCTATGGAGAAGCATTTTGATTGGCTTAGAACAACAATTCTGATGATGTCAGCAGACAGCTTGCAGACGGGGGCAGAGCCAGCAGCTTCAGGCTTGAATACAAGTGAGATTTTACTTTATTTAGGGAGGCATGAGAGGGCCAGGGGGGTTAGGTGGCGGTTTTAACCCTATAGGTTCAGAAATATATGTTTGTGTTCCTGACCCTATAGTGCTCCTTTAATTTCCTGTTTGTATGAAAAAAAAATCTTGAAATAGTAGTGATTTTCTGTAGCCTTGAGGACTTTGCATAACATCAAAAAGCCAAATAAAGGACACTCATACGTTATCCACAGCATCTGTTACAATATACATTCATAGTTTCAACAGAATTTGACACTGATAAATAACTTTTTTCACAGCAGCAACTGCAAAACTATACAAGTGGATTTTCTCCTTGTATCCTACAGAGAGGAGGCTGGCGGTTTAATATGCACTCTAAAAAGGCCCTTAAAACAACATATGTTCTTTGCATAGATTATAGTGCAATGAGGTTCTCTGTGTATTCCCTATATAGGGTACTATATGAAGGGTACACAATCCTAGAAACTTAAAGAACTTGCTTGAAACTTGAGAAATTTTGAGTTAGTTTGACAGTTCCAAACAAATTAAACACTTTAAGTATTAGGTATTTAAGTGTTAAGCACTAAAGTGACAATTAAAAGTTAATTTTACATTTAAGGTCAAAATAACTGAAATAGAAAAAATGATCTGTCAGCTATGCTCTCAGTTCAGCTACTGTGGTCTTAAATTTGAAAGACATTTTAAGTGACTTTTAAGTGATTTCTCACGTTAATAAATAATTAACTCGGTTTGGTTTTCTTAGTGGTTAATCAGACCTTCCCCCCCCCCCCCTATTTAAGCACACCTGGTTTCTACAAGTAGCCACACACTATGGCTAGTTTTAGTAAGCTTGTAGTCCTTATTCATATAGGTACATTATTATTAAAAATGTAAGGGAGTTAGCTGGATGCAGAAAATGTATCATCTGATTTATTATGGAAATGCTGGAGATTACTTTGGTAATTGCAAGAGAGCTCAGCTGAAGTTCGAGGGAAACTAATATGAGATGTTGGCATTCAGGTGAATCCCAGGCAGAATGTCTCTGTTCAGTGCTCCTTGGGTCCAGGACCCTGCAAAAAAGGTCCATTATGAGACCACCACAACTTCCCCAAACTCAAGGTAGCCTTGCTTCAACCATCAAGACCGCAATCGTCCCCAGGACCCTGGCAGTGTAAACTGTGCGCTGGAATTAGCAAATTGCCAAGGGCGGGACAGAATTACCAAATAGGCGGGATGCCGGGACAGAATTACCAAATAGGAGGGATGCCGGGACAGCTCTTCTAAACAGGGACAATCATGTTTAAACCAAGAAGTCTGGTAACCCTGTGTATAACTAAAAATTGTTGCAAAAGCTGCAGTTCTCTTGTCAGAATCCTTTCCAGACCCCTTCTAACCCCGCCCAGTCTTTCTGTGACTGTCCAATCACAGACTTCTCAGTGCAGCTCAATAAGAAGTCTTTGCAAGGCACGTGCTCTGGGCAATTGCTGCCTCTTGAGTTTAGCTCCACTGAGCTAACCAAAAACAGGAAGTAACTGGTGGGGCCAGGGAGCGAGAGGTAAAAAAGATTTTGTTTAATAAAAGTGCCAATTAGTATTAAAATCTGCACTTTTGTAAAATGAAAAAAAGACACTCTTCACCCGTAAAGCACTTCAACTTGCTTTAGGGGTGTTGAGTATCCCTTTAAATATTTTTAACTTTCTCTGGTAACTCTTTTGTTTATAGAATAGAGAATTGGCCCTATATACATCCCAAATGAACAAAATAGGGGACAGATAATGGGGTAACCCTAGGGTAATAAGTAGATGAAAAAAAGAAAATGATCTGTCCCAATACAATACTGGAAAGGATCAATGAAATACTTTATTAATAGAACTAGAAACATACGCAAACAAATACTAAATCACTAGTCACTACTGTCTCAATAGTGGATAATTGAGGCAGAAGGTGTGACTAAGTTAAATATACTAAGTGAGGAATATATACAAATGGGGAGGGGAGTGAAATAGATATAAACGAAAACGGGCAAAACCCAGAAGGGGGGTTAAGTAGATAAGCCCCCCTAAAAAATATATATAATTAGTCACTGCACAATGCACGCAATATAGTTGCAGTAAATGGCTACTTAGCACGATCGCAATGTATATACATATAGTAGCGAAAATAGATTGCCACTTAACTACCTGAGTGGCAGGAATAGTCATGTATCGAAATAATGTAACAAAATCTATTAAAACGCTGAGGTAGACCTAAGGTGAGCAGCACCATAAGGAAAGCTGCCTGAGAGAATGCGAAACTAATATTGCGTGCTGTAATAAACAAAATAGCAAAATTATATAGCCAATAAATAAAAGCAGCTAGCAGGTTAATGCCCCACTGAAAACCAGAAAAAATCCCCAATTTGCAGTATACCAGTTAACCCACAGTAATTCTAAATAAAATGTTGTCACTGAAAATATCCTAATCTGTGCCTTCAAGGGCACCTGTCTTTAAATAAAAATAAAATAACTGGCTAACTGTACTGTAAAATGGCTAGATAGAAGGATAGCCCTTGAGATAGAATGAAATGGAATGATGTAAGTAACAATTCCACTAATCTGTGCCTTCGTGGGCACCTACAAGTGCAAGTATTAGTAAATTATGCCCATACTCACTATACTGCGAGTAGGGGCATGTCTAGTAAACAGTGAGCAGCCAACATCAAACTTACCATTTGATGTTTTCTTTCTTCTAAAATCTTCTTTTTTCAGCCCCAAAAAAGGCCAAATAAAAAGCCATAATAACCAACGCACTTCAAAAAAAATAAAAAAATAAAAACAAGCGCAAAAAAAAAAAATCCATCTTCACCCATGGAGAGCTCTGCCCAGACTGAGCTCTGCAGGGCGGGGGAAGGCTTATAAAGCCTTGCCCCGCCCTGCAATTAGGCTCAGAGCACTATGATTGGTGGGTTTAAGCCATCCAATCAGAGTGCTCTGACAGGTAAATGAAAAGACTGACTCAGAGTGCTCTGTGTCATTTTACACAGCGTGGGAAAGTTCTTTGGAATTTTCCCACACTGTGTAATTTGACTCATAACTCTTTGATTGGTTACTTAATCCACCAATCAGAGAGTTATGAGTCAAATTACACAGTGTGTCATTTTTTTTGCGCTCTTTTTTATTTTTTTAATTTTTTTATTTTTTTTTTTAAGTGCGTCGGTTATTATGGCTTTTTATTTTGCCTTTTTGGGGGCTGAAAAAAGAAGATTTTAGAAGAAAGAAAACATCAAATGGTAAGTTTTATTTTATTTTTTTACAGGTACTTAGTTAAATGGTCCCCCTAATTATTTTTAGTGTGAGGGGGGTAGGTAGGGGTTAAAGGAACACTATAGACACCTAAATTACTTTAGCTAAATAAAGCAGTTTTAGTGTATAGATCAGTGGTAGTCAACTTTTTTCTACCTACCACCCACTAATGCATCTTTTTTGATGGAAAAATCTCCTTACCGCCCACCAGTTTTGTATGTATGTACATTTATAAATGTATGTACATTTATCTTTTTATTTTTTACTTTATGCATGTTTATAATGTTTTAACTTTATAAAGTTTAATTAGAAAACAATAAAGTAAATTGAAATTAGCTTTACTAGTGAGATCCTTGAGGCTGATGCTGCGAGACTGAATATTTGATATCTGGTTCGATTTTTGTAAGGAACAAACGAAGGTCTCCTCTTTCGGTGATATTCAGACGACTTCTCTGTTTGCTCATAATATGATTAACAGCACTAAAGCCTGATTCTACAAGATATGTGGTAGGGAAAGGTATCAATAAATTGAACATAATTTTCCACATATTTGGATATGACTCGGGCATTTTTTTTATTTTGCCAGAGTTTTTGGTATCCACCACTGCCAAAATTACATTTACTCTCTTCGTCATATTTAAGTTCTAATAGTTCTTCTTGGCAAGTTATATCAACCTCAGCAGCATTTGCTATAAAAGGATTTATCATCCAGTCACGCACCTTTAAGTTCAAAATATCTTGAAATCGTTTTTCCATATCCAATTTGAGTTCCTTGAGGTGGCTACTGAACCTTTCAATATCCCCTGGAGTTACATCATTGTTTATAGAGGACAATTCAGGAAACTGATGAAATTCTCTCTTGAAAATATTATGACGGAGAAGATCAAGCTCTTCGATAAATAATGACACAATATTTTTGCAACTTATAAGAGTTATATTGGCTCCTTGAAGCTGCAAATTAATTTAATTAAATCTCTTGAAAATGTCTGCCAAATAAAAGGCATCATTCTTTACGTTTTTTAACTGTTCATAGAGACCAGCCTTATTATCACTTTCAAAAAACTGTACGACACTATCAAATAATGCAACAAAACGAGACAAGCATGTACCCTTTGAGAGCCATCGAACTTCTGTGTGTAAAAGTAACCTAATAAACTGCTCGTTATTGTCCTGGCACAGCTGTTGAAACATTCTATCACACTTGGCATTAGATTTTATCTTATTTACAGCTTTAATTATTATACTTAATGATGAATGGAGACTTGTACTTAAATGTTTTCCTACAATACGTTGTCTGTGCACAAAACGTTTGGCACATCTTCTTTCAAGTAAGCAACCAACCCACGATAGTGGCCTACCATTGATGGTGCTCCATCAGTAGCACATGCAACAATATTGTTCAAGGGTATATTATTTTTTGCAAAGTATGATTTCACAGCATTAAATATTAATAATCCTTTTGTATCTGTAATCAGATTGACATTGAATAGCATTTCTTCTTGCAATGTATTGTTTTCATCATTTATCTGCAATGACAGACTCATCCACTTGTATGGAAAATGAAGAATTTTGGAGAAATTTTTCAACATTAGCCGCCATTTCGACAATGCGTCTCTTTACTGTGCTATCGCTAAGGGGCAATGTTTTTAAAACTTCAGGTATATCCTTATGCATTACTGTTGAGATAAATTCTTTGATAGAGGGTATTATCAAAGTTTCTCCAATATTATGGCTTTTACCACTTTTTGCAATTAAGTGTGATATACGATAAGCTGCAGGTAATCCATCCTCATTCTTTGCATGTTGTTTTTGAAATGATGTAGCTATTGTTGAACGATTTTGAAATCTTTTATAGATTTCTTGAAAATATTCAATGGGCTTATCTTTATCTTGCGAATGCTTTGTAGCAAGATGTTCTCGCAATCGACTTGGCTTCATTGCTTCATTAGATAATGTCTTGTGGCACAGTAAACACATTGGAAGCTGTTTATTTGTAACAGATTAAATGAAACCCATCTTCAGATACTCTGGTAAATAGCCACGAGCATATTTCTTTTTTTCAGATATGGGTTCTAAATTTGTTTCACAATTTAAAGGGAAACTCCAGTGCCAGGAAAACAATCCGTTTTCCTGGCACTGCAGGTTCCCTCTCCTTCCCACCCCCCAATCCCTGCTTGCTGAAGGGGTGAAAACCCCTTCAGTAACTTACCTGAGGCAGCAACTTCTGACTGCGTAGGCCGGTGGGCGAGACTGATCCCGCCCACCGGCCGGGGAGACCTAATGCGCATGTGCGTCAGTGCCGCGCATGCGCATTAGCGCTCCCCATAGGAAAGCATTGAAAATACATTTCAATGCTTTTCTATGGGGAAATGAGCGACGCTGGAGGTCCTCACACAGCGTGAGGAATCCAGCAACGCTCTAGCACAGGTTTCCTGTGCTAGGAACCCGGAAGTGCCCTCTAGTGGCTGTCTAGTAGATAGCCACTAGAGGTGGAGTTAACCCTGCAATGTAATTATTGCAGTTTATAAAAAAACTGCAATAATTACACTTGCAGGGTTAAGAGTAGTGGGAGTTGGCACCCAGACCTCTCCAATGGGCAGAAGTGGTCTGGGTGCCTGGAGTGTCCCTTTAACAACTACTTTTACTCTTACCATGTTTTGATCTGCACTCCACACAGTGCTTTTTTCCCCTCCTTTTTTCCCTTTTATTACAAACACCAAAAACAACGCTGTATTAGGTGCCAATTTTTATTAAGTGTCACCATAAAAAGAAATTCCTTTTCCTGCCTTCTTTTTCTTTACCTTCCTTATTGTATATCACTATATCAGGGAACTTTTTCCCTTTTTTTTTTTATTTTCTCCTTCCTTTACTTGTTTTTTTTTTTTTATAAGATAACAAAACTTAATTTATGAGCCAGACTAAACACTGCTTACTCTCCTCCTTTATTTTATCCCCTTTTCTCTATTTTTTTTTATCTTTTGCTTTTTATCTCCTTTCTTTTACCTTCCTTAGGTACAAAAGTAAGACTGAGCTAGTTAGCCCACTTATTATTATTAGCTAACAACAATTCTCTCTTTGCCCTGCCTATAACTTTTCTTTCTCCTATTTTGCAACTGCTCGGCTCCGTTTCTGCCTGCTTCTGCCTGTCCCTGCTATCAGTTTCCATTCCTCCCCTTCCTCTTCCTACGTGTTTGCGTGCATGCGCGCGTTAGTTCATTGATGTGTGCGCCCTCGCCCAGGATTTAACCTCCGAAATCCCTACCGCACACATTCATGCGCACTTTGGTCTTATTGATGTGTGCGCTCGCGCCCGCCTGCCCACTTGCACATAAGGAGGTTTTAACCTCCGAAGTCCCTACCGCCCACCTGGAATCTCGAAACGCCCAATAGTGGGCGGTAGGGACCAGGTTGACGACCCATGGTATATATCATTTTCCTGCAATTTCACTGCTCAATTCACTGTCATTTAGGAGTTAAATCACTTTGTTTCTGTTTATGCAGCCCTAGCCACACCTCCCCGGGCTATGATTGACAGAGCCTGCATGAAAAAATAAACTGGTTTCACTTTTAAACAGATGTAATTTACCTTAAATAATTGTATCTCAATCTCTAAATTGAACTTTAATCACATACAAGAGGCTCTTGCAGGGTCTAGCAAGCTATTAACATAGCAGGGGATAAGAAAATCTTAATTAAACAGAACTTGCAATAAAGAAAGCCTAAATAGGGCTGTGCAAGTCACATGCAGGGAGGTGTGACTAGGGTTCATAAACAAAGGGATTTAACTCCTAAATGGCGTTTGAGATTGAGCAGTGAGGCTGCAGGGGCATGTTCTATACACCAAAACTGCTTCATTAAGCTAAAGTTGTTCAGGTGACTATAGTGTCCCTTTAATTTTTTGGGGGTGGGGGGTAACTAGGGCTTTTGGGACCCCTAGTTACCTGGGGAGGTGGGTTTAATTTTTTATTTAGGGCCCCCACCCGCCGCTCAGGGGTGGGGGTCGGACTTTAGGTCCCCCCCAATTAGTATTTAGGGCCCCCACCCACCACTCAGGGGTGGGGGCCAGGGGGGAGGACATTAGGTCCCCCCCTAATTAGTATTTAGAGCCCCCACCCACCGCTCATGGACATACCCCTACTCGCGGTATAGTGAGTAGGGGCATAATTTACTAATACTAAGTAATCTTTACTTGGCTGAAAGACCAATTCAGGTCTTTCAGCCTTTTAGTAGATAGCTCCCTAATACCGTGGGAATTAGGGAGTTATCTACTTATTCATTCCTGTCATTACATTGACTGGCTAAGTAACTTACATTTTATATGAATGTATGTTACTTGATTGTTGTAAGTGTTGCAAATGCTTCCAGCTGAATCCTGGCTATGTTTGTATTCTTTTTATTTAAACTTGTATACAGTATAACATTCTTCTTCTTCCACTGGGTAAGTATATTAGTACTTAGGCAATACTGTGCTACGGAACTTCGGCACTTCAGCACTTCGGAAATTTGGTATTTTCAGAACTTCGGGACCTCGGCAATTCGGCTATTCGGACATTCGGAAGTACCCGGAATTCGTCCGAATTCATATTCGGACCGAAACGAATTGCACATGTCTAATAAACATTAAACTGTAGTGGGGTCTGGTGTCTATAATGTCCCTTTAATCTTCCATCGTTCACTGGGATATATGGACTGCCGCACTTAATGTGTCTCTCTTCACAGAACTCAAAAGTTATATTTCAAAATGTACATGGTTTTTCTGTTAGTTTACATAGGCGAGAATTGATTTTCAAGCTCCTCTCCAGATGGTGCGGAACACCTGCGGTTCTCCATGCTATTTATCCCACAGTGCCCAATAAATGTTGGCACTATCAATCTGAAATTGGCACAATCGAACATATATGGTGGGAGTGTAGCTCTATACAGCTGTATTAGAGAGAGATTCTACATTTTGTATCCAAATTCTCTCTCTCACAGGGCCCCCTCTCTCCCTCTAATCTTATTGGGCTAGCTGGTTCGATGAACCATTGCTCTATTAGTTCACCCTCTTAGTTTGGGCAATGCTTTAGTCCCTTTACTCTGGAAGCAAACTAGACCTCCTCCATCCTTTGATCAATGGATTAAGTGGGTAAAATCTGTGCGGTCAACTCTGGGTTTGAGACAGAACTATCTGGAGAACTTGGCTTGAGTACTGTGATTTGTGTAATCGTGACATGTCGCTACTACTTGCTTACTAATATTTACTGTATGTATCTTGGAACATGCACCTGTGGTCCATGGTCCATTGTGCAGTGTGTAGCAGCTTAAGAGCAATACTTTTCTTAATTCTGTGGTTTTTTTAAAATTTCTAATTCCTGTAGTATTGCTTCTAGTCGTGTACCCTGTTGACATATCACATTTGAATATGGTTTAGTTATTAGGTTATCCTCATATATGTTATACCTGTTTGCTCTTCACTGTTTGTATTCTCCTTCAGGTGCAATTATGTGATTTGATCTGCTATTATTATGAACTCATGTGCTCAGTGTACTTGTTCTGTAATTTTTCATATTACACAAAAATAGCTAATAAAATAACTGCTGTGTGTGTGTGTGTTTTCAGCAGACTTTGTTTACTTCAGTAGAAATCAAGATCAGATGTGCCTTAGCCAGACAATACTAACACAAAGCTGAGGTTACTGCACTGGAACTGGTATTACCTGTAGTTTTATATCTGTGACGTCTTGTGCTGGGCCATTTAGAAAACACCAACAAAATGAAATAATGACAACAATAGGAGTTTCATTCCTGGTAGTATTTTATTGATATTGTTATCTACTTTTTCTTTCTCATCCACTAATTTAATTTATGATTTTATTACTGACACAGAGGCTCCTCTTATGCTTTCTCTTTCTTTATTTTCCCTCAGCAGCAAAGAGAAAATATGTAACTAGAATGAAATATGAATAAAAGGATCAAATATAGAAATCTGCCTAAGAACAGGACAGCCAATCAGGATACAGGAACAGTCTATAAAAGGTCTGAATTAGTAGTAAACTTCCTCTTTCTTTGCTGCTCCCTCAGACCAGCTAAGTATATTCCTCTGTTCATCCAGTGTATTGTTACATTTCTTAGATAATATATTTATATTTCGGTATTTATATATTCTTGTTTATTATGTGCATGTTGGCAGTGTGTTTTCACACTGCTTTATATTAAAGTGTGTTGGTCGTCTCTCCTGCCTGTGCTGCGCCCTCTGGGGAGCACAGGCCTGAGACTCCAGCCTCTGCTGGGTTGTTTTTTCCCCTCTCCCTTCTTCCCTCTGTGGCCGCGTGTGCTGCGATCGTGGTACTGCCCTGCTGGACCAGCACCGCGGCGGTCCCATTTCATTAGGGATTACCACCACTTGTGCCTGGTCCACTTGGTTACGCGGGTTCTGTATCACCCAGCGGTGCAAGTGTTTGGCCACAAGCACTCCCTGCGCTCACCGGCCATTGCAGGGGAGATGCCTGCTTACCTTTGGCGCGCTTTTTCTCAGAAGCGCGCAAAAGCGATTCCCGGCGGCCTGCTACTCGTGGCTGACAGGGTTCCTGGCAGCATGGTTCCTAGTCCTTCCTCACTTGTTGTATTTGTGTATGTACTATCTGTGTGGGGTTGTGTGCCGCATAATTAGCCAGGACATCCTAGTCACTTTTCCTTGCTGATTTAGGGCCTATACTCAGCCCACTACCCCCCTGGGTGTTGTAATTTCAGGCTTGGGTCTACTAGTTCTGTGTGGCTCTGCCTACACATTGGGGCTCCAACTGGGTTTCAGACCTGCTACCCTTTACCAGACCCTGTGGGATTATTAATCTCCCCTGTGCTACTCTTGCCATATCCAATGCAGGCCCATGGAGACGGGGCTGAAGGCCCAATTTAGGAAAATATCTAAAATCCTCTGAGTTGAAAAAGTTCCCAACAGGGGTTGGTCAGTGTGAGTGGTACCCTGTCACTCTGGGCATGAACCCTAGAAACTTGATACAGGAAAGAAAAAAATGATGGAAAAACTTCCTCCTAGAACAGTGATGGCGAACCTTTTTGAGCCCGAGTGCCCAAACCGTAATACATGCCAATTTTTTTCCCTCAAAGTGCCAAAACGGCATTTAAACCTGAATACTGAGGTTTAAGTTTAGAAAAAACAACTCATACAGTTGTCCGAACTAATTAACATCTCTGTGTGTGTATTAAGCAGTTTGTGTGTGTGCTCGGCAGTCTGTCTGTATGTGTATTTAGCAGTCTGTCTGTGTACTTAGCAGTCTGTCTGTATTTAAATACACACACACACACAGACTGCTACACACACACACAGACAGACTGCTGAGTGTACACACACAGACAGACTGCTGAGAGTACACACACAGACAGACTGCTGAGTGTACACACACTGCATTGAGGGGTACAGTGTATGTGTTTGTGTGTGGAGTGATGTGTGTGTGTGTGGGGGTTGATGTGTGTGGGTGGGGTGATGTGTGTGGGGCGGTGTGTTTGTGTGTGGGGGGGTGGTGTGTCTTTTTGTGGGGTGATATGTGTAGGGCAGGGGTGCTGTGTGTATGTCATCCCCCCTCCCCCCCCTGTTTTCTTTCCCCCCATCCCTCCCTCATTTTTTTTCTCCCATCCCACACTCAGTTTTCTCCCCCCATCTCTCCCTCAGTCTCCTTCCCCTCCCCCATCTCTCCCTCAGTCTCCTTCTCCCTCCCCCATCTCTCCCTCAGTCTCCTTCCCCCCCTCTCTCGCCTCTCCCTCAGTCTCCTTCTCCCTCCCCCCTCGCCTCTCCCTCAGTCTCCTTCTCCCTCCCCCCTCGCCTCTCCCTCAGTCTCTTCTCCCTCCCCTGCGCCTCTCCCACTCAGTCTCCTTCTCCCTCCCCCCCTCATCTCTCCCTCAGTCTCCTTTCTCCCTCCCCTCTCCCTCAGTCTCCTTCTCCTCCCTCTCCCTCAGTCTCCTTCTCCCTCCCCCCCTCGCCCACTCTCCTCCCAGTCTCTTCTCCTCCCCCTAAGCCTCTCCCTCAGTCCTTCTCCCTCCCCCTCATCTCTCCCTCAGTCTCCTTCTCCCGCACTCCCTCTCTCCCTCAGTCTCCTTCTCCCTCCTCTACTCAGTCTCCTTCTCTCCCTCTCGCAGTCTCCTTCTCCCCCCTCCATCCGGTCTCCTTCTCCCCCTCTCCCTCAGTCTCCTTCTCCCTCTCCCTCAGTCTCCTTCCCCCCCCTCCCCCATCTCTCCCTCAGTCTCCTTCTCCTCCTCCTCTCCCTCAGTCTCCTACCTTGTAGCGTGGCCGAGCGCCGCGGAGCTCAGTTTCCTGTACCCGGCGGACAGGAAGTGCTCTCTCTGTGAGCACTTCATTTCCGTCCGCCCGGGTACAGGAAACATAAGTTCCTGTACCGCGGTGCTCTCGGCCACGCTACACAGAGTGTCTGGCAGGAGGGAGCGCTCTGCGCTCACCTCCTGCCGGTCACTCCGGCTTTGCGCCCGCCGGGCCGGTGCGCCCTAAGGCGGCCACTTGTGCCGCCTTATGGATGCGCCGGCGAAGCGCACGGCGTGCCACCTGTGGCACGCGTGCCATAGGTTCGCCACCACTGTCCTAGAAGTAATTCCTTTTGGTTTCGGGTACTAGTAAATAAAAGGCTGATATAAGCGAGTGAAATATATTTAAAACCAGTGGCGTACACATGACCCATGGGGCCCCGGTGCGAAAATTGATCCGTGGGCCCCCCCTCCCTGCCTCCCTCCCTCCCCCCGCACGCAGGCCAGGCCGCAACACATGACGGTGGGCACCTGGTCGCAGAGGTTACAGGGCTGCGACCCCTGCGACCGTGGTATGTACGCCAGTGCATGCAGATGCACACACACTTAAAGGACCACTCTAGGCACCCAGACCACTTCAGCTTAATGAAGTGGTCTGGGTGCCAGGTCCAGCTAGGGTTAACCCAATTTTTCATAAACATAGCAGTTTCAGAGAAACTGCTATGTTTCTGAATGGGTTAAGCCTTCCCCTATTTCCTCTAGCGGCTGTCTCATTGACAGCCGCTAGAGGCGCTTGCGTGCTTCTCACTGTGATTTTCACAGTGAGAGCATGCCAGCGTCCATAGGAAAGCATTATGAATGCTTTCCTATGTGACCGGCTGAATGCGCGTGCAGCTCTTGCCGCGCGTGCGCATACAGCCAACGGGGAGGAGAAGAGGAGGATCGGAGGAGGAGAGCTCTCTGCCCAGCGCTGGAAAAGGGTAAGTTTTACCCCTTTTCCCCTTTCCAGAGCTGGGCGGGAGGGGGTCCCTGAGGGTGGGGGCACCCTCAGGGCACTATAGTGCCAGGAAAACGAGTATGTTTTCCTGGCACTATAGTGGTCCTTTAAAGGACTACTACAGACACCCAGATCACATCAGCTCAATGAAGTTG